>OY365818.1:3731353-3778853 GCA_959347315.1 Bimastos eiseni
GACCGAGTCACACGTTCGGGTGTCGCCGGTGAGGTTCGCTAGTGGATAGACGATCCAGACGGAGCCGCAGTCCTTGACCTCGGCGCTGTCCAAGTTCGCTGTCCAGTTCGAATCGCCAACGGTCAGACCCGTGAAGTTCTCGCAGTCTCTCGAGAGATTCGGTACTGATGAATCCGACGTAACGCCCTGGTGTTGTTCAGTGAGTTCCTTCGTCGTGGATAAGGTACTCGAGGACCCTGGGTCAACCCCAGGAGTCCTCCAGATCGTGGCTTCAGTCGATCGACCATTCCCCCGGAATGAATCAGATCCACTCATCCCCTGTTCCGGGTACATCGCCTGGTAGCCAGACGACAACGTCGGATCAACCCCCGTGCAACATTGAAGGCTGCAGCTGACCCTTGCCCTCTGTCCACTTTGACCTCCGACTCCTTCAGGTCTTCCAGTCTGATTTCCCTCGAATATTGAACTGTTCCACGCGCCGCTATTTCCAGGGTATCGAGCAATGCAGATCGCCCATCGTTCGTCCCCGCAGAACAGCTTCGCCTCGAAGTCGTACGTGACAGTCAAGGGATCGGTCACCTTCGGCGTGAAATAAAGGCAGACGTGGGCTGCGGCGGCTGAGAGACAGCAGACGGTTATCAGAAGGGCGTGCTTGCCGTAAGCGTCTGCCAAGGCTCCGAAAACCGCCCTCGCTACTCCGCTGCCGGCAATTCCCAAGGTAAGGATAATCGCCGTCTCTCGCGGGGTCAGTCCCAGCTCTTTCAAATAGACTGGAATGTAAGGATGGAGAACGGCAGCGCCTAAGATACACCACGGAAGGTACATTAAACCAACTGAGTTTAACTTAAAAAGTTATTTAAGATAATTTAGATAATATCACTTTGGTTACATTGTGACGATGACCTATGCAGTGATTGAATTGTCGGGGGTTTGGGGTTGGGAGGTTTCAACCCCCCGTTCGTTTTTCAGCCCCACCAGTTGATTCTCAGAAATTACCTTGGGGTCAAGCAAATCCCTCAGTTCAGCTTTCAGTGGAATGAGACCCACAGTTACCGTCTATTATTTGGCCCTTTCACCGGTTTCAGGTTTATAGTTATTCTGGTCGGGACATCTGGACATGTGAACAATTTTCAACCCCCCAGTTCAAATTTGATAATTCAACCCCTGGAGCTACGCATAGGCACGAGCGTTATTTCACTATTAATTATAGGCTTGATATCATGGAAACACTGGGGTAAATTACCGTAGATAGCTGCTTGGACCAGATGCGAATATTCTGGTTTCCGTGATTCGCATTCTTGGGTAAGGCATGGTAAATTCCTATGACGTTGTGAAGGTCTCGTGACAAACTAGGGAACAGCGATGACGTGACAGAAGACGAGACTCTGACGAGTAGGGTAAAGTAATATGAAAGTCGCTGTCATAGTAACATTCGGCATAAGCAAACTGTGATTTAATCAAGAGCTTTGATAGTAGGTGCATTACAATGACATGTCAAGACGAGATAGGACTTTAAAAGATCAGACATGGTAAGAATATGTATATCGACCAATTATAACGACCCTAAGATAAACCAGGGCTAGTAAGGTAGCGTAGGGTAAAAGATACCTCAAGGTAACGTTACACAAGGCGAGATAAGGTAGGGCAGATGATACCAGATAAAGAGATTGGGTTCAATGAGTCGATTCGCGCTCTGACAAGATATGCGACAAAACTACTGATATAATGAAGGTAAGTCACTGACCGGCGAACAGGAAGAAGTAGGTTGCCTTGATGGGCAGCAGCGTGCGGTCAACGGTTGTCCTGCGACCGTTGCCCGGACAACACCCAGTCCTTCGTCGAGACATATCAACCACACGAATAGCAACAGTTGCTATGGCAACAGTTGTCTGAGCCACTGGGGTGTATAACAGCGCTAAATGCTGATACACTCCGGTGAAGGCCTGCGATCTAGAGTGGGTCAGTCTTCGTCAGTTAGCAGATCTAACTAATCCTGAGGTCTGAACTGCAGCATAACTAACTTGTGATTGGACACACGTAGCAATAAGGACAGTTCGATCTGGTGTCGACTGTAATCTTATACCATTGAAGCTATCGCTCTCTGCCTCTATGTCCGTTCGATTGTCTTTCTTCCTATCCGTTTGTAATCATGTTCCTACTTTTGATGCAAACGTTGTTGAAAAATGGTGCAATACAATGAAACCTTGATAATTGTCTATCCGTCTGTCCCTCCGTCTCCCTTCATCCGTCTCTGTCTGCCTCTGCCTCAGTGAGTCTCTCTCTATGGTTTCCTGTGTCTTTGTCTGTTTGTCTCTCTGGATCTATGTCTCTGTCTCTGTCTGTCTGGCTCTCTCTTTCTCTCTGTCTGTCCCTGCCTCCGTTTCTGTCTCTGTATTCGTGGATCTATTTTATGTCTTCGCTTCTATGTATGCATGCCTCTGAATCCTATTGACTGTATCTCTCTATGAGTGTCTGTCATGAACTGTTAAAACGTAACCGCATAGCAATCGGCAAGTGCACAAAAGGGCCTAAGCACCGCATCTAGATAGATATAGGCCTAAGCCTATGTAGGCCATCACGTGCGAAATCTATGACTACTGCTACTTAGAGGTCCACATGCTTCATCACTACAATTGCTGTCGTTGTAATGACATACGATGATGACGACAACGACGATGCTGAAGATGATGATGACGGCAATTTTTGTAATGATGATGATGACGACATCATTGTAATGATGTTGACGACAGCATTGCAATGATGATAACGACAGAATTGTAATTAAGATGACGATAGCATTGTAATAATGATGACGACAATAATAATTGTAATGATGATGGTGACAATAGTTTTAATGATGATGACGACAGCAAATGAAATGATAATGACGAAAACTGCTTCAATTGTAATGATAAATCGCATGCTACCATTTCTTCAAGAGAAACCATAACACGGGTCTCTTTCGCCTTCCCTCTCTCGCACCAAGAGACACACGCCTTAATTAACAGCCCCTCTGCTTCTCTCGCCCTGTGGCAACCGAAACTGGGCCCCCTCTTGGACAACCCCTCTGATTCGACGCAAAGCTCATGAATAGGCTGGTGCCCTGCACTTGACTTTCGAGCGGCACTTTAGAAACTTGGATATTATGATTACGATTACGATTGATGTGAAAGAAAGAAAAATTGTTACTGCCTTTTTAAACACGGTTATCAAACGGATATGTATTGGCAAAGCATTGCATTATGCTTATAGCCATGTGATATGGATGTAGGTCTATCCAAGCTCATAATAATTATGTCTACTATATGTCATTATGCCCTGGTATGAGCGTAGGCCAGACATCTTACATAGTGTACCATTCTACTCATGATTATCCATTCAAGTGCGTAATATAGGTTAAGTCTGTTTGCGTCCAAATTAGACGCAGCGGAGTCACGTGCGTCGACTAAATATAGCTGCGATTACGTCACTTATTCAGTGAACGTGTGCCGCTAATCTTATGATCCACTTATTTTGATCCACGATTAGATTGTAACGCGTCAGCGACTTTTATTGCGTTTAAAAAGGCGCTATAGAACTGTTCGGCTACTTATAATAGGCCATACACTTGTACGCCTAACTATGCATATGCGAACAACATGCGTGTTTGATTTACACAGGTATGTAGCCTATGTGCACATACGTACATACATACATACATACATACATTCATACATACATACATACATACATACATACATACATACATACATACATACATACATACATACATACATACATACATACATACATACATGCATACATACATACATACATACATACATACATACATATATACGTACATACATACATACATACATACATACATACAGACATACATACATACATACAGACATACAGACATACATACATATACAAACATACATATATATACATACATACATACATATACATACATACATACATACAAACATACATTCATACATGCATACATACATACATACATACATACATACATACATACATACATACATACATACATACATACATACATACTTACATACATACATACATACATACATTCATACATACATACATACATACATACATACATACATACATACATACATACATACATACATACATACATACATACATACATACATACATACATACATACATACATACATACATATATACGTACATACATATATTCATACATACATACATTCATACATATATATACATACATATACACACATACATATATATACATACATACATACATACATACATGCATACATACATACATACATACAAACATACATTCATACATACATACATACATTCATACATGCATACATACATACATACATACATACATACATACATACATACATACATACATACATACATACATACATACATACATTCATACATGCATACATACATACATACATACATACATTCATACATGCATACATACATACATACATACATACATACATACATACATACATACATACATACATTCATACATGCATACATACATACATACATACATACATACATACATACATACATACATACATACATACATACATACATACATACACACATACATACATACATACATACATACATACATACATACATACATACATACATACATACATACATACATACATTCATACATGCATACATACATACATACATACATACATACATACATACATACATACACACATACATACATACATACATACATACATACATACATACATACATACATACATACATACATACATACATACATACATACATACATACATACATACATACTAGTGTTCTCTACACCCCGCAAAGGATGCTATCACGGAACGTTGAAATTGGAATCTGAAACTCTTTCCTCGTGGGACAAAGCTGAACTCTTTTCCCGATCACACGGGTTCGAAGCCTAATCTCTTCTATGATATATGCCACAGTAGAGGTTCTCCTGCTCTTTCCGTCAATCTGTCCATCCACCCACACACCCTCACCAATCCATTCATACATCCATCCATCCTTCCATTCATCCATCCATCAATCAATCCATCCACCCAACCCTCATCCATCTATCCATCTTTCCATCCATCCTTCCATTGTTCCATCCATCCATCATTTCATCCATCCATCATTTCATTCATCCATCCATCCATCCATCCATCCATCCATCTATCCATCCATCCATCCTTTCATCATTGCATCTGTTTATGCCTATCTAATATGATGTGTCTGAAGATTAAGAAGAGGGAGTTATGCTATCTTGATTCAATTAAGATTACGCAACGTTTGACACTAACTGCACACTCACAAAACTTTGGCCTTTGAGAATTAAGACTGCGATACACCTATTATGAACCAGTGTTAGGCCTACAATACTAAAATAGGCCTACTTCTGGAAACCGAACTCTGACCTTCCGCGGACTATCCCTTGGACAACCCTTTTGATTTGACACAGCGCTCGTGAATAAGATGGTTCCCTGCGCTTAGCTTTCAAGTGGTGCTTTAGAAAGTTGGAGATTACGATTTCGACGATTACGACTATTGCTTAGGGCTCTAAGTCCTTTTAAGGACCAATTATAGATCTGCATTGACTTCGAACAAATAGCTCGAGTTCCATGCGTGGTTCCTTATAATTCCTCGCTTGGATCATTTATGTCTTAGCTATAAATTATACACAAACTCGAGAGGTGTCTTCTTGATTAATTGTATCAGATACTTAATTAAGTTGGATACGATCTGCCACAACGTGATATATGGTCTCTCATCATTTTGCATTTTGACTCGCTCAAGGTTCAATTATGTTTTTGTCTGGCGCGTCAATTGATCTATTAATTAATGTCAGTAGGGCCTACTAAGTGCCATAGTACGCAATTCACCCCTCGTTGCGTTTTCTTAATTGTCAAATTAACGGGCTAACTAACTAACTATCGGCGCGATAGTTGGCTATAGCTAACGGCTGTGGAATCCACCAATGACCTTCTTAAAAACGAAGCCGCATTTGGGTAGGCCTAAATATCCACACGATTAAGACGATGAGGTAGCCTGTGGCGGCTTTACAGTGGAACCCGAAGGAGCTAGTAGAGTTGGAGCCGTAGCCCGTACAGAAGTGGTGAACATACTGGGACGCAGCGCTGAGGAACCGAGTTCGAGACCCGTTCTAAGGTTGACTTCTTTCCTTCTTTCGCTAGGCGGCGGTGTTTGTCAAAAATGAGATGTATAACGTAATGGTGCGACCTGCGTGGCTGGCGACGGTTAAATTCGACTCCTGTAATAACTCGTCATCATTCGTTCATACTGTACTTGTAATCATACTGCGTCTTGTCAGTTTGAAATAAAACGAGGATTATTAATATTAATTTATTATCATTAGTTTATTATTATTACTATTAATTATTATTATTATTATTATTATTATTATTATTCCAGACGTTTTCTATTATTCCTAAGTAATGTTCAATCTTTAAGGTTCCTAATATGCACCTCAGGGCAAATAATAATAATAATAATAATAATAATAATAATTATTATTATTATTATTATTATTATTATTATTATTATTATTATTATACATATATGTTTCACATTATGCTGTTATCGCCCATGATGAGCTAATGGAGTGTTGGCAATGTCCCGAAGAGGCAGGCGGCGTTCCCACGCTGAAGAACAACCGAGATACGTTGGAACAGAAATGACGTCTCCATTGGATCGTGGGTTGCAGCACTCGTTCGACTACCCAACTCTGAGATGAACTGCAGTCCGTCACTGCTCCAAGCGCCGCCGGATTCGAGGGAGAGGGCTTATTATTATTAGTTTATTATTATTATTATTATTATTATTTTTATTATTATTATTATTATTATTATTATTATTATTATTATTATTATTATTATATTAACTAAGTTGGGAGGCATAGGCGCAAAATTGCAATTGTGCGCCTGTGCCTCCCAACTTAGTTGGTGGCCTTCCCGGTGGCCTCGCCAAATTTTAGTCCACTATCAGTTTTGAAGAAACCAGACATCCAACTGGCCTCCTCTGTCCGGTTCTCGGCCTCTCCGTCACTCCGTGGCGCCCTCTGTTGGAAGAGTCTAGAACCGCTACTGTCTGTGGTGGAAAATTAGTTTTTGAAATGACACTATAATATGCACCTTATGCTAGTCCAACTTATGTCACCAATTCCGGGTGTGGTAATATTAGATAAAAAATAAATGAATAAATGTAAGAAAAATGAGGCCAGTATTTTTATTTATTGGCCCACTTAGCTGCGTTGTCTCATGCGCCAATGCAAAAGAGAGCACGCGGACCGCGGGTCACTTACGATGTTGGCCCCATTTCAGAGATTTAAATCTCAGGATATAGTATCGCATCGTATCGTATCATATCTTATTATTTATATATCGCTCTGTAAAGTACTATAGCTATTCAGAAGCGCTCTCAGCGTGACAACACCAAGGAAATAGGAGTCTTCAAGCCCGATTTAATTCTTGTATACGGATAATGGGGGGAGGGGAAGGTCATTCTACATAGAAGGGCCGACGATGGCAAAGGTACGGTATTGCGTAATAGCAGTCCTTGCCCGTGGAACAAGTGGATCAGGTCGATCCGCAGACGGAGAGGGCGGGAGGAGACAGCAGACATAGGTCTTCGCATTACGTAGTAGAGTAGCCTACAATCCTTTGCACGGTGGCATTAGATGTCGTGCCGTCCGTTTGAACGGGCGGGTGCCAGATGTTGGTGAAGGATCTCACCCTATTTCAGACCCTCATTGAAAAATAAAAAGTGCCGAGGCTATATAGGGTCTAAGCGTACGGCCGCTATATATGGAAACGCGAAACAGATTTTAGAGCTATGAATGAATTTGCATAGGTCTAAGTATGGGTTAAGATTTTTTAGAGTTGTGAATGAATTTGCGCAAGTAGGCTAACAAGCAGAACAAATACCTAGGCATTTGTTAAATTCAGATAAATTGCCGATGGTGGATGAGTAAATAATTTGAAATAAAGGTAATCTTAAGCTTAGGACGAGATGACGCAAGCGATCGAACAGCATTAAGAGAGTTCCAAAGTCTAATTCAGACAACAGAAGAACCTCGTGCATCGAGGGCAATTGCAGGCTTAGGTCATCTTCAGGTCAATTATTGTCCTAAGTGTTACCGCCCCTATTTGGGGCTTATTTTCCCTAACGTCGCCTTTTAAGAAATCCTTGGTCCTGATTAAGTCTATAAAAATTTATTGCCATTAATCGCCTGTGCAAGAGGTATATTAGGTTACTTTTCGACTTTTCATCAACGTTATGCAACAGTTCGCAAAGAATGTCCAATGAAGCACTCGAATTGACCGCAATCGCGAGAAACGCCCCCTCTTGAAGAAGCGCTCGCAATAATAATTTGTGGGACGCGTTAAAGAGCATCTCACGATACATGACCTCTTTTAAGATTAATCTTTATTTCGGGAATGCCTCTGGCCATTTAATCTCGGGTTCATCCAAGCTTAGGCCTAGTTCTAGAAGACGGCGAGGCCATCTGATATAAAGAAATGTCAGCGTTAGTCCACCGATTTAGGAAGATACAAGGCATCGCATTGAAGAAAGCATTTCAACGAAAAATATGGGCAAATTTGCGGAATCTGGGTTCGTAATTCTACGGGCATCATCGTCAGCAAAACTGCAAAAATGTTGGTTTTTTTGGTTATTGTTTTTTTACCAAAAAAAGATACGAAAAATGGCAATTTTTGGTATTTTAAATATTTTATTCAATTTACTAATATTACTATTATGTTACTAATTGTGTGTTATTCAGTCCGAAATCAAGCTGAATTAATTATACAAACGAGTTGGAGCTCTTTTTCATGCTGTGTTTGATGCTTTGTATAACAAAGCTGTTGTGACAAAATTCAAAGAAAAACTGAAAAGAACAAACCAAATAAAAACCCCAAAACGAAAAACCTACTTTTGATTTAAAAATTATTGGTTTTTTGCACCTCTGATCGTGTGCCGCTCCGCGGAAGGTATCAGAAGCTCTAATGATACTAATTACCCTGACCCTAAACATACAACACGACGTCTTGGATCTAGGTCCACGCACATACTGCAAGTTTGCCAAAAGAAAATAGCAATAAATCTCTTATTATTGCCAAAATATGAACCTGTACACGGACACTTCACGCGATAACCACGCAACCGATAGGTCTTGAAACTTTGTTTGTCACATACGAAATAATAGTGTTGGCCTCATTTGAATCCAAGCCATCATTAACGCACAAGTGGACGCACTTCAAACAGATCGGTCGGGTTGCCCTCTGGATAACGCTCACCTTCACAACGTAGGTCATCTGCGACTTCGAACCTTCTCTTGAAGCGGTTACTCTAGGAAACTTCAAACTGGTATTGATATTATTGATAATGCTGTGGGTACAGCGATTGATGTGTCCTTGTATGTCGACGGCATTTAAGCGCTTTGAATAAAAAGGTTAAAAGGTCGACATGAACTTAAACCGATGTTTGCCTGTAATCTAAGACCTACTCGTCTGAAAGTTTTTTCTATTGTTCACGTTTTTAAGTCAAAATACGTGGTTAACACTACCGTAGGCTAGGCTAACTATCTGAAGTAGGGCTTGATTAAGCTACATAAATAAATCTTTTACTACTGCTCACGTTTTCAAGTCAAAATAATTAACAACAATCTAAAGCAATTTATATAAATTAAAACTGGCCTGAATCTTTTCTACTGATCACGTTTTCAAGTCAAAATATAGGGGTTAATAACAGCAACTATCCAGGACCACATATAGGTTACCTAAATTAACTTATAAGCTTCCTCGAGAAACGATTGCTGTCATTCGCCAATGTTTATAAGTTTACTCGTTGAAACCGAAAACAATTCAACTAAGTGGTATATTATTGAGGTCGAAAACAACTAAAATAATGGTAATTTATTTAGTTCTGACAATAACATAATAAATTCAGAACCTGTCTTGCCAAACCGACAGAGATCGGTCAAAATCTATGGGGCTAGGGGCGGTTACTTTCCTGCAGTGTGACGTCCGAGTCTCTTACATAAATCTCAGCCAAGTGGGGTTTCTTCAGGGGTACAAAGAAACCAAGATTTTTTTAAAATCAAAAATTGTTTTTTTTTGGTTTTATTTGGTTTTTAGTTTTCCTTTGGATTTGTCACAGCAGTTTTGTTATAAAATGCATCAAACACAGCATGAAAAAGAGCTCCAACTCGTTTATATAACTAATTTAGCTAGATTTCGGACTGAATAACACACAGTTAGTAAAATAATAGTCATATTAGAAAATTAAATAAAAATATTTAAAAAAAACAAAAAATTGCCATTTTTGGCGTTTGTAAAAAACCAAAAAATCAACATGTTTGCAGCCCAGGGTTTCTTCCCCCATTCTAGGACTGTGGGGAAGGGTTTAGACTCCACTGTCATAGTTCACCAGGTAACATGACATGTACTCGACTGTCTCGACATGTAAACAGATTATCAAAACAGGTCATTGACGGTCGTCAAGGTTTATCGACGGACGAGGCTTTAATACGACATAAATATTTCAACACCACCAGCTTGAACTAGACACATTTATACCAATTTAATATTGATTGATACAAAACAATACTACACTTTACATCTGTGGTGACAAACAGCTTGGACGTTACTGCCAAGTGGACCCTGTATTTTATATGCAAATAGTATCTCTGCAGATCAGTGCAGTCTCTTCTTTATTGTTACCAACAAGCTGATCGTAGATTATACGCCTAAACTCAACAGATCAAGAATTCTTCTGAGCAATAAAACAATCAAACACGCAATCAACTTGTCAATAAGACCGTGTTTGTACCATTCTCATTGAAAGTCTGTCTTGATAGCATGTTGTCACCTTTAACATGTGCCTGGATATGAGCATTACCTTCGTCTTCTATCTTGTTAACCGACTTTAAACTGCTCTAAGCACTCGTATATTTCTCCACATAACAACATGCCATCTCTGCAAAACATGAAACCGCAACCTTCGTTAAATCCATCAATCAATCCTCGTGCACCTACAACTGATGCAACATCTAGGCTGAGAAGGGCATCGTCAAGGTCATACAATGACCTCAACATCCTTGAACTTGACAAAACAAGTCTCAGGATTCAGTCCTCTCGCCCGATTCACGCACCACGTGAGAACCCTGTTTTTCAGGCATGGGCTGAGTCTGCCAAACACTTGCCTCCACGGCAGCAATAGTCGATGCATTTTGTAACCCAGAATCCAAAATGACCCAAGGACCCAAACTGTCCGCATCAATAGCGACCTTCTCCCCAGTCGGGACAAACATAGACCTCAAATGGCCAAAGCCATCATAGTCGTATTCAAACGTCCGCCTGCCCCCATTCGCTTGCTTCGTCCTGATAAGGCCCGTGTTACCGACATAAGTAAAACTCGTACTGGAATTCCTTGAATCGCCAAATGACTGGAGTCGTCCCATAAAATCCATCGCAATACTAAAGCCCTGTCCGTTCTGTAGAACCAGCTCCTTTGCCTGTAGCTTATAGTCGCGCTGTATCGTGGTCACGTTACCGCTACGATCTGTAATCCTCGTCAGCTTGCTGTAGTAGGAGTTCGCATTGTAAGTGAAATTGTATACGTAGCGACCAGTTCGGAGACTTCGCGTAGCGATGTGCTGGCCGTAGCGGTTGAACACGTACGCTTCCCTCGCTGCCGTGTCGTGGATTTCATACTGGCCAGAGCGGTCTGGCTGCGGAAGGTCTGGAATAACGGAGAGGACCTGAAGTCGACCGGAGTCCGCGACGTGTATGACTCCGTCTGGCGTTACCGCGAGTTCTGCAGAAAGGCGTAGCGAGGCGTTTGCCATGACAACAGTTTTCGAGGTGTTGCTACAGTCGCAGCCCCCTCGCCAGCAGATGCATTCTGCGTCGGTACCCGCATAGGGTAAGATTCGTCCATCGTTTGTTAAGATCCGAATGCTGTCCTGTCGCCCGGAGCCTCTCTCGACGACGTAGAGGTCTCCGTTTGGCGCAAAAGACAGATGCTGGGGATGGTCCAACAATACAGACTGGCGAGATATCGACCTTGACATTGTGGGACTAAAAGTTGTTGTCTCAGAGTTTGATCTTGTCGGCCCCGATCCTGTCATATCCACGGTAGATCCTGTCACTGTAAAATTTGATCTTGTCGTTTCCGTAATCGATCTTGCCATTCCCAGACTCGATATTGTAGTTTCGAGAGTTGGACTTCTGTTGGAACAGTGATTTGGATGACCAGCGATTACAGTGACTTTCTGTTCGGGGGTTAATCTGAGGATGAGATTATTATCCAAGATGTAGAGCGAATCATCCAGAGGGTTTATCGCCAGAGCGGTTGGCCAATGCAGCATTATCTACACGAAAACAAATGACAGATTTGTCTCCTGTTCTCAAGTAACATTACTAAACACACACAATCTCAGAGCTTTTCTTTGAAACTTACACCAAATGCACCACATGTTCGATGCAATTGTCACCTCCAGATACTTGTCGCATACAGTGTCGTCTAACACCCCTAGTTGGAATGGGAACATCATACCCTTCTTAGTATGTACGACCTATTTTAACTATTTTGCTACAAGATCTAGCCTGGGAACGGCAAGATTGATTACCGAAACGACAAGATCAAATTTATATTACCGGAACTCATCAAACTCCATGTTACTCTTAACTCCCGTTTCAGGCAAATGTTGGATATTGTAATTCCATCTCCCCATTAGTAGATCATGCCAATTGTTACATACCACCACCAACACTTCAAACAACCACATGTGTTTTGTATGGGCAACTAAGGATTACTAACTTACACCCATAAGAGAAGGTTAGCTCTAGATGTACTTCAATAGTGATGATAATGATGATGTTAACTTCTCGGTCTGAAGGCAGTCCCTTGACTTTTATGCCACCCAGGGATGAGATGAGAGAGGAGGTTTCACGTCGCCTTCCTCACAGACAATTATATATGAGCAACTTGTCCAAGGTCACTGCCCAGTGGCTTGGGGCAGGTTCGAACCTGTGACCCTCTGATTGCAAGGCACAGAACATACCGCTACACCAATGCATCCCATTAGAAGTGCAACATATCTATCCAAATACATAGACTTAAACAAAACTGAACCCAGAAGTAACCACGGTAAACAACGAGTTGGATTTTCATTGGATCTAGACTATTAGCAACAATCAATGGAACTAATAACACCTTTATTAATATTAAACTGGACTCTCAGATAACGAAGCGAATTAATGGTACAGCCACGATGCTCTTACAACAGTGATAGAGCAACAGCTAACTTCCTTTATCAGTATACCACCAGAGTGCACCTGTAATCTGCTTGTCACGGATATCTCAGTATCGATGACAAAGATTGCACAAAACAATATGCAAAAGGTAACATGACACATGGGGTATTTATGCCTAGGGTCCACTCAGATGCGTTTTATAGCCTTAAGACCGTTCTGTTCAGCCGGGGTTGAGTTGGGAGTGCTCCTGAGTAGCAACCTTGAAGGGGCGCTATATAAATTTCCGTAATGAATGAATGAATAATTCAAACAAGGAAACCCTAGGTCAACTAATTTCAGGTGACTAAAAACCATCAACCACCTCTGAAGAGGAAATGCTTCCATTACATGGCAGCGGTCGCCAGCTCCTCGGAAAATCCTGGGAGCCGATCACGGTCTGTATGATTCCGTTGGGACCGATGGTACGAATGTTGACGCCGTCTGCAAAATACACGACGCCATCTTTGCTTATGGCTATGCCTAGAATTAAAAACATCCACGTTTCAATTAACCTAAAACAATCAGATCAACAGAAATGAACTAATGATGCCTTTCAGCGATGGATGAAAAGCCGCTAGTTTGGATGGATGGATGTATACTGCAATTTCATTTCAAATAATAAACAATTCATAATAAATACACCATGTAATGCATGTAATGTAATGTTTATATTATAGCGCCTCTTTAAGATATCTACTCGGATGCACTCTCTGCGCTGGCCTAAATGATGTCAGATGTCATTACTAACGAATCTGTTGGCAAAAACAGTGCATTATCATAACAGTGCGATGTGTTGTGACAACGATGTACAGACAATGAAAAAGAGACAAAGGAAACGCACTGAACACATGATCAGAGGAGAATCACTGCTAAGAACGGTCATCAGAGGAAAAATTGAGGGAAGGCAAACAAGATGAAGATCAAGACAGTAGTTGTCGGATTGGATGATGGACAGAGGGACATGGAAAGCTTAAAGAGGCCCAACAGCGAGAGGAGTGGTGACATTGAGCAATTGAACCTGCCTAAGAGGCAGAAAACCAGAAGATGGTACAATATAAGTCATTCCAATCTAGATGGGCAGAACTTCTGACATCGTTGAAAAACGGTGTTAACAGCATCGCTAAATTAAAACCACAATCTGTAACAAGATACCCCTAACAACATGCCCTTAAGGAGATATCTTTAACGAACATCTATGTAGCACCTTCTAGGTAATTTAACAAAGCTGCTGATGGTTTTTTGAAACCTAAACAAGGAATACAAAAGTGATGACAACTTAAGTCTTGCCAAAACCCACCCTTTGGATGAAGCAGTTTCCCGAGGGTTGCAATCCCCCCATCGCCACACTGGTTTGTGTCACCGGGCATGCACTGGTCCCCTGTACCAGCAATGACTTCATAGTTATGCAAAAGATCTTTTACAGCTCCGGCAGTTTTCACACGAATAATCTGCTGCCTCTGGTAGTCAGAGAGGTAGAGCCTGCCATCCAGAGGACTAACGGCAATGTAATACTTGTACGGAACCTCAGCGATACTGGAACAGAACAGAAATATACAATATTAACAAGTATTTATATATAATAAATGATATAATAATACGCAGCCACTTAAAATAAACAATTGTTACTTTCCAGAAATCGGTCGTCAGTCATTTGATGTTCCACACACAACCTTGCAGTTGGCTTTACTTTCTTATTCCATGTAGAATCCTCTCTAACTTTGGTAAGTAAGTAAGTGAGTATATTCTTTATTGAACCAACGGTTTATCCGCACTCTGGTGTACAAAACATTTTAAAGTCAGCATTCTAATTAAACAATTGAAAAATAATTAATTTCCACTCTAGATTGTCTGCAACATACATGCAGTTGTTGAGATTAGCAGATCTTCTTAAAAATAGCAATACATTAATGTTAATAATACAACATTCTCATTAAAAAACCACATCATAATATTTAGGCATCAACGCATCTGACCTAAGTTGAAGAATGCTCGCAACTTCTTCCCGATTTGCGGCCAATTTCCGGATGTAATTGTAGTCTCCAACGTACAGACTGCCATCTCGACCAGCGGCCAAGGCGACCGGGGCCAGCAGTCGGGCGTCCCTTGCTCTACCATCACACCCTTTGCAATCCACCGATCTTGCCTCTCCTGTTCCAAGTGTCACTGTGGGCGAAACCGGTCGATGCCTCAGATATATGCTCGTCCCATCGCCTTTGTGAAGTATCCCTAAGAAGAAGTAAACCAGGCAAAGATTAATTGGTGTAATATAGCATATATAAAACAATTGTATTGTATCAATAGATTTATGTAGCACCTCTCACAGAATAACTATTCAGAGATGCTCTCTGCACTATCGTATTATGACATTAAAGCATCATTTTAAAAAATAGTGTCACAACAATTAGCAAAACAGTGCAAGACAATGATGGAGTAACGTAAATAGCGAGATATCTCTTCCAGACTCTGTACTATAATTACCCAAACTATAAAGTGGACAGTTTTACTTTAGGCACCAAGAAAAGCTCACGAACGGTATGCTATGCAAATTACTATGTTCCATTTAGCACACTCGTTTCTTAACATTTCACCCTACTAGAGGCGCTCTACAAATGCTCAAATACAATACAATACATTATAGAAAAATGATCCAGAGATGAATCAGAGTGCGTTCGGCCGAATTTGATCGAGGATCAACTTGATCGTCAGCTTATACTAAACACAAAAACCTGTTTAAAAACCATTGGATCATGAGAAAAAGTGGCAAAAAAGTGGCAAAAAGTGGTAAAAGGTGGCAAATAGGTCAGAGTTGTAAGGTCACCTTCTTGGAAGTTGTACATGTGGTGAATGCTTGGACCCCAGTCTCCGATTTCCGACGAAGTGATGGCATAACCGGTCAAGAGGACGGACTGGACGTTCCAGTTAAACCACCTGCACTGATTGAACTCATAACCGACATAAACTGCAAATAAACAAAACACATCAACACTAATTCATTCATTCATTCATTATATAAAATGGACTGATATATAAAAGAAGTGACCTCAATTTTTAAAAAGTGTATCATTATCAACAATTACGTGAGAGGAAAACTGTCCCAAAATGCACAATATCAAAAATAACATAGATGATACTAAACAATTTTAACCAAATTGAATGCCCTACTACCATAGCATGTAATCTTACAGCAAGCTGGTCAGCTAATTAATAAATGACCATTATTATTTATTTTTATTATTGTTATTACAATTATTATTATTATTACTATTATTATTATTATGAGACTCCAGTGCACATTAAATAAAGAACAAATAGATGGCGATGCTGACCTGTAGCCTCCGTAGTTCCATAAACTTTTTGATTATAGGCATTGCGTCGGTCCCAGGCAAAGCGGTACCTGAGATTGGGGTCGGCTTCAAACACCTCTTCAAAGACCCGACCCTCAAGAAAGATTCGTAGATGGACCAGGGCAAGGTCAGCTGGAATTTGATCGAGGGTCAGCCTGATCATGATCGTCAGTTTATACCCTGGTACCTCGCTGCTTCTGTAGACGAGATTGAAGTCGGTGCCAGGAATCAGAAGGCTTTCCTGTAACACCTGAAATCAGTTATTATAAATCAGTTTAAAGGGGGTTTGCATTGATCTGATGGTCTGAGGGATGGAATGTCAACCGAGAGACTGGAGTTATAATCCCCGTGCACTGTCTGTGGGAAGATGAACTGACGAGGGAGAGGACTGGCCGGTCACCTTTGTGCGCTTTACACTTTATACTCATGGCAGCCTCAGGAAGGGACTGCTCTTCTTCTCCTTCTCCTCCTCCTCCTTCTTCTTCTTTTTCTAGTCTTCAATCTTTGTACGTCATTAACGTAAATGTCTGTTTCCTAAGACACCTTTCATTTCAAACAAGGTAGTATCCTAGGATTCTGTCTGTTACAAATTCAGCATCTTCAATTTATAATAAATATTTCTTAATTTTATATATTTAGAACATCATGTTAAACTCCAGTAACTTGAGCAAGATATTTCTATCTTTTCAGCGTATCATCAACATCCCTAAATTAGTTCTAAATTACTGAATTAATTAACTAATTAACTAAATAACTAATAATTAAATATAACAATCAACTCACCTGTGACCCAGGTGTAACAAAACTGCAGGAGGAACAATAGTGACTGTGGTCAGCCTGCGTTTTCCCCGCAGTGGTCATCACTACTGGATGCAAACTGTACTGACCAGCGTCCACCAGTTGGCATTCACTGTCCTTGTTCACCGTCACCTCTGACTGACCACTGAGCAGTAGAGTGACCGGATCTAGAATGGTCATTCGGTTCCAGCGTACAAGAACTGTCAAGTTCTTAGGCAAGAACGGCGGTCGCTCAAAACTGAGTGTCACAGCTCCACCTCCGTTTACAAGAATATCGAAACTACAAAACATCATCACCAGTTTTCAGTAATCCATAAGCCTGTTTTATTATTATTTTACCTTATGAAGAGTTTTACCTGGTGTAGATATGATCCCTTAGGATATATATTAGAAATATGTAAAATTAAGAAATAGTAATTATAAATTAATAATAATATTTTACGTGTCCTAAATTGCAGTGCTCACTGAGGCAACCAGTGTTGGCAAGACTTGCCTCTTTGAGTTCAGACTTATAACTAAAAAAATTGAGTAAAAACCTAACCTATAAAAATGTACAGAGAAAAAAGTAAAATATCAACAAATAATATATGAATTGTAAAATATTTCTGGCATGAACACTTGTCCACAGCAGCCCTCAGGGCTCATTCAGAATTCCAATCCTGGTCTTGGACGCCAGTTAAGAAATACCTCTGCCACCTTGCGGGAGCTCTATTGTCCCACCTCCGGCAGCAGAAAGCTTTGCTCTGCATCTTGAGGTGAACTTGTCCCTTTCGCATACAATTCAAAAACATGACGCCGTGCCCTTCGAGTCGTTGGACTGACCACGTGAAAGAAATAAATGCATGAATAAATAAATAAATGAATTAATAAATATATGACTGAATGAATTAATAATTAAATGAACAAATAAATGAATAAATGAATGAATGAATGAATGAATGAATGAATTAATTAATTATAAATACATAAATGAGCTGGGAGCACCTTTAGACAGGTATCTTGGATGGTCACTATACAAGAACTCAGAATGAATTAATACAAAAATGAATGAATTTAAGGAAAATTACTAAGTTGGTTTTGAGAATCAGCTTACTTACAATCCTAGATCCCTGGTTCGTGTGAATCCGTAGAGAGGCTGGAAAGCAACGCTGACCTTGACCCCAATCATCGGAATACCCCCACTCGATGTAACCTTTCCTCTGATTACGGAAGCCTGGCTGAAAATTACACACAAAAATTACACCAAATAATTTAAGGATTAATTAGTCACTAAAATGAAGGCCTAGAATAAATTTAACCTGCTGTGAACTTAAGATAACTAGATATTTCACATCATTTAAAACTGATAGTGAATTGCACAGAAAATGGACCACACTCTAACTAGAAGTAAACGGAATAATGTTTTTGGTTAAAATTGTGACACTAGACTAATCAAAATGCCACGTCTCTTTTGACCAAATAATGCCTGAAAATTGCACATATAATGTAGCAAAATGGAAAAATGCATTCTTTTGTTGATCTGGCATTCCCGTAATTTACAAAGAGACAAACTGACATCAAGCCAATCAAAATCCAGTAAATTCTGATGACAGAAATGATGCCACGCCAGTCAGAAGTCATAAAATATAAGAACCAAAATGGAATTAAGCCAGTCAGAATTCGTTAAATTCAAATGACAAATGACGAAGTTAAACAAAATAAAATAAACCAGTAAAATCCAGCAATTCTAGTGATCAAAAATGATCGAAAGCCAATAAGAATGCTCTGGCAATGCAAGATCGATCTCCTTTCTGCCGAGTCACCTTTGACTGAACGCATTCACAGTCGCCGAGCGCTGAACGCTGTTTTCCTCGACAAGGAACCTGACGTGCTCGAAGAAGGACGCAATGCTGCTCGGAGGCTGCTTTCGAAGGAGGATCTCCAGAGGATCTGGAACCGTCTGGCAGGGACCTCGGTCGCGACAGACCGGATTCGGACAGCAGTCCACGTCCTCACAGTCGACGAGACCATCTGCATAGAGAAAAAAACAGGGTCGGGTAATCAGAGGTAAAGTAACCGCTCGTTCCACCATAAGTCTCTGCCAGGCCCGGTCCTTTGAATCAGATTTCCCCCAAAAATGTTCATGGCCCGGCTATTCAGTTTTTGTTATTTCTCGTTCGTGATCCACAAAAAATGTTTGTAGCCTACAGGTATATTTAAACAGATCTGAATGTCCACCAAACTTTTTCCTTGCGTTCTGGCAATGACTAGTTGGTGGGGGAGTGACTGACTGACTGCTTGTAGCATACAATTATGTTTATTTATTGGGTTTGAATCAAATTAATAAAGGAAAATATCAAATAAAAAGATTTAGGCAGCCTGGAATTTTTCTTTCGCAGCCCGATGCCAGGACGCACGATTCACCATTTGGGAAATGCTGCCTGAGTCTATCAATCAGTCAGGCAGCAAGTTTATATAGCACCTCAATAAACTAATTAATTGTACAAGTTCATCAATTAATTAAACTAAATACTCTAACCGATTAATTAACTTCAATCAGTTCTCAGCACCTTTCTCGTCGTCGATGCCATCGTTACAGGCAGTCTCCACGGCAACGTCACAAGCCGCCCCTCTCCACCCTCGACTACAGTTGCATCTCCATTGGAAACGTCCATCCAACTCACAGTTACCGTGATAGCTGCACATACTGTTACAGCCCTCTACAAAAATGAACAATTGTGTTAATTATTAGGGCCTATAAAAAATTGCTAACATCACTAATAAATTAATATAATATAGGGTTTAGTATAAGCTAGAGTACTTGTTATGATTATATTGTGATTGTACATTCTTTGATTGCTCTTATCTGAAGTGCCCACAGCGCGTTCACAGACGGTTCAATAAAGAACATACGTACTTGATTACTTACATGAACACTGTTTAGTTAACTAATGTAATATTCTAGTTCAGTAGTTCAAAAGTACATTTACTAAAATAACAACAGCAATTATTAGATAGTGGAGCTAGATAAACACATGAAGATAAATACATGAATAAATGACTGACTTAATTGATGTCTTTTGAAGTATGTACCGCAAGTAAACACTTTATACAGCACTGCTTCATAATATCAATCCAATACAATCTTGCAGCATAATCGAAATATGCCAACCAAGAGAACAATACTTTACAAAGAGAACAATGCCTGACTAAGAGAACAATGCCTTACCAAGAGAACAATGCTTTCCGTTCCACCCGTTGTTACACAGACACGTTCCGTTGTGACACACTCCATGAACGTCACACCTTGCGTCACAGCGTAACCGTTCACACGAGTCACCGGTCCACTCGTCATGACACACACACTCCTCTCCGCGACAGCGTCCGTTGACACACTTTGTCAGACATACTTCTGAGACAATGCAAACGACAAAAGCGTGAATTGAACATGTCCTGCGCATTACTATATCAGAGCAGTTTAATTCCGTTACCCAGTAGGGGTAAGATAAAGGCATAGTCCATTGGACGTGTCTACAACTACAGGCCTAGTGGTTCCGAGATTTGACTCAAGGGATAATAGTTGGAGACATACCCAATGGGTATGGCTTTGTATAAACTCTGAACATTCATGCCATCTATCACTGTCGACGGGAATCTGTTGGTTGGTCCCACGTGTATGCGTGGGCCCACCACTGACGACTCTTTCAGCTTACTGTGCAAAGTTCTGCTGACTGACATCATAGATTCGTTCATAATGACATTTAGTACCATATAGGATAACACTGAGAGCATCTTGGAGTAGCTCCATTGTCAAGCTCCTTTGTTTGGGTACTTGTTCAAAGAGCCTTGCAGAGAAATTTTATTTTTTACTTTTTTAAATTACATTAAATTGTTTATCTGACACTGCCTTTATTAATTGAATATATGTTAATCATTTATCATTTACTTATATCAGCAAATCGACAACTAGTAACATTTGTGAAGTACACAGTTTCCTGTGGCAATTTAAAACACCATATTCAACAATAAAAGTCTGAATGGGGCGACATCCGCGGTAACTGCAAAAGAGAAAAACAAGTATTTTCCCGAGTAACCCATTCCTCTGAACACAGATTTCTTACCATCAGTGCAGTTGATTCCAGCGTATCCGGGAGAACAGACACAGGCGCCATCTGCACACAGTCCGTTTCCACTACAGCGAGGATCCTCACAGACCCCAGAGGGCAGGCGACACTCCGGACCCGTCCATCCCACAAAACAATCGCAACGTCCGCCATGATACGTACCTCGACCGTTACACAGAACCGGACAGAAACCTACAAAAGCACGCGTCTTTCACTAACAAATGATAGACCATTTACTCTTTGTAACATCTATTTCATCTATCAGCTGTTGACGGGAATCCGTTGGTTGGTTCCACGCGTGTGCATGGGCCCACCACTGGTGTCTCTGTCCCGCTTACTGTGCATAGTTCTGCTAACTGATGTTTTTATTTGGTCGTAATGACATTTAACATCACTCCTTTCATGTAATCTGGGTCTAAACTTAAGCTTCTCATGCTTTAAGAAACGTGTGATTCACGTAAAAATCACACTCATTCATGACTTGATCACCATAGCACAGTTTGGAACATTTCATCAAAGAAGGAAGAAACCCGTGATTGACAAAAAACCACACTCATCAGTAAAACCACTCAATCAATCAATCAATACAATTTATATAGCACTTCTTCAGGATAACTATTCAGAGGTGTTCCCGACCCAGGCCCAGTCAAAAAGGAAGGTCTCAAGATCTATAGCCCCAGGCCACATTCTCCAAATAAAAGTCTCACATCTTCAAGTATGGCAGCAAGGCACCAGAAGCTCTCCACAGGCGGGGGAATTAAGTGACTAGCAAAAAATCGAACATATTTTAAGATTTAATTTTGAAAACGAGTAATATTTGCTTACAGATAAACCTCAACTGTAAAAAAAATATTAATTAGCATTAGTCTGACCAGCAAGACTTACTCAAATACAATACTATATTAAATCGCCATATACACACATACATACATACATACATACATACATACACACACACACACACACACATATACATACAGACATACACTAAAGTAAATGTTAAAAGAATCAACTGTATTAACAGTAACAAACCAGAACCTGGTTGACCCTGGTCACAGAGTTCACCAAAGTATCCCGGAAGGCAGTCACAGCGTCCGTTGATGCATCTTCCACGTCCATTGCAATCCCTGTGGCAGCTCTCGTTTCTAGATCCGCCTGTAAAAAACACCAGAATGCAAGCAATACTCTTAATACAAGTCTCTTAGAAATATTTCTCGAGTATGGACATGTGCACATTATGCATTTATGCACACATTTAGAATCACATACATTTCTTAAATAGAACTGTTTTCAGCCTGAAGTAATTACTATGACTCACTCTGCACAACGCCACTTTCCAACGTCTATACTAGCGCAATGCCTACTACTGGGCGATCTGAGTTAGCCAAGCTCAACGAAGCCCAAGTTAACACACTACGAGAACAGAACGGAATGCTGTCCTTCACATGCCCAATGATGTTGCTGTCATCATTTTGCTTTTAAAGACTGAAAATAATTTTTTAAATTTTTTAAAAATATTTCTAATATCGGCGCTGATTATCTTGCCGATATACGATACCTCTACAATTGGCGCCGATTATGAGTGCTGCCGATGTATCGGTACAGCTCAACCCATATCCCGTCAAAAAAACACCCTAAACTTGCACTCCTTGCAAGTAAATTTGTCATTATTTGTCTAAATATCTCGGCCGCAAAATCACCGATATCTTAGCAAGAACTTGGATACAGAGAGTTACACACCGCGATGCGTTGCAAAGATCGTGACATTCTGGATTTGGTTGCCATCGTTGTAGACCAGAACAAACCAAAGTCCAGGATCCAGGAATTTACTGAATCCGATTTCACTAAGATCACTGATATTTAAGGCACTCTGCAACAATAGAAAATCATGGACAATACAACAATAATTAAAGATTTAGACTTTAGTCAGCTGTTTGTAAGTGTCACAACAGTCACAATCGGATATCTGTGATACATACGACACAGTCAAGACAATGAAAAAGCCGTGTAAAATTAATTCATTAGTTCATTCATTCCATTTAATCCTTTCGTTCATACCATTCATTCATTCCATTCATTAATTCATTCCATTAATTCAATCCATTCGTTCATACCATTCCTTCATTCTATTCATTAATTCATTCCATTAATTCAATCCATTCATTCATACCATTCATTAATTCTATTCATTAATTCATTCCATTAATTCATTCCACAATTTCAATCCATTAATTCAATCCATTCGTTCATACCATTCCTTCATACCATTAATTCATTCCATTCATTAATTCATTCCATTAATTCAATCCATTCGTTCATACCATTCATTCATTCCATTCATTAATTCATTCCATTAATTCAATCCATTAATTCATACCATTCATTCATTCTATTCATTAGCTCATTCCATTAATTCATTCCATTAATTCATTAATTCATTACACAATTTCAATCCATTAACTCAATCCTTTCATTCACACCATTAATTCATTCCATTCATTAATTCATTCCATTAATTCAATTTATTTGTTCATACCATTAATTCATTCCATTCATTAATTCATTCCATTTCACTCCATTCATTCATTCGTTCATATCAAACATGTTCCCAACTAAAGCACAGCAAGAAAAACAATCTTGAGGTGAGAGAATGTAAGAGAGAAGGCACAGGGAAAGAGTCTAAGTTGAAAATGGAGTCCAAAAACTTTACTCCAAATATAAATAATGTACTAAAAAATGTGTGTAAGTCACATCTATAACTGAACTTGATAACAGTTTCAATTGCTGAATATTTTGACAACTTAAATATTGTATTCTGTGTAACCAGAATATTCATTTATGTTAACTTGTTGTTTGTCATTTTCTCATGTTATTGTTACCAAATAAAATTGAATTGAATCATTTATATAGTACAAGCAAATTGGGACAAGCAGAAGACCCTGTTCAGATCAGAAAATAATAAAGAAAACATTGTAATTCTATTCTACAGGGATCCTACATTTAAGGAGTTCTTGAAAGAGAAACAGAAGGTACCAGAAGCCACAGGAGAGACATCAACAATCAGCACAAATCTGCACTACGACCATTGAAGACTTGCAGGCGATCTGTGCATATCCTCAAGGAACAGCCACCGCCAGGCAGACACTGCAACTAGGTCCATCCCAAAGGAAAAGACAAACGTGTGCACAGCATTCACCATCTTCTTTGAGAATAAATGAACCACCGCCTACACCAGACAATCCCCCTCCCAGAGACAATTGTCCATCAATCATCCATTTAAGGTAGATTCTAGGCAAACATTTGGCTCCTGTGCAGATACGTTTTCCCACAGCTGCCAGGTCGATGCAAATGGCAGAAACGAGAGCTTTGCATGTCGACATGTGACACCGCAGGTAATTGGATGAAGGATGACCAAGTCACAAGGAGTAAGCTGCATAGAGCTTCCTCAGACAATAGTTTCAGACAGTGGATGATGACACTGACTGCTTCTCCCCAATATCGCACTTCTGTTGGCTAGGGATGAACTAAGCATCAGTTTCCTGCCGAGCATCGAGCACTTGTACTAAAAGTGAGTAGCACCATGTTCATTATTGAATATTTAAAAAATATCATTCTCTTGAATTTTAGTTTTGGCAGTTTGCACAATTTATATCAAATTTTCTGTGTGCCTCAGGAAGGTGTAACTGAGCAAGTACTACAGTGGCTGGTAACAGTATTTGTGTATTTTATTTAATTAATACTCGGATTCATTGTTTGTCCAAGTCTGAGTAATGCCAAGTACTAAGATTCAAGTCAAATATCCGAGCAGAGCATCTTGATTCACTGTTAGCCCTTTGAGTTGGCACAATATTTCCTCTATGACTTACTCTTTGATCTGAACAGAGTACTTCTGTTTCTGCCCTCACTCATAATACTTCTTTTCCCTTGGGGTTTTTGCACTGGGAGCGCCTCTGAATAGGTTGTACTGTGAGGGCGCTTTTGAAATACATAAATACAATATTTGCCATTATTAATGGTGCAAAACAAGTGGTACAGAATTCTACTGGAGCTACACAATACAGCATGTATAGTGTGGCTAAATAAATATAGAAAATAAGCAGCCTGAGAAGAACACTACATTGAATGCTGCGTGAAGCAGAAAAAAAGGTCTACTTGTGTTCACAGTCACTGTTGCCTGCATGAAGATAAAATTACTCAGATCCATACATACACAAATAAACCATATACATTGTACAGGACATATAAATATAGTGAAACATTTAGTCGATATATCATAAATAAAGTTTTAAAAATATTTGTCCAAGTCACATCTATGACTCGACCACAGTTTAAAATGCTGAATATTTTGACAACTGAAAATATTGCATATCATATGATCATTTATATCGTGCCTCTCAAAGCATAATGACATCAGAAGTGCAATCAGTGTGATGTACCATCGTTGGCTTACATTCTCTCGAGTTTTTCTCGACCTCGGCTGCTGCGACTTCTCCGTTCGACCTCCAAATCCGGTATGAAAAAAGTCGTACTGGGTATGAGTCGGCTGGAAATTCCCTCTTCCGTAAACTCCGAGAATTGCATCCGGACGGAAAAGGATGCGGAATCGAATGAACCACGGCTCCGGAAGGTAATACTGGATGCCCCAGAGTCCGTGGGGCTGGAGTGCGTGGGTCACGTTCTTTCCAAGCTGATACGAAACCACGACAGCCACAGAACTCGTCGATTGCACAGTCCCACCTGGTGACAGAATAAAAAAGTCGGTTGACATACTTTGGTAATTAGTGTATTACAATACTGTGGTTAAATTGATTAATTTATTTATTGAATACTTATTGACAGAAGGTTATCAAATCTTATGAGATGTTTCTACAGGGAGTCTAATGAGCAGATTTGAACTCGCAGTGAGTGGATTGTAGACCCAGTATGCCACCGAATCATAACGTGCTGTGAATGGACACTAAATGAATATTTATGGCATAATCAATATTTATGTATTCAATGAATATTTATTTGCTAATGAATATTTATGTCCAAATGAATATTCACACATTAATATTGAATAATATATGTCCCATAAAGCCTGCATTAGCAAGTGAGGTGAACTAAAAAAATCTTCACCAGAACACAGCATTGTTAAACGCAAACAATCTAGAGTTCCAGAACTAAGCAAAACTGTTGCCGGAAGGTAAATATGACTTCATAAACCAAAACACCAAGTAAGTATTTTACCCGGCAGCGATGTCAGCTTGTAGTTTTCGTCCGAGTTCAAGAGAACATCGTCGTGTTCAACACTGTTCAACTTCTGAACTGCTCAAACAGGAAATATACCATTTTAAACAAATAACAAATCAATTTTAAAACCGTCTTCTCTCACCTGTATACTCTATTTGGCTCTAGTCTATGTGTCCACGGAGCTGGAGATAGACAAAGAACAAAGAATCAGTGGAGAACTTCGATATGCCATGGACCTGTCATGGGGAATACTAAATACCAAGAATAAATAAGTATTTGATTGCATGCAATTGGCAATTGCTGTTGTGAGTTCATCTACCTGGAATGACCTTCCTCCACCACTAAGGGCTAAACTAATGACTAGTTACTCTGTTAGAGGCGCTATATAAATGCAAAGATACAATACGATACTGAATATTCTGCAGACTGGTCATCTAGTTCCAAGAAATGAATCACGCTTAGGGAGAATATGGGTCACAAGGTGTGATGGAAAAACTGGTATTCTAATATCCATACCCATTCAGCTAAGCATAAGCCTGGCCGATCCCATGCAATTTCAGGTTCTGCCCTAAGTGGTTTGCTCTGTAATAGGTGCCATATAAATTTCATCCCTTCCATTTCACAGAGGGCCAGATGGAGCAGACGGTTACTAAGCACTTGTCTCAAAGCACATAAAGTGCACGGTTCAAAACTCCTCTGAGTTAGTGCACTGGGTAAAGAACTTGAGCACAACCCTTGAAACTAAAATGTGTGATTACTTTACATTAGAACCATTGACAGACAGCTTAACAGTAGATAGCAGAGCTATATAAATATAGAAATAGCACTCATAACAATATTATTGAGTACTATTATTTGGTACCTGAAGTACACATGATCCATAGAAAATTTTACAAATAATGGATATTTAGATTTTTAATGAACATCAAATTATTTGTGAAAATACATCACACACTAATTATATTACTATGATTTCCAAAAATAATATTTTTATTATTTTTATCAATAAGACAATAACGAACAGATCAATTTTCTCTCACATAATGTCCTATCATAAGGGGATTAAATAATGACCCAAATAACTAGGACTCTCTGATCTATTATTCGTAAAAGATTAAATTTTTCTCACACAAATGTCTTGATATTCCTAATTGACAAAATAACTGACTAAATCATAAAAGCAAGTATGCCAGTGGCTGTTAATACCAACCGACAAGATAGATGCAGAGGGAGGACATTAGAATGGCCGTTACAACCATCAGCAGTGCCAGAGCCTTCCATCTGTGGCTGTTCTTTCTATGACTCTTTGTTTTGTAACTATAGAATCAAAATCACAACACACTCACCATTCATCTCAATATTCGTCTAGGATCAGTTGGTAAATTGTTATCATTGTGATCATAATTTATGTATGATTAATTCTTTGAAATAAATTAAGTACAAATATTCCGAGGAGTCTGTAAATTGTTGTAAATGTGATTACAAACGTATGATTAATTAATAAATCTGAATAAAGTAAGGCCTACAAATATTCTGAGAAGTCTATAAATTGCTATCATTATAATTAATTAATTACTAATGCATGATTAATAAATTGATCTGAATTAAGTACAAATATTCAGACATGTTCGCTGATGGACCAGCTGGAATGAAAATAGCTTTCAATATTGTATCATTTGGATTGCAGATAGATGGCGACACCATGAAAGATACTCGCTACATGTAGGCGCCAATGCAATGAGAAATCACTGTACGAAAGAAGAATCATATAGTCAATTGATGTGACTCCAGGACATTAAAGTGACGCAACATCTATTTAGGTGGCGGATCTTGTGGCTGAGGTGGCGAATCTAAAAAATTCGAGGTGCCGAATAAAGAAATCCGAGGTGCCGGGTCTCGGACCTGCCAAGAATTCCGGCTGAATAACTACAGACATCTAGAGGTGACACCATTTGGTCAATGGTCATTATGTTGGATGTGATTTCAAATTACACTGTTACTATGTGTATCACGGTGACATACAATCCAATTTCCGTAACATTCAAAGCTGCAAGAGCCATGAAACTTAAATGCCTGTGCAAAATTGAAGATGCTTCATATAACCTGTGCTATTTGATCCACACATTATCTCATGCAATAGCGCTCATCTAAAATTTCAAGTCCTTTTAACATATTTTGTAAAACACAATCAAGTAGCTAAATCCTATTTTTTTCAACTCAATCCAGTGCAATCCAAAACACATTTAACCCCATATCCGACTCTTCTAATGTTGTGTACATCTTCAAAATTCTTCAGCACTCACAAGAGCCACGGCACGGCTATATATCAAAGTATGTCCGTCATAGACCGATTGTTCAGTCCATTTAGGCGTCAGGTCAGAATACGGGAAGTCGAGCCAACGAGACAACATGGCGCTATAGTAGAAATCGTTTGATGGACCTCATGAATAATGAGCTGGCACAGGAGTAGAATCAGGAGAGCATAGCTTGAATATTTCGATAGTTTGGTCATGAGTGGAAGAGGTGCGATTAACAGACGAGATAGGATGATGAGAAAATGTATTTAAGAGTTAGTTCCAAAGAGCTTGTGCTGCGTAGATAGGCCTAAATAGCCTACAGTTTCAAAGAAGAATGAAGACCGATAATCTAACAATGAGGAACGAGAGGCCTGAGTGAGTGAACGGCCAATAGCTAGCGAATGTGAGAGGATTGAGAGTGGCTTTAAAGGCCTTGTAGCTAGTAGATACAATTTAAGTCACTGAAGTGATTTCAGAACAGACGACGTGTGGTAGCGTCATGAAGTTCCGGAGACACCTAACGTCTAAATGCAAACGACAGAAATATCCAGTATAAAAAACTTCACTTTGCCCACCGTTGCAAAAAAGCCGACAAACCGAAGACTAATCTGATCTCATCAAGTCCGCTTAAATCTAATCTAATCGAATTTATGCGTCAAATGTTGCTCGATACCCGGACTATCAATCACCGACGGTCAATAACCGAAGCAGACGCCATCGACTGCAGCTGGCAGCGACTCGCCGGCGCAGTTAAACGCCACCTACCGTTTGATGGAAGACCGCTGCACGGATGGTCTTATCTGCGGCTGCATCACAGTATTGAACATTGCGTCCGTTGTTGCTCCAGCTGTTGTCGATGGACTCGGTTTAGCGGAAGGTCTTTTCGGCAGCGAAGAAACCTTTGTCGACGGGTCCAGCGCCGAAACCTTCTGGCGGCGAGGAAGCGTCGAACCGCAGCAAGAGGCCATCGGAGAAAACAGTGACGACGGTTCATCGCCTGTGTTTGTTGAAGACCAGTGACCTTGAAATTAACGATAATCCCTTAATTAATTACCGTTTCCTCGCTGACCCCCATTACTCCTTTATCGACTATCTGAATAGGTTTCCCTACATTTTAGAACACGGTCGTCATCAAAGGGTTCCATACCCAGACCCCCTGGAAGGGAGTAGCAGAGCAATTATTGCCCGGCGACTTTAAGGGGCCCAGGCTGGGTCAGCAATCAGCTCAAGTAAAAATTAATATCATGGTCAGTTATACATAGTTTATGATTTATGCCTTTTAAATATAATATTTCGGACAATTGCCGATAATTAATTGAAACGTCGAGCATCTGAAAATTTACCGTGCTTATCATTTTTTGCTATGGAACACATCCACTTCCGTCTAAGGCCCGGTAGTTTTCGTTGACTTGCCAATAATTAATTAATTCATTCATTCGTTCGTTCGTTCATTCGCTCATTCACTCATTTATTCATTCATTCACTCATTCACTCAATTATTTTAGAACACGGACGTCATCAAAGGGTTCCACACCCAGACCCTCTGTAAGGGAGTAGCAAGGGCAATTGCCAGGCGACCTTTAGGGAACAAGGCTGGGTCAGCAATCAGATTGATGATTGATTGATTGATTGCTTGATTGATGATAGATAGATTCATTCATTCATTCATTCATACATAATACATTCATTCATTCGTTCACTATTTATTGATTCATACACAATGCATACGTTCATTCATTCATTCTATATTTATCATCACTTTTTGTAATTTATATTTTTATAATACAATAATCCAGTTTATTAGTCTTTGTTTCGTTCGTTTTCCCATTCTGCGTTTCAATCATTACATCATTCATCCCATAAATCATAACCGTATAAGTTCTGACGCATTCATTTCGTCTTCAGCGTAGATTCAATCTTCGATGAACGAACTAACCTAGCGGAAACAGGGTCCGTAGGACTTGTGGCGCCATCTGTTTATCCCGGTTGTCATGGCAATTAAGAAGTCGGGCTCCGCTGGATGGCGTATCCTTTGCCCGAATGGCAGCCGCAGGGTTCATTCGTCTGGCGTTTGTTGCAATCGTGAGACTCAGCGGAGAACCGTTGCTCGCCGGAGGAGGGGCAAGCGGAGGACCAGTCTCTGGGGGCGGCGGGGGAGGTATGAAGATATTCGGCCTGTCAATGGTCACTGAGAGAGACGGAAAAAACAGAAAAACTGTTCAAATAATGCAAGACAGATTATGATTCCGTGTTCCATGGTGCTCAAATAATGCGATATTGGAGATAAATAACATTATTCGACTCTAGCGACGGTCATTGCAACGAACGAAACCATTACCATAGATCGGTAGGCCTAATGTTATAGTAGGCTAGTCACTAATGTTGTAGTAGTAATTTCTGTTATAGCAGTAACTCATGTTATAGTAGGAACTTATGTTATAGTAGTAACTTATGTTATAGTAGTAACTTAGTAGTAGTTTCAGTTCAACGGCACTGTTATAAGTTTGTCGCCCTCCTTCTTCCAAGCTTGGGACTGGCACCGTCAGAGTAGTAGCGGAGTTAAAGTCTAGACTATTAGTTGTTTCTGTTTAACAACACTGCGTGATGACAAAGATCACTGGCGTCGCCCTCCTCTATTATCCAGGATTTGGACTGGCACTGCCAGAGTGCAAGCGGTGTAATTTTTTCCAATTTAGGCCTATGTATGATTTTCTATAAACACCTGAGAACAAAATACGAATATTTTCCTTCGTGTGTTAAGGTAATTTTTTTAGTAACATTCGTTCTTCTTAGCCAATGTTAATTTTTATCTAATTTTGCTGTAATATAAGAAACAAGCGAAAATAATTAACGCAGATTTGGACTGTTAAAGCATTTACAAATAGCAAAGTCAATTTGTAATTTGTAATTATTGTATTGTTTGGATTGTATTGTATTGTATTAATGATTATTTTTTGAATTTACAGCATAATCAGAGGCTCTCCTAGTGCGAAGCCTCCCCTTCCCCTGCGGTAAAAGAAGTCTTAGAAATACGGGCAGAAACAGAAGTACCCCTACTCGTAGAGGGGATATAATTCCAAAGCAAAGGGCCGACAGACACATTAGCTTTACGTTACGTAAATGCAGTATAACTGCAAGTTAATATAAAATCTGTATCGCGCTACTTCGAGATGCCATCCACACTGTTCTACAGTATATGTACCGTGACCAAGAAGTAATCGGGTTGGATAAATGGCTAAGGGAAAGGTTATCTGGGAAGAGGGAAGAAGAGGATGGTGGATGAATCGGTGGTGGGGCAGTGGGTAAAGAGAATTCATGAAAGGAAATAATTATCGGGTAGGAGACTGAAGGAGAGGGAAGGGGTAAGAGAGGGCAGGCTGTGGGTGAAAGAAGGAAGGGGAGTGGCAGTCTATGTTCATTGCCCTTCGTGCAGGGCATCCGTAGACAGACAGCAGAGGCCATAAAGCAGAAGAATCTCTGGAGAGGTTCGTGTAGGAGGCAGATCAGCCGACCCAGGGTTTGTTCTTGAACGAAAGGTCATTTAACGACATCCATTATCACGACTAGTCTATCGGCTGCTCTCTCTCTGTCTCTGTCTCTGTCTCTCTCTCTCTCTGTCTCTCTGTCTCTCTCTCTCTCTCGTTCTCATCGACGACATTTTATTCTCCTATTGTTGCTTTCCTCTTCAACATTTGCATACGTCGTCCCAAACACACAGAGGACTACAGACAAGGGTCACAGCAGCTAGACAAGCAAAGGGTTACTCGGATAGCCCACGAGAGGTTAAATGACAGACTGACTGAATACAACGCAGACTGATAGACAGACACACAGACAAGTAGGTAGACAGACAAACAGAGGGACAGATAGATAGACAGATGGACAGACAGATAGACAGACAGATAGACAGACAGATAGACAGACAGATAGACAGACAGATAGACAGACAGATAGACAGACAGATAGACAGATAAACAGACATATTGACAGACAGATAGATAGACAGATGGACAGGCACACAAACAGACAGATAAATCACTGACTGCGGGTATGTATGTGATTACAAGGCAAACATACCACTAATCAGATTATATCATAGCAGCCACGCAGACAGATAGACAGACAGACAGACAGACAGACAGACAGAAATCGAGGCAGGCTGACAAAAAGATAAACCAAGACAGACGTCCAATCAAACAGACAGACAGACAGACAGATGGATGGACATATAATAAAGGGCATATTTAAATACATAATTATAGACAGACGTATGGTAAGACACACAGTCAGACACACAGACAGACAGACACACAGACAGACAGACACACAGACAGACAGACACACAGACAGACAGACACACAGACAGACAGACACACAGACAGCAACAATGGGATGGAAACGTGACGCAACCACTCTAATGCATATTTTATAGGTAGCGGGGTCATCCATAAAACACGACTGACTTACTATATTCACTGATGTGAGAGTAGACGTTTTCCATCCTTGGTCGACCGTTTCCAGAATAAATGCCGCTGGGGTCACGCGATTCGTTGACCTTTCCAGCGGAAGAAAATCGGCCGCAGCTCTGGTCAGCGTGTCTCCTTGACCACTGGCTTGACCACTCTTGACCGGTCATCTGCGAGGACATGCGAGGACAGCTGCCGTCCTGCTGCGTGTCCTCTTCGGCGCATAGCGGGTCGGTAGGGTGAAGGCGATTGTGCGATGACCTCCTGACCTCGAGGTCAAGGTCAGGCGAGAGGCTGTCTTCGGGGTCAAGGCCATCGATTGGTGATATGTGATTTTCGTCAATTGTGAATCCTTGGAACAATTAAATAGATGCGTTAATATTATGTTTGTATTTATGTAAGTGTGTGTTTGTGTGGGTGTGTGCGTGCGTGTGTGTGCACGTGTGTGGACAAATATCAAAAATACCTACTTTACAATTAATGTAGGCCCTACTGAATAATGTAAGTGACATAATTAACAATAATGTAAATAATAGCAATGTAAGTAATAATAATACTTATAATTATTATAATAAAAACAGTAATAATAATAATAATAATAATAATAATAATATTAATAACAAGAATAATAATAATAGTAATAATAATAATAATAATAATAACAGTAATAATAATAATAATAATAATAATAATAATAAAATATTAATAATAATAACAATAATAACAGTAATAATAATAATAATAATAATAATAATAATAGTAATAATAATAATAATAATAATAATATTAATAATAATAATAATAACAATAATAACAGTAATAATAATAATAATAATAATAAAAATATTAATAATAATAATAATAACAATAATAACAATAATAACAGTAATAATAATAATAATAATAATAATAATAATAATAATAATAATAATAATAATATAATAGTTATTGCAACGACAACGAAACAACAGCAACAACTATTATTATAATTATGACAAATGTACCATAGGCCTACTCTTAGTCAATAGATGATTAATCCATTCCTCCGTTTCCTGATGAGTCTGGTTACAAACAATGAAGAAATGAGCAAATTTTATAAAGAAATTAAATATTTTCATTTTTTAAGTGTGACTGTGTAAGTGTCCAGGTATATCATCAGCCAATCGGTCTGTCAATCAATCAATCAATCAATCAATCAACCAATCAGGTGATGTCAAGAAACCTTTTTCGTTTTTACTGTTTAGTCTATACTGGAGCCGTATCAATGACTTCAAAGTTCAAACAAGACATGAAAACACTAGGTCACTAGGCAATGAAGTTCCATTGCACTCTTTACAATCCGGAGCTCAGTCATAACAAAAGAAAAAGAGCAACCTGTTGAACTATAACCCTGAGATAGCCAAGGTATTAAGTGCCAGCCACTTCATTTTCTTAGTCTCGGCATATGAGGGTAGGTGGCCAGTCGCTTCCCTCGTCGTCCTACCTTCATCTTCCCACTGACAGTGTATGATCGGTGTATACTCATCATGGCTAAATGGAAGGCCGCGACCGTATTCCCAGCAACTGTCAACTCAAGTATCATCGGTGAAAAGCACATGCCAACGCCTGCCAATCAACTGCAGCTGCCAATCAATCCCACCTGCCAATCAAGTTCACCTACCTTCAATTCTTTCCGGCCAACAGGTGCGCATCTGACGATTGAAGGACTCGTGCAGCATCGATTCCGCCTCCTCCTCCTCCGACGTTTCAATATGGCGCCGGTCTTTTCTTTTGCTTGGCATATGCGACATTGGCATGGGAATTAATCCGTCACGTAGGTCCATGAAGACGACAACGGCAGTTTATGTATCAGTCACTCGGAATGCTGACGCTGAAAAGAAGGTAGTGTTTTAAAGTATTTGTAGGCCTGTAGTGCTCTGAATTATTTCTTTTATAGTTTATTGCAGTGTAAAGGAGTAAGAAGTGTTTTAAAGTTTAACACAGTCTTCTGCATTATTTATTGTATAATTCGTTGCGGTGTAGCCTATAGAACTAGCCTAAGTAGTGTACCGTTCTGCAGTATGTAGTGTATAGTTTACTGTAGTGTAAAGAAGTATACCTCTTTACACTACAGTAAACTATACACCGTTTAAGAAATCGTGCAGTTTTATGCATTATTTCGTTTAGGCCTTTACTTTATACATACATACATAAATACGTACGTACGTATGTATGACTAAGGTTCTTGGCGACTTCATACGTACGTACGTACGTACGTACGTACGTACGTACATACATACATACATACATGTATGTATACATACATATGTATGTATGTATGTATGTATGTATGTATGTATGTATGTATGTATGCATGTATGCATATGTACGTATGCATATGTACGTATGTACGTATGCATATGTACGTACGTACATACGTACATACGTACGTACATACATTGTAGTGTAAAGAAGTAAGTAGTGTCTAAAGCGCTGTACAATATTCTATAGTATTTAGAGTGTAGTTCATTTGGTGTGTAGTGAAGTAGGTAGAATTGTGCAGCATTAAGTGAACTGTTTTGTTGTATTAGTTGAACTGATGTGGGTAAGCTCCTCCTCAATCCCCATCCCTGCCAGTCGTGTGCCTTTGAAGTCGCCAAGAACCTTAGTCATCTATCTGGCGTTTGCACTCCCGCGAGATTCATCACAGTTGACGAAAAATTGTTAAGTACCAACATCTGCTTCTACTTTCTCCCGCTCAGGGTCCTCTGTTTAAATGACGGTATAGTCCTGGAGTAGATTCCCACCGCAATCTACTCAATTCCCAACAGATAATGGCTCTAACAAACCCAAGCTTTCACCACTGCTACCCAATGTCCGTTTCCGTTTAACCCTCTCCCTTGCATCCCGCAGATAAGCAGCGAAGGAGGTTTTCTTACGGGCCAAGATATGATCATTTTCATCCCACTACTCAGCATACTCTTCGTCCAAATACCTATATAAGACCAAAACATGGAACTAATATGTAAGGGGCCGTCCACATGTTACGTACTCAGCGAGGGGGGTTTAAAATTTCGGCCATTTTGCGTACGGATTCGTATGGTGGGGAAGGGGGTCCCGAAAATATGTACGTATGCAAATATAATTGTGCTATGACGTTAATAATTCAGAATATGAAAACCAGAACTTTAAACCTAATCACAGACTATATTCCTGCTTAATTAATTTTATGTAGCATTAAAACGGTTTCCAAACCGATTCAAACCGGTTCTAACCGGTTGAAACCGGTTCTAGCCGCGAGATTCATCACAGTTGACGAAAAATTGTTAAGTACCAACATCTGCTTCTACTTTCTCCCGCTCAGGGTCCTCTGTTTAAATGACGGTATAGTCCTGGAGTAGATTCCCACCGCAATCTACTCAATTCCCAACAGATAATGGCTCTAACAAACCCAAGCTTTCACCACTGCTACCCAATGTCCGTTTCCGTTTAACCCTCTCCCTTGCATCCCGCAGATAAGCAGCGAAGGAGGTTTTCTTACGGGCCAAGATATGATCATTTTCATCCCACTACTCAGCATACTCTTCGTCCAAATACCTATATAAGACCAAAACATGGAACTAATATGTAAGGGGCCGTCCACATGTTACGTACTCAGCGAGGGGGGTTTAAAATTTCGGCCATTTTGCGTACGGATTCGTATGGTGGGGAAGGGGGTCCCGAAAATATGTACGTATGCAAATATAATTGTGCTATGACGTTAATAATTCAGAATATGAAAACCAGAACTTTAAACCTAATCACAGACTATATTCCTGCTTAATTAATTTTATGTAGCATTAAAACGGTTTCCAAACCGATTCAAACCGGTTCTAACCGGTTGAAACCGGTTCTAGCCGTTTCTAACCTGTTCAAACCTTAACCGGTTCTAACCGGTTCTAACCGGTTCTAACCGGTTCAAACCGGTTATAACCGGATCTAACCAGTTCTAACCAGATTTGTCCGGTTCTAACCAGATTTGACCGGTTCTAACCGGTTTTCACCGGTTCCAACCGGTTTGAACCGGTTCATACCAGTTCTAACCGGTTCTAACCGGTTCAACCCGGTTCAAACCGGTTCAACCCGGTTCAAACCGGTTCTAACCGGTTCTAATCGGTTCCAATCAGATTTTGCCGGTTCTAACCGGTTCTAACCGGTTCAAACCGGTTCTACCCGCAGACCTCTAGTCTATACACAATGATTCCCCGGCCGACTCGGCCGAGGGTCGAACCAGCTCGCTCAGCGCACACTGAACGTTACGGGCTGACCGCTCTCACCGATCGGCCACTGTGCCATACAATCTAGGTCAATGACCCAGTTTTCGTCGGCTTGATGTCCCTTTTATATAAGAGTTTGGATGTCATCAACCACCTCAGCTCAAATTAAAGTCACAGAAGCTGCGACATCTTGACTTAATGGAGACCAATCAAACAAAACAGCTTAATGGCTAATCTGGCTTCCGTTTGAACCCCAACCCGAACCATATGACCACCATTTTACTCAGGCTATTATGACCCTACACTTCGTTTTAGCACCCTCTGTTCCTTTAGTTGCCCTTAACAGCCGTCGAAAGGTTGATACTAACGTCTCTACTACGGGGAACACAGACCAAGTCACTAATACTAATTGATTTAGAGTACGTGCGTCACGAAAGGACTTCAGATGCAGGAAGTCCGAAGAAAACGCACAAAGGGTTTGAGTGAGTCATACGGTTGACAATTAACCGAAGTTCTTTCAGCAAACGCCTGATATAGATAGATAAAAGAAGGTCGGTTAACTCTGTGGAAGATTGAGACTTCTGAAACAGAAACCATTGGCAATGAAACTGGACTGAAATACCATGACGTGCCAATAAAACAAATGGCGACAATTACCACATCCGGAATTGGTATTAGCAATGCCATTGTAGTAGCATGTTGCCTTTGGAATTGTAGCATTAGTAGTGGCATAATGATTTTGATTTTTTAGAATTTTGTTGTTGTAGTTATTATTATTATTGTTACTATTATTATTAACACTTTTGTTGTTGTTGTTGTAATTGTTGTTATTATTATTATTGCTATTATTATTATTATTATTATTATTATTATTACTATTATTATTTTTATTATTATTATTATTATTATTATTATTGTTGTTATTATTATTATTATTATTATTATTATTATTATTATTATTATTACAATTATTACTATTAGTTCTGTCAAACAATATTGAAATCTAGCATAGTTATCATATAGGCAGATAATATGCACAATTGTATGTTAGTAGGCCAGTCCTGACTCCTCAACAATCCCAGTTTTATTATTATTGTAATTATAATTGTATCATATTATTTTTACTATTATTACTATCATCATCATTACCATCATCATTATCATTATCATTTTTTGTTCGTTGCACCAACTTTCCTCGTATAAATGAGATGATCATTATAGCAATCATTCTGCATACTGCATACGTCTTCCACGTTCGTCGTCAGACTCCAGACCACGAGAACATCAACAGCTGCGCCTAGCACGTCTCTTCTGCCCATCAGTCGAAGCAAATCAAGCCCCAGCCTCAATTCCCCTCCCCCCATCGCAGCAAATTAGTCAAGGCTCTACATAAATCCAATAAAATCCGAGTCTTTTCTAGTCCGATGAACTTTCGGTATGTGCCGCTGTCGTCCGGTTTACATGCTATCAATCGAAGGTTGATCTAATAACGGCGCCGGAATAGACTGGTGCAAATCAAATGAGGTCAGACTGACAGAAGCAGGGAGCAGTCTAGAGGACGAGGAAAGGGAGGGGGCTCAGACGTTGAGGTCTGACGGGAAGCTGTTGGGAGAATGAGACGATTGCGTCTGGGTACTGTGGGTAGATTATACACCTAAGAGGAAGATTTGTAATAAATGGCGAACAATCGCTGAACATTGAATAGTATTTGTATGTAATGCATGGTGAAACGTTTCCCCTCCTCCTCCAGCGCCTCATCATCATCATCATCATCAGCAGCAGCAGCAGCAGCATCGCAACCGGCGTCATAATCATCGTCGTCATCATCATCGTCATCCTCAATTATCGTCACCGTCTTTATTGTTTTCTTTTATTCTTCATCATCGTCGTCGTCATCGCCATCATCATCATCATCATTGTCATCATCATCATTGTCAACATCTTCATAGCAAAGATGTCGTCAAACAAATAGGCCTACAATGCAAAATCAGGTATTAAGCCTGGACAGAAGTTGATGTTTTCAAGCCAGTCACAACCAGCAACTATATCCTTAACCTTAACCTTTAACCCTAACCCCCAAACCTAAACCAATTACCATAGTTTGCAAGACAAGTTTCAATTGACCATTTGTCCATTTACCTTACTAGCTAATGAGAGCTCACAAGAATCACCATCAGCGACGCGCATCCTTTAGAAACATACTCTCCTCTAGCATTTCCTTCAAATTCCAGTTGTGGATGCAATCCTAAACTTCTTTTCAAACCCAACCGATTTGCTATGATACTCTCGCCGAACTTGTCAAAATACACCAATTGTCGTTTCTCCATGATCCGCGCTGCGAATGATATCCCACCTTAAGAAGCTTCAAAATCCCACGCGACATCTGGCTTATGCGTTTGGCGCAAAGCTATAAATGGGAGACCTTATCAGGGCTGAAATGCCCGCGAGGCAAGGATGACTGATATAGCAGACGTCACAATGTCAAAGCAATATGCCAAAGAACTTGGTCTGCCTTATCTCAACTGAACTCGGTCGATGGTACCTTGGTCACCAACACTCGCCCCAATTAACACGATATATTGTAGTACACTGTGTCTGAATTTGTCTACTCACATTATTATGCACATATGTGTAAGATATATATATATATATATATATATATATATATGTATATACATGATGTATATATATATATTATACACAGCGATTAATATACAAATAGATATTAATAATTCAATAGCCGAGCCGGCTTAGCCGAGCAATACAATATTTTATTTGAATGAGTATCACTATGACCATCACCAGTTCTTGATGCCAACCAATTGGCAGCGATGGGTACGAATAAAATAATAATCTCCACCGTCCTCGGTCATACAGTGTCAAGGTGATTTGTTCCACTTAAATAAAAAGTCATTGAATAATTGAATAAATAGCAATATATATTAATATATGGGTCTACATATCGTTTTCGCATTATTCTGACTATAGAGTTTATTCTATAAATAGAATGCATGACTTTGTTTTGGCTAGGTTTCAATAAAAAAAGCTTGAATTGAATATGTATATATATATATATATATATATACACGCATACACCTACATATCTATTTTCACATTATATTTCCTGTCCATTTTCAGTGACTACAAACGAACTATAGACGGTCTCGAACATGGCGCGAAAATTTTTTGGCGCGAATAGAATTAACAGATGTGCTTGCACTTGCTGCAAGGAAATCGTAAATCCAGCTCCACATTACCAGACCGACCTAATCAGAAATTAATTGCCACGGACTTATATCAGTCTATCTTCAACTTATATCTCTGCGTCATGTAAAGGCTTCCAATCACAGCATATCGCATGATAGGAATTCAAATTCAATTTCTAACTCGTCATAATTAGATACTTATTTATTTTATATATATATATATATATATATATATATAGTTTGTTACAGACACAAATCGTGATGTGGATTGTTCGGAATGTTAAATATTAAATCAATTATCGAATAGGTCTATTATAGCTCAAGTTTATAGTATGCGTACAACTTAATTCTAATATCGACCTTCCTGGAATTTTAATTCCGGAAATGCTTAATACAAGCTGCTTAATAGTAATACAAGCTGCCAAGGACCAATATCCACGGCTTCTACCATACACCATAGATAGACTAAGTAAAATAGCAGTCAGTAATAGTAAGTAAGAAAACTGTAAAAGTCTATAACCTGGACCTGGTATAGGCTGCAACTTTCCTGCAAGCCTGCAATAATGCCAATTTTTAATGCCTTAACTCACCATAATTTGGAAAACTGGAACCAGAAATTGCAATTTTCCGACAGGAAGTGCAATTAAACGGGTACTCGAGTAGTAAACAAAATTATTCGAGTAACGTTTGGAGTCGGGTACTCGCGAGTACCCGGTGACCCGCGGCAGCCCTAGACACCGGGCGGCAAAGATCACGCGAGTAAAATCGAAAGTTCTAACATGGCCGACAACTGAGTGCTAGACTGTATGCAAATATCTTATACAGATCGAGTGATTCAAAGCTCGTCTGATAAAGATGCTATGATAAAAGCCTTAGATCTCAGTGATACGATCTTACATCTGATTTATCAAGCATTGTAAGCAATATGCTTAATCTCACAGAGTGGGTTGTATACATTGGCAGTTCACATAATATCGCCTATGTGACGCATATATAGCCTGTATAAAATAACAGCTTGAGCAACGCTGCTCTACAACCGATATTATGTCTTGGCTGCAGATAGTTCTGCATCTCACAGACTGAGTGGTATCAATTTCATCCGATAAAATCAAACCACTTTGCTTAGGTTAAGAGGATGTAATAATTGACTGGTTTAGTCCGTTGCTGAGCGGAAGTCCGCCGTGGTTATAGGTATCGTTCTGGGCTGTCAATCAAGAGGCTGCTGTTCAAATCTACGCACCCTACAGTCAAGTCAGATAAAATGAATACAATGACCTCACGTTATCTGGGGGTAGATCTGGGGGTAGATCTGGGGGTAGATCTGGGGGTAGATCTGGGGGTAGATCTGGGGGTAGATCTGTGGGTAGATCTGGGGGTAGATCTGGGGGTAGATCTGGGGGTAGATCTGGGGGTAGATCTGGGGGTAGATTAGGTGGCAAGGGGAGGGCTGGTCACTCGCTCTCAGACGCCGAGGCTGAGAAAATGAAGATGCTACCACATAGTCAATCAAGGAATGAAACAAGCTTCAGTAACTATAGTGATTTCCTATTATAAGGACATGCTTACTTACTTTCATGTATTCGCATAAACTCAGGTATACACTTTCGATTGGCGCTTTAGAAGGGACCGAGAGAGAGGGAGGAAGAGAGCGAGAGAGAGACAGAGAGAAACAGAGACAGACAGAGACAGACAGAGACACAGATAGACACAGAAAGACACAGATACAGAGACAGAGAGCGAGAGAGAGAGGGAGAGGGAGGGAGCGAGGGAGCGAGGGAGGGAGGGAGAGACAGAGAGAGACAGAGACAGCAACAGAGACAGAGGCAGACATAGAGAGAGAGAAAGAGAGACAGTGGAACGTATATACTCAATGTATTCGTATAGTCTGCCAATCGAAATACAAGAGCAGGGCACCAGCTTATTCACGGCATTTGCTTGCAACGCCGAGACCAGATCTGAAACACAAAGCAAGCAAGATCCATAATCCTGGTACACAGAGTTCAACAGATCATACGAGTTCTCACAACACCCAACCGGTCTAATCCGGTTTTATGAACAGCGCGATACAGCCAGACAGACGGACATATTTACTCACACGTGTCCTGGATTATAATCTGCAGCACAGAGCGAGCGAGCGAGCGACGAGCATTTACAAAAGGAACTTAGCCGAGCAATCTTGACTCACGGCTCCATGAATCAAGATTGGAGAAACAGACTTTCATTAAGAACGACCGCTTTCGAAAGGTTAAAATTGCAGTCGATAAAACACCCCTCGAGGGTAGACAGAGAGAATGGATCATCCCTTGTCTTTAGCGCTCATACCCTCTCGACTTATCGACAGTATTCTGGCATACGGTTTAGACTTCCCACTCTCTCCAGTCTCCATCGATCAACCGACACCCTGCCTTTCCCGTTACCCACCCGTCGTCCTTCAGGCCCGCGTCCATTCCATGTTAATGGAAGATCCGAGGGATACGCATATGATCGATGGTTTTTCCATTTTCCATGCGCCTTTGTTTATTCCATGACGGGTTTCTTGACGGGTTCCGTCTTTCGTTCCGCGTTCCATGACTTTTCCAGTTGTTCGGTTAATAAATCCACTCTCTCGGAGGACGGAAGAACTGTCTTTCCAGTTCCCCCCTCTGGCTCTCTGCCGATTTCCCGTTTTGCCCTATATCAAAACAACGCGCAATTATACGTCTCGCAACGCGGCAAGACGCTGCGGAAGAGATATTTTGTAGTTGTGAGTGAGAGGGCAAGCGGTCGAAGGCGATTCATCCATATGTCCGATGTCGAATTGGTTGTGTCGCATTCGCCGACGACTTCGGGTACTTCCGTGACCAAGAGGAGTTTCTGTTTAGCTGTCTCCTGTCTCACTCTTTGTGTCTCTCTTTCTCTCTGTCTTCCTCTCTGTCTCTGTCTCTTTTTCTGTCAATGTCTCTGTCTCTCTATCTAGCTGTCTCTCTCTATGCTTCTCTCTGTCTGTCTGTCTCTGTCTCTATTTTTCTGTCTGTCTCTGTCTGTCTGTCTGTCTGTCTCACACTCTGTCTAGCTATAGCTTTGTCATTCTCTGTCTGTCTACCTGTCTCTATCTGGATATCTGCCCCTCTCTCTTCGTCTCTATCTCTCTCTTTTTTCCTCTCTCTCTCATTCTCTGTTTTCTCTGTCTGTATGTATGTCAGTCTTTCTCTCTTTTTGCCTCTGTTGCTCTCTCTGTCTCTCTCTCTGTCTCTCTCTCTGTCTCTCTCTCTCTCTCTCTCTGTATCTCTCTCCGCTTCTCTGTCTGTCTGTCTCTGTCTGTCTGCCTCCCTCCATGCCCTGTCGACGAAAGCCGCATAGGAAGAAACCCATTAAAACGCTGACATCGAAATATACTCTCAGCACGACAGAAGTTAACGCATTCGTGTGTAGCGGTGAATGTTAGCAGAGGAAACAGGTAATAAGAAAACCGATATCATACGACCCTCAACTGTCTACTTCTCACGATGGTATCCACGTTACAACGATTCCAGGAACAGAGATAATTAGAGGGTCTAATACTTTGCCGTATATCGCAAGTCTAGGAGACAGGTAAATACTTACTTATCCACATATATACATACGCATACAAACACGAAAATGCATGAAATCATGAAGATACAAACATCTAAATCTACACACATATGTATGTATGTATGTATGGTAGGGTCTTCTCCGATGAACGAACCAGCGGTTAGTTGTCTTCCCGGCGGAAAGAGATACGTCCTGCGTCCTTGGAACTACCTCAACCATTAGCTACGGATGCTTTTCCATCGGTGGGCGACGAATATCAGTTCCACCTGGGAGATTGGACGGACGGCTTGAGTCTGTGTTCCCTGGTGACCGCTCAAAAGTTTAGTCCACTTTCGGTTTTGAAGAAATCAGACATCCAACTAGCCCACTGTTAAGTTCCCTGGCCCCAGCGTGGCTCCCTCTGTTGGAAAAGTCGAGTCCTCACTACCGGCTGAAGTTGCTATACTTGCGTGAGAAAACTATCTTCACGATGGTGAAGATATTGGAAACGGAATTTGCAGATAATTTGCCGCTAATTCTTATAACATTTCAGAATTATTATATAGGAAATTCTGCATTTCTATTCGTCGGAAATATGGTTCCGTTAAGGAGAAAGGGGTATATTTTTCTATGGGACGTCTTTATTCCAATCAAGGTTGGGCTAAGTTTATGGCGTCTAAACCGCTAACCTATATTTTTTTTAGTTAAATCTGCATGACCTCCTTATAATGTAGCAAGGAAACTGTGAAAATGGAAAATGTTACCATGGCATCAACTACACATAAAATAAGATACGCTACAGGAAAGAGGCGTTAGGAAGGGTGTATATATATATATACATTACATTTTATATTTATATATATATATTGTGAAATGCAGAGGGCTTGGAATAGATCCTTGTGGAACTCCAAAGTTGATTGCGTGCGTAATGCTGAATAAACAGGGTCCACCATTACATGAGACCAGCAGGGAGCTATTATCAAAGTATAACCGATGATGCAATTTTGGTAGAGTACCTTTTGATAGCTTCATGACATAATATTTTAATTAAAATATTATGATATACGGCATCAAAGGCCTTTGCCAAATCGAAAAATAATGCAGAGGTAGTATTTTTTTCTTCAGAAATGTTAACTTGCCTACCACAGGTAGTGTCGTGTATATTTTGTATAGGAGGAATGGCTTGACTTGGAACTATGTACACAGAATAATAGTAAATTCATTGTAAACTGAATTTAATAAGCGTAAAAACATAAATTAATTATCGTAGCCAGGGAACGAGCCACTCATACTATTACATATTACATGCACAACTCGAATTTAGAAGTCAATTTTCTAAAATAAATCGATTGTTTTTTATTATGAGTATCAGCCATAGTATGCAAACACGTAGTATATATTATATACATACACACACACATACATACATTCATACATACATACACACACACCTACATACATTCATACAAACATACATAGATACATACATACATACATAAATACACACATACATACATACATACACACATACATACATACTAAAATACACACATACATTCATACATACATACATACACACATACAGACATACATACATACATACATACATACATACATACATACATACATACATACATACATACATACATAAACACACAGATACATACATACATACATACATACATTCATACATACATACATAAATACATACATACATACATTCATACATACATACATAAATACACACATACATTCATACATATATACATACATACATACATTCATACATACATACATACATACATACAGAAATACATACATGCATACATACATACATACATACATGCATACATACATACATACTTTCATACATACATACATAGATACATACATACATACATACACACATACATACCTACATACATACATACATACATACATACATACATACATACATACATACATATATACATATATACATACATACGTACCTGCCTACCTACATACCTTACATAATACATACATGCATACATAAATACATACATACATACATACAATTATATGCATACTTACACTCATAAATACATACATACATGTATGTACCCTCAGACAAAGCAAACATCTACAGGAAGATTCCATGATTGGAGAGCGGTCTCCTTTCTTGTCGTCCTATCATTTCAATCCATGTTCCATCCTTTCCTTCCTATATCCACTTCCCTTTCTTCATCCAGCCCACGCCCCCTCCCTCCCCCCCTCCTTTGCTCCTTCCCTCTCTCTGTCGAGGGATTTCCGCAAACAGAAAGTGCCTTTATAGGGTAAATAAACCATTTTTGTCGGTCACAATGCGACTGGACTTCGTTCCCTTATCTAACCGGACAGATCTAAACCAAACTGACCACTATAGATAGACTGGCACCACCACCTCCACCACTTCCACCACCAACACATAGAGACGTGGACATGCACCAGTACACAGACAGATAGTCAGGCATACGTAAATATACGCACAGCAACCGACAGAGAGAGACAGACAGACAAACAGGTAGACAGATAGGCAGAGAGAGACAGAGAGCGACAGAGAGAGAGAGACAGAGAGAGACAAAGAGAAAGAGAGAGACAGAGAGATAGAGAGAGACAGAGAGACAGAAAGACAGAGAGAGACGTCAGGAGTACCGCGACCAAACCTATAGATAGGGACAAACTGATAAATGAACTAATAATAAGCAAACATACGAACAAACATACGTTCAGCCATACACACTCCGCATAATGCAACTGATGATTCATCACAATTGGGTGAATATGAACATTAATGACATTGATATGAATATTCTTAATATAACATGAATATTCATAACGTTCATATGAATATTCATAATAAAAACTCCATGGAGCTTAAGATCATCTCCAAAATCTACCTCGTCGACATAATC
>OY365818.1:3783853-3856353 GCA_959347315.1 Bimastos eiseni
CCACTCACTCACCCACTCGTTCACTCGGTTTGGCCAACGACGAAAGCATGGATACGTCCGGACCAATCACCAATCGCTCAGACGCTCTCCAAGCGGATAAATTGCACCGCATGCCATAAGAAATCATATTGCCAAGTAAATAGTTTCTTAAAGATTTAATAATTTATGATGATAATAAAGATAATAGCGATAATAAGGACGATGATGATGATGATGATGATGACGATGATGATAACGACGAGGACGACGGATGACGCTGATGCTGCTGCTGACGATGATGATGATGACGACGATGACGACGATGATGATGACGATGATAATAATGGTAACAATTTTTTACGAGGTACACAAATAATTAGATGGATGCTGTTCTGGGATGGCTAGTCTTCGCAAATAGTTTCATTATTATTATTATTATTATTATTATTATTGTACTTATTATTATTACTATTATTATTATTATTATTGTTATTATTATTACTATTATTTTTATCATTATTACTATTATTATTATTGTTATTCTGATCATCATCAACAGCAGCAACAGCATCGTCATCATTATCATGATCAGTAACGCGAACGAATGCCATTTCGTCTGAGTATTCATAAGTGTAGACTATAGATAAGCTGAGGACAGTCAACGTGATGACATGCATTCGGTCAGCGTGAATGCGTATAATCATATAGCCTACGGAATATTACGGTTCCAATGGCAGACTGGGCAACTTTAATTATTCCTATGCAGAGTTCAAATAAACTGATTAGCCAAACTTCGAGACGTCAGCACAACAACTACCTTATCGCAATATTACAAAATGACAATCGCTATTGTCATTTGTACAATCGATTGCAATCCGGAATCCGGGCTTGGACATCTAATTCCAAAAAGGAGGACCGCTGTTGCCGGAACTGAAGCGAAAGATGTTGATGAAGGAAATGGTTGACCATGTTCAGTGATATGGGCAATGGAGAACCTTATGTAACTATGAAGGTGAAAACAAGCGACAGCGGGAGTTGGAGAGAAAGGAAGAGGAGACAAGAACCGTCCATGTGACACGTCTGCTCATCGGCAGAGACTGAAGAAGAACAAGAAAGAAACTAGCGAAGCTTACCTCACGGTGTACGATTGTTCGCTTGCAGTCGCATCTCCGCAATCCGTCGCAGTGTGCCGCTCAGCGCGCTAAGACACCCGATCGCGCCCTTATACCCTTTCCTACGGAAGCTAAGCTTAATGGTCTCCAACACTCAACGTAAGCCCGGCATTAATCCGGTAATAAATCGTACCTCACACCGTGTGATTGTTCTTTAAGCGCTCTCGTCGCTGTTTGACGCGCGCAACAGCAACAGCATCGCGTGCACAGTAGAGAACCAGCGCATTGTAGTCTGGCTGCCTGCCTCTGTGTAACGGCTCACAATAGACTGCATTCCGAGTCGAGCGAGGTGAATAACCCCTTCTGGCGACGAGACTTGCATTTAATAATGGCCGCCGACCCTCCTATTAGAGAGACCGTTCAGTAATTGCTGTTGCAGCTGAAAACGAAGCGACGACCGATCATAGAATCGTCTGCTTCGAGTCCATTTCCGATTTCGCGTTGGGCGAAATGGAGTTTCGAGCGCCTTTCCGTCGCAAACACGACGTTTCTCTTGCGTGTGTTTGCGATAGATCGTCTGCTTTGTCGTTGGCAGATGCAAGAACGCGACCGAGCGGATTACCATCGACTTAGTCACGACCAGATCTCCGCGGCTTTCTCCTAATCTCCTCTCTATTCTCCCGTTTCTCCGCCTTCCTTCTCCCCTTCTGAGCTGCTGTATGTCTAGTCTTGTATTTGTCCTGCAGACCTGATTTGAGCTGGTTTATCAGGCGCTACTTTTTTTCGTGCTGAGGATTTCCGGAGATTTATACGGCACACGCTCTTTTGTTTTTGACCATCGTCGCTCCGGTGATTGAGGACAATCCTCGGCTCAATCCAATCCTAGGCTCAATCCAATCCTAGGCTCAATCCAATCCTAGGCTCAATCCAATCCTAGGCTCAATCCAATCCTAGGCTCAATCCAATCCTTCGGTCACCGCAACTTAGTTTACTCATGCGCTCTCAAATAAACCTAAAGAAATTCAGTAAAGCTTCTGAAATGCACGTATACATTCGTATGCTTGTATGTATATATACATGTGTGTATGCGTGTGTGCATGTAGGCGATGTATGTTTGTTTCTTTGTATGTAATACGAATGTATGTACTATGTATGTGTGTATGTATGCATGTATATATGTATGTGTAAGCACACATGCATGTATATGTATGGATGCAATAATGTGTATCACAATGTATATGTACAAATCCAAACGTGCAGGTTATGAAGTCAACGTAGGCGTCCTTCCTTAAGAGCATGATAGAAATTCATAACGGTTATCAACAGTGTCTGCAGAGTCCATGCGCTAAATCAACGTGGGCGCGTTTTAGAGTTGCTGCTGCAACGGGTGATAATGATGATTTGCGTCGTGGATTTTGATGGTCTGACAGCCTCTGTTCTTCTGCGATTATTTGCTTTAATAGGGAGAAATGATGATGACGACGACGACGACGATGATAAGGACGGGTCTCCTCTTTAGGTGATGGATCTCTCTTCTGTGTCTGCCTTTCTGTTTGTTTGTTTGTCTGTCTGTCTGGCTGTCTGTTTATCTGTGTGTCTGTCTCCGTTCTCTCAATTTTTCCCCAATCTCTATACCTATATCCCTGTCTCCGTTTCGGCTTTATCTCTCCCCAATTCTGTTTGTCTTTATCTCAGTGTGTCTGTCTTTATCTGTCTCTTTGTTTGTCTGTCTATCTGTCTGTCCATGTCTATGTCTCTCTGTCTGTCAGTCTGTCTTACTTTCTTTCTTTCTCTCTCTCTCTCTCTCTCTCTCTCTGTGTCTCCCTATCTCTGTCACCCCACCCCCGAACGCCCCACGCATCGAGCACCCCACCCATGTGCACCTAACCCTCGAATACCCCACCATCCAGCACCCAATCTCTCGAACACCATCCCTCGAACACCCAGCCGTCGAACGCCCCACCCTTATGCACCCAATCCTCGATCACCCTCCTCGAAAACCCCACCCCCGAACACCCCACCCCCACATCCTATGAACATCAGGGAAGACCACGCATTCATTCCTTGTGGATAGTCTCCCGGTCCCTGAACGATTACCCACACCCAGCTGGGAGGCCTACTTGATCCAAGCGTCTAACCCGCGGCACGACAAGTTAAGCCAGTCCGAGCGACGGACTCGCTTACTCGATGACCATTGCAATCGAGTGGAAGTGGAGAAACCACTTTAGGAAATACATCTTCCTCATTCTCCTCCTAATACCATCCTCCACTCCCCTTCCTCCTTCTCTTCCTCCTGTTGCCATTCTCCCTCCATCTCTCCTCGTCTTGTTTCATTCTGTTGATAATCCCAAAATAACTTTCTCCGTTTACTTTTATCCGTCTCATCTTTCTTCCATTTCATTTCAGAGATTTGAATCAATTGTTTCGTGACAGCACGGTCCGCACTCTCGCCACAAGTGTGCAACAAGCGTGGCACACTGTTCGCACTTTGGCAGTGCCAGTCTCAAACCTGCGTAAAGAAGGAAGGCGACGCTAGCGATCTCCGTAATCACCAGTGGCGTAGGCAGGATTTCCCCAAAAGAGTGTTAGTGTCGGCACTTTTTGGGTAGTCATTTTCCCCATTAGATCTACAATAAATTAGGGGCTCAATGAGCAAGAATTTTTTATTTTAGCCTCTTTTACATTGCGATAGTTTTGTGTGATATTACAATATATAAATACTTTTTATTAAAATCTGCGAAGGAGCATAGCTAGTGATTATAACAATGGACACAAAAATAACAAACATATACTCAAGCTCTAAATTTGATGTAACTATAAAATAGTTCTGCCTATGCAAGTCAGTCTCAGATTTTCTTTTCTTAGCATCACAGTAGGCTACTATACTAAGCTTCTTCTGGTCATCGGTAGAAGTTAAGTTTTCTTGTCATTATCTTATCTACTCATTGCTCATAATCATAATGAAGCCAAGCAAGTCTTAACTTGCTTTGCTTCACAGAACGAAATCTAATCATCGCTTCCTTAATAGTTCACTGATTATTTCCTCGGTTGTTGGAGTCATTTCACGGTGAACATGTAGAGGAGCCAATCAATTCAGCCTAGTTTTGCTTGTCGAGTTCCTGAGATATGTTTTCAGACGGTGAAGTGTTGAGAAAGAACGCTCACTGGTACCGATGGAAACAGGCATTGTAATGTTGCCAAGATTTGCAGCAAGTTTGTAATATTTCGATGAACTGTTGGATGACACAAATGCATTGCGTCCAAAGCATTTTTTTGGCACACTACCCGATTCTTTGCGTGAAAGACGACGGTACCACAGCCTTAGTTCTGCCACTAATGAATCCCAATACGTTGAGCCATTGCTTATGGAATGATCGCTTAGCTTTGTTTAGTGCTATTCTTGCCCCAACATCTTATAGCAAGAGATAACAATGTTTAGTTAAACTTACCACAACACCTTCCAGCGAGAGATAATCTGCTTACTAATTTTATCGATCCACTATATAATGCAGCAATTTCATTTATAATTTATATTCAATTAGTTTAAACTTCTGAACACTCAAATTGGTATAATGCGTCCAATGATCATGTTTACGGAAGAACTGACCTATATACATAAGTCTCTTTTTTCTCTTTCTTTCTCTCTCTCTATATATATACATTAGTTAAACACACACACGAACACCCATTTTATATAGTTATATAAATAGCACACATAGAGCCTATGACAGCTCTCTTATATCCCTGTCCTATATCCGAAAATAATTGAAGGATTCATTGCGCTTGTCACATTATAGGCTAAGTTCTGCTTCATTTACACCCTGCCAGAGTGACCATGGTATACGGTATCGGGTATACATCAAATCCATGCCACAGCTGTTGCCTCCGTGGAATCGGCGGGTATGCTGCACTCAGTGTACTGTGAGTGTCTGTTAGTACGTGTGCGAGGGGCACGATCCTAAAATTATCCCAACTTATTATGTAAGTTGTTGCTAAAAAATATTTTCAGCTATGCCAATGGGGGATTTAACCCCCCAAATCCCCCCTTGCCTACGCCACTGGTAATCACACATGTCGTTAAACCGAAACAACTATTAATATAATCTTGAAAACTCCACAACTGCCTACACTCTGGTAGTGCCAGTCCCAAGCCTGAACAAAGGAAGAAGGCGACGCTAATGATCTTTGTTATCACACACTGTGTCGCTAAACTGAAATTAGTACCACAAAACAGGCGGAGCTGCGTGGTGTAGAATCCTACCACATCAATTCGCTGATATATGCGCATGCTGAGGCAAAACGGTCGCTAGAAACACGCTCATATTTATTTCCTACGTATCCTTTTCTAATCCGCTAGATTTTCCCCCTCCTACTCCTGCTACTCATTCTCCTCGTCTTCTTCCTCCTGCTTCCCCACCTCCGGTTCCTCATCCTCCTTCGCTACCTTCACTAGTCCTCGCCCCTCCTTCCCCTCCGTCTGCTCCCCCTCCTCCTGCCCCTCCACCTCCTTCTCTTCCTCGTCCTCTTTCTCCTCCTCCTCTTCCTCCACCCCTCCTCCTCAACATCCTCCACGTCCTCCTTCTCACTTTCCTTTTCCCGGTACCCAACCCCATCTGCTTCCTCTGTCTTCTGCTTCTCCATCATCTCCTCCTCCTTCTCCTCTTCCTCAATCACCACCTCCTCCTGCCTCCTCCATCACCTGCTCCCCTCCTCTTCCTCTTTTGTTACCCATATAAGGTCGTCAGTGCGCCCTCTATATAGCGCCACGGGAAACAATTACGCAAATAGCAACATCGCTCACTCCTGTACAAACACGACGTCCTCATGACGTCATATATACAAAGTATGTATATATATATACATATAAAAAACATATACCCATATTATATGTACATGTTCATATATATTTTATATTATATTGTACATAAATATATATATATATATTCATAATATAGAAATAATTGAATTCGCCATCTCATCCACGTAGTGCGGTAGTTATGTATCGAAGAGTAGCGTGCGTGTTTGCGTGCGTTCAAGATGTCGTCGTTTGTCGGTAGATGGCCGACACAAAAAAATATCGGATGAAAGTGTCGTCGGGTTGAAAAGAGAGAAAGGGAAGGAAGAGGGAAAAGGATACAGACAAACAGACAGACAGACCGACAGACAGACAGATAGAGAGACAGAGAGATAGAGACCGACAGAGACAGACAGACAGACACACAGAGACGACCACGACGTCGGATAAGCCATGACACATTGTACGTTATATTACGCTATGAGGAAATCTAATTTCGTTAATAGAAGATTCCAGATTTTAGACGGACAGACACGCAGACAGGGTTAGAGGCGCAGCTTTGGGATGCTGAGGGGTGCTTGAGCAATCCAATTCATACCAGTTTTTCTTTTTTGAATTAGGCGGGGTAGGGGTACTGTACAATATGAGCTGCCAAGAGAAAAATGTTCTGGTTGCATCCCTGGACAGGGTCTGGTCGAGCGGTAAAGAGTAGTTCAGTTAAAGAAAATGTCAACCGTAGGCCTATAGAGAAGATAAAAGACAGAGTCCAAACATGTACGCACGCACCCATAACCATGGTAACTTAACCAGTTTTCCTGGTGATCGCTAAAGCATATAAGATGATCAAAAGTCCACAGTGATCTAATTTATTGATAAATCAATTCTAGGCTAGAAAATTTAAAAATAAAGTAATACGGTTTAATATTTTTATACTCATTGAAGGAAATCGTACCAATGAAGGAAATAAAGTGATGAAAAACATTTTTAAATGACTGGAGCTTCAAGATCACCCTTAGAAGAGTGAGTCGAGAATAGAGCAACGATAAAGTATTGATGTGCATAATAAAAGATGGAACGTTTATACTATCTTAAACTGGGAGGAAATATAAGTCGACTGAAAGTAAAAACAGAAGATGTATCTTCGACAGTAGTAAAAGTTGAATTCACGAGGAGAGTTCGCACAGAGACCAAAATTTGAACTGGAATCCAATGAAGTATTGGCCTAAGAAGAAATATCTTCATTAAAGCTGGAGTTTGGATCATAATCGGAATTGGAACCCGACGATGTAATGTCCGCAGAAAGAACGCCTTCCTCAGCACTGGTAGAGGTATCAGAATCTGGACAGGAATCCCACGAAGTGCTTGTCTCATAAAAATCATCATCTTCATCATCATTGGCGTAGTTATTAGAAGTTGGACTGAAATAAGTAAAACTACCGGGTTCATCAACTCCGAAGCGAATATTGGATAGAGGATCTGAGGCCCTATGGGAAGTGTGAGAAGAATTTGAACGAGCAGGCAGGTATCCGCTAGCTGAACAAGACGAATTCGTGTTTATGTCATTGCAGATTTGATTGCGTAGGGGTGAATCAAGATCGCCCATGACTTGACCATCGAAAGGCAAATTCTGGTTTCCTCCAGCGTCGGAAACTACAAGAAAAGATCAACAGGAACTGGGAGTATTCGTATGTAGAGGCATCTCACACCCGTGCAATTTGAAGAGTTTTGCGTGCGAATACCCACCAGACTGACTAGAATAGAACGTAACACAGAAACGAAGATCGCAGCACGAAACTCTTTTACGACTATGGTGGCGTTATAGTTACAGTTTAACGACACTGTGTGATAACAACGATGATTATTAGCGTCGCTCTCCTCCTTTATCCAGGCTTGGGACTGACACTGTCAGAGTGCAACAGTTTGTGCTATTATCAAGCATTTGATTAAGCGCCACTATCAAATGATCAAGCATAAATTAATGCTGCTATGCAATTGTGGGCATATCATTTACCCAAGGTAACCGTATTGGTAACAACGGCAACCGTTCTAAGGGGAGGGGAGGGGAGGATCGAAACCGCACCCTTTGCATTACAGGGCGTAATTAATGAATGAATGAATGAATGAAGCGTATGCACTAATTAAGTTAACTGATTAGCCGATTATTTTGAGTTTTGCTTTTTGAACACTTAAGTAGGATATAAATGGTTTTCGATTACTATTTAATTGCTAGCTCGTATACCGTCGTATCTTGCCCTTTTCCTATCTGGTCCTGCTGTTCCATCGGTTGAATATCTTCGATTCAAGAGATTATCGTCAGAAGAGTCTGCGAAGTAGAAATGAACAGCAATTCAATGAACAGGAAAGTTAATACTTGACTTTCCATATACTGTTGCCCAGTCCTCTTAATTCCACTCGTGTTCTGGCAGTGCCAGTCCGATGCTCAGAGAAAGGAGGAGGGCGACGCTGAGCATCATTGCTCTAACAGTGTTGCTAAATATATCAACTACACGTAAGTACTAACCAACCAATCTCATCAACATAATAATGAACTTATAGCGCCTCCGAGAAGCTATCTGAGATAATAGTAAGAATTGTGCCACGTAGAGGAACGAACAATTGAACGAACAATTCTTCTGAAGAAACTATTGTCATAAATTGACACCATTTAGTATTTAAACTATAAGAAAGCAAAATTGCAAGTTCCAGTGATTGAAATCAGGGGCGTCAATCCCCCCTGAGTTATGAAGGCAAACCCCCGGTCCCCAGTGTTAGGAACGAAAGATATTTCCCCTCCCCCAAGACTAAAAAATTATCCCCGCTACCTGAAATTGGAGGCCCAGAATCCCCCCTATGTGGACGCCTCTGATTGAAATGCTTCTCTTCATAGTGATTTATATAGAGTTAGCTGATTACGATATGCTAGTTTGATTAAACAATAACAAATTTAGAATATCTGATCGCTGGATTAGACTGAATCAGGAGATGATGAGGGCCATATAATCATAACCTCATTCACCCAAATTACGAACGAAACTATAGGAAGATCACTCCACCATGGCTAAGTCAGCGATCGCTCAAGGGACTGCACTTCTTCTTCTACTCTGACATTTACAGTCTTCATTGTTATTTACCTTCTCCTATTAATCAGCCATTAACCTGCTTACCTTATTCAGACATTAACCTTTTCTCTAACTCGGTCATTTACTGTCTTCTCTTACTTGGTTATTTACCGTCTTCTCTTACTCAGTCATTTACCCTTTCATCTTACTTCTAAGTCATTTTCCTTATTCTTTTACTCGGTCATTTACCTTCATCTCTTACTCTGTCATTTACCTTCTTCTCTTACTCAGACATTAACCGCATTCTCTACCCGGTCATTTACCCATTACTCTTACTCAGTACTCAGTAGGTCTAATTTACCTTGGCCGTTTCCTGCGGGCATGTTAAGCAGCCTGCAGCTCAGAACGCTGTCTAGGACCATCTGATCGAGCAGCTTCTGCTGTATGTCAAATTCACGACAGATCCTGGGTTCATGGTATTCCTCCAACTCTTGCCGTCTCTTATCCAGCATATCCAGTGACCGAGTCACTTCAGGCGCAGTTCCCTTTTGCGCCAGCTCCAGACAGTAGTGCTTGTAGCTCGCAAGATTTGCCAGATGCCCATCCAGCTCGAATCGTTCCTCTTTGAGTGTCGCCATCTTCATCTCCTTCTGATTAGTCAGGTCGTCCAGGAGAAAGTTCAAATCTTCGATCTTCTTGATGATGGCCTCCTTCAACGTTTCGTGCTTGTCCAGAACGTTACTTATCACCTTCGCTCTCACCTGCAGGCATTTGATCATGTCTGTCTCAAGACGCGAAGCTATCTCGGCGTTCCGTCTCAGCTCCCTTCTATCACTGCTTTCCTGGCCCTCCTGGCCGTTGCTCCCTTGAGCCCTTGCGTTGCTGCCGATCTCGAGCATTCGAGAGACCAACGGGTTCCCCGGAAAGGCGGCGATTCCGTACGCCGGAATGGTAAACTTCTGGTTACACAGCGGACACGGTACCCTGTCGCCGGGAAGCTTATGTCGTGCGAGATGTTGCAGGCATTTCAGGCAGAAGATGTGGATGCATGGCAGCGTCCTAGGGTCCCTGAACGTGTCGAAGCAGACACAACATTCGGTTACGGAATTCCATTCGTCCATCACCCGCTCGTTTGGAGTCGTCATCACCTATAGAAGAATAAAATTGAAAAATCACCTCAGGAGCGTCAATCCCCGCTGAGTGGTGTAGGCAAACTCCTCGGTCCCAAGTGCCAGGAAGACAAGACATTCCCCAAAGACTAAAAAATTATCCCCTCTACCTCAAATTGGAGGCGTTTGCCTCCGGACCCCTCCCCTATCTGGACTCCTCTGAATAACCGGTTAATGATTTCGCTTGAATAGCATAATTATATGCACTTATCTGTTTCCATATAGCTAGCTAAGTTAATGAATGGCTTTCAATCTGAATTGTCTTGTTATATCGACCGCCCCTCGCTGTATTCCATGAAAAGAGCAGCCCGGCTAACGGGACCCTCAGTCCCTTTTGGACCTTTTTTTCTTCCCTATTGTTTCCATGCGCCTCTGTTAATTATCAACACATGCATTTTACTCATATTTTTTCCATAAGGATTAATAAAAACTTTGAAAAAAATTTATTGAAAAGAACAGAGTAGATGCTCTTCAAATGCTTAGGACTCAAGTACAAATACCCGTGGTCTCATGCACATGTACAAATACTTTGGCATCAAGTACAAGTACCAATACTTTGACCACAAGTACTCTGGTCTGAAATGCAAGCGCAAGTACTTTGGTCCTGAGTGCAAGTACTCTGGTCTCAAGCATAAGTACATGTATGAGCAGAAGTAGTATGGTCTCAGGTGTGTGTATAAGTACACGCACTTCGGTATCAAATGCAAATACCAGTACTTTGGTCCCACATACAAGTAAAAGTATTTTGGTCTCAAGTAAAAGTATTTTGATCTCAAGTAGGCCCCCCGATAGAAGTACTTTGGAATCGGGCCTAAGTACGAGTACTAATACTTAGGTTACAATACTTAGGTCCTGTTGCCGCTAGTAGAAATGCTGGCAGGACCCTACACTCTACCTTGCAGGGTCTGCTTCTTGTCCCATTCGCTCGGACCTCTACGATGCAGTATCGTGCTTTTTCGGTTTTTACGACTGCTTGAAATAGCCTTCCATTGCGTCATCGGCTCTTGTCTATAGGAACTCTACCATATATTATCGATACTTATCGATATATTGATTGATTGATTGACTGGCTGACTGATTGATTGAATACATGCAGTACATTTATTACTGTTGCGGATAATGTCTGTGATCTGTACTCTGCAATAAACAAAGTGGCATCCGGGTACTCGGAACTTCGGAAGGGTGACTTTGAACGTAAAATAGCCGAAAAGTTCGTCCAAACTTATGCTACTCCTGTCAAAAAATCCTACTTTCAAAACGTTATTTATATTGCAACTTTGCAAGTTCTCTATATTAAGTCGTTTTTACGTTAACAAAAACAAGCGCGACTAGCGATTTGTCCTGCAAAAGTCCCAAAGTCCCAGATGTAGTCACAGACAAAATCTAGGTCAATGGTCCATATTTCATCGCCTTCATATCCCTTACATATTAGTCCCAGGTCTATACTCAAGCTTGGAGTTGACAATGGAGGAAGCTGTATCAGGCACAGTGGACTAAATACACAAAGTTGCTCAAACGACAACATCGGCCTACAATTTTGCCTAGTTATACTTAGTAAACTGAACAAATAATTGCAGAAATTACTTGATTTCTGTGGATCGAGACTTTAAAACTCTTTGTTAATTAGCAACTAGTCCATTATGGCCGATAATAAACGCGAAACGCTATGTAATCTCTAAAATTGAAAATTGTTCTGACTGACAACAATGATGATTTTAAAAGCTTATGCGGTGTTGATAAAAAGCATTTTGAAAATTGTTCCATTGAACCGAGCATAATCCGCCCAAACATAGCCCAATGCTAACTTTATTATAATGACTTAGCTCAATAATTTATTATGAATATCATAAAAATATAGCCAAATGTCAAAATGAATTCAGTAGGCGCTGGAACAAGTCACAAATATTGAGTAAAAAGGGGCATTCGCATATACTTAGACAAGCAGGCATAGACGTATTTTTCGCGGCTGACCCAGTTAGCTTTGCAAAAGAGAACATGCGGACTACGGTTTGCCTCCCAATGCTGGCTTTTTCAGGAGATTTAAAAATCTCGGGTTAGTACGGTCATTTGCACGGGGACCTTAAATGGCGTGGCGTCCGTCAGACGGACGAGCGGTTGTGAAGAATCTCACCCGAACAAATTCTCATTGAAAAATGAGCATGGTCGAGGTCATACGGTTGCTATATAAAAAGTAAAAACCATTACATTTACATTTATGTTAGAATATGGATGTTGCCGATGGGCCATAGAGTAATAGATAGTACACTCTAGCTGAGGTACCGGGTGCGAAACCCTTACCGGCGGTGTTGGTTAAATAAAATTTACATGTGGAGCGTGGCTGCTAGCGTCATTCGTTCATAGGCCTAATACGTTTGTAATCATGCTGCGTTATTGTCACAATATTAGTCCCAGGTTTAACAATAAAAGAAATGAGTAATATTTTTTTCATTTTGCTTGACTTTGTTCAGAGGTGGATTTAACTATTTGCCGATACTAAGTCAAGATTTCAATGCCGCCCCTTCTAAAATTTATATTGCATATGGAAATCAACAAATTTTAACAGACGCTGTAGTAGGAAGAGAAACCAGTACCACCAGTTGGTTTATATTCTCTCTCTCTCTCTCTCTCTCTCTCTCTCTCTCTGTTCCTCCCACTTCCGTTTCTTATCGTGTTATTCTTCCTTTCGAGAAGACAGAGATAGAGGGCGCTGCAGCTGCCATCTCAGCTGCTTCAGTTGAGTAGCAAACAACCTAATAGAGCTTTCGTCCTTGTCGTGTAATTCCATTTCGATCGGATGTCTTCAATCGAATTAAGCCGCTTAGTTCACTCGCCGCTCGTAAGGCGCCGCCCCACACTCATCAAACCGTCTGACAGAACATATCAATATAATGATGTGCCAATACACACATATCGATATATTTGTATGCATATATATATATATATATATTCTGAAACCACTGGTCTACATCTGCTCGAATGCTTTGTGCGTGCACCTCAAAACCAACATCAGCCACCGTCAGCAGCACCAGCAGCTCACGGCTGAACGCTTTGACGCGTCTAAATCTGTACGATGACAACACATCCGTCACGAGACAAAGCGAGCTCCATATATATAATATATTCATGTATACGTCGATAGATCATTCAGACACGATCTACGTATTATATACATACATATATAAATATATATATTTGTCCTCGTATTTGTAAGAACTCACTAAACTGTGAATTTCATCCGCTACGGTTGCCATGACAACCAGCATAAGCTTAGCAGCGGTAGATTTCCACAGAGGGTCAATATATATATATATACTAAGCACATATTATAATGATGTATATTATATATACACATATATAAATATATATATATGTATATAATGTCTGGCCATGTAGGGAGTGCTCCTGAGTAGTAGCTTTGAAAGGGTGCTATATAAATCTTCGTAATGAATGAATATGTACAATTATAAAAACATGAATATATATATATATATACATATATATATATATATATATATATATATATATACATATATATAAAAAGTCTACCCACCCTGAATTCAATATGACTACAGTCCACTATGGATAAGCATAGGCTGTGTATCTGGAACTAAATAAATGTGTTGCCTATAGTACAACTCTATGGTGTCTTAATGTTTTGCTGATACAATAACAAGACTTTAAAACTCTTCTTGAAATACATTTTTTTAATTCAACATCCATCTTTCTCTACCTCGAGTAAGCAGTCAATTATGTAGCTTGTGATAACTTTGAAACACAACGAAATTCTTCCAAGCCAATTAGGTAACATACAATTACAACGTAGAGCCTATATATATATATATACATATATTATGTATATATATATATATATTATATGTATATATGTATACATATATTTCTGAATAAACCAGTGGCAGAAGATCCAGACCACACTTCAGCATAGACATCACAGGAAAAAATACATAATCAATATAAGCACAGCATTCTTCATATAAATGCTTTCCTCTTATCATTTTCAAAAAGAGTCAGGGCCCTGCCATGAAACCGTGGTGGGGAGTAGCAGGTCAATAAAGGTCATAGGTAGTAATTTCTTCTGTGCGAGCAACCTATGCAAACATGCGCCCCAGGTTAATTAGTACAAAAACCAGAAGAAATTATCAGATCCTGGCATTCTCTTGCCACCTCTACAACGCGTTTTCAGCTTAGGTTGCTGGAGTGCGGGCAATCAAACAGAAACTATCGTTATTAACATTACTGAAGAATTTTCAATGTTTGTAAAGTTACACAGAAATGTTAAACTTGCTCTCCTGGTCAGGCAAAAATTTTTAAAATCTGGATCAAACACAGAGCACTCAACTCAGAACACTCAACTCAAATAATTGGCATCATGTTCAGTAACGTATCACACTTGAAATCTGCACTCTTCTGGAATGCCACATAGGTAAAATCAGAAACTTGACCACCATGCAAGTCTTGTATCAACAGAAATCGGATTTTCAGAAAATAATTCAATTATCTAAAACAACTGAATTGGCTGCAATAAAATTTAAACGCAGCGAAAACATATTGCGACCGGATGTATTTTTAATTATTCACATCAATAGGACTAGACAAAAAGCTGATCCTTAACACACGTATTTCGATTTAGTCATTTAAATTTAGATGTTTAGAAAAGCAAGTTACAATTCGTTTGGCTTGCCTCTTAGATGCAAATGGCAGTTCTCTTAGATGCAATGTCTACTAGCACGGCACACTCAGCTGTTAATCTCCAGTCCCATTCAACGTCATTACTAATATATCTCTTCTGGAATAATCCTTCTGTGAAAATACTACCCCTATTACAATCACAAGAAAAGCTCAAGAAAGACAACCACCTGAAACGTTTGAATACCCCACCATGTCTCAGCCACTGTGCAAGGGCTTTAACATCCACTAGGGGTTCATACATACACCCACATACATAAAATACCTCAGTAAAACCCAGACTCGTTCTAAGGTGGTACAAATACTCGTTCATGAAGGCATGCTGTTATAGAGCAAATGATAGCTAAAGCATCAGCTAGCTATAGTTACGGCATTATTATTACAAGTGTTTCAGTACGATGAAATAATGAACGAGCATCAATAAGTGATGCCGAGCAACTGTGAGCGAAGGGTTTGCTCAAGGTCTTTACACAGCAAGTCTTGAGGATGCTCAAACTCGTACTCTCTGGGTTAAAAGGCAAGCACTCCGACTGCATGCAAACGGATGTTAATTAAACTTCTTTCAACGCACAGAAAATCCTACTTATCATTAAAAACATTTTAACATGCTTAGTGACCCATAAGAAGAACCTGAGGCAAGGTTAGTCACTCAACAAGAGGAGACATTTAGAACTAATCAATTTTGATTAACCTTCATGCTTAACAAAGAGAAAATACTTCTTTCCAAAATATTTCATGTGTTTTTGTTCAATGGTACTTTTGACAGCAATTGATGGTGCTCGAGAATTTAAGGTAAAGAAATTGTTACAACATCTTTGCAGCATATCAGAGATCGTGTTGGCAAAGATATAATCAAAATGGTGAATAGTTACAAACACAGCTGAGAGTGAATTCGTGAGCAAATACGATGAACTTTTAGTATAATAGGTTACCTGTAATACCTTGTCATCATTTGCTAATGCTGTCTGTAATCATACCAAGGTTTGTCAATTTGAAATTAAACAAAAATTAATAGTATTAATAATAATTACTACACATAAACTCTTAATTAGACAGCTATGATTATGTTATTATCTAAACAATTAATAATTATTTCTTATATTTTTAGTAGAGTATGCAAAGTCGAGGGCTAATAATCTTATTGTTGGTCCTATGACACTCTCCAACTCCAATCAAATCTTTTGAGTTGTTGAACTTACATATTATATGTGACCCCATGACCCACTTTCTAAAACTCAACCACCACCTTGATCCACCATTTTTAATTCATTTTCTTTAACCTTTGAGACAGCAACCCAAGAATGTAATCATAAAAGTCGGAGCAAATTTTGAATTAATTCTCCGACCATGCTGTACGAAAGTGCAAGTATACACTGCCTTTCACTAGTCTACCACAAAATTATCAACCGCAACAAACGTAGATGGACACATCCCACGAACTAAATCAACGCAATCTCAATACGTAAAGGAGTCGAAAACAAACCACACACAGAAGTTCCTTACACATTTAAGCGATCAAGACTTCACCGAACCACAAACACAAATCAAGGTCGAGACAACATAAACATTAACAAACTGCACTTGCATTATTAACGGTTGCCGAAGAAATACTTGCAAATTAAATTTCTTTCATTGGTGAACCAAACCAAGACATACATTCGATAGCGCGAGAACAGTTCTACGGAAAACACGGCTCTCGAACATAGAAGTGTCTGAAACGGAAATATTCCCAAAAGAAGTCGAATGTTGTCTACAGGTACGGAAGATGAGAATCGTTGGTGCCACGATGACCTCCGGTCTGCTGCTGAAATACATCGATGGCATCACCATCCTCCATGTCCAGCTGCGACGGTGTGTCCGTCTCGTTTATCGGCTGACCGTCAAATCGGAATCTCATCGAGCCCATTTTTACCCCCTGCAACACACGATGAAAACATTCTTAACGTACATAATAATAATATTCGTTTAATTTAAAACTGACAAATTGCAGTATGATTGCCAGCACAGTATGACTGAATGATGAGAAGTTATTACAAGAGTCAAATTTTACCGTCGGCAGCAATGCAGGGAGCCCATTACGCTATACATCTAATTTTAACAAATGTCGCCACCTAGCGAAAGAAAGACTAGTCAACCTTATGGGGATAAGGGCCTTAACTCAGTTCCACAGCTCTCTGCCCCAGTGTGTTCACCATTACTCTATGTCCCAAACGTTGAATTCACAATGTATCTGGCCAAATGTTGTACTTTAAACTTGTCTATTCCATGTGGGTTAGGACTCTTGGACGAGAGTTGTCAGCAGGGATCTCTCACGGCTAAATTTCTGTCTTCATGTGGCATGCAGAAAGGTTCAAGACCGAACATACTGTGTAGATATCACACTCTTCACCAAGGTCAAGGTCGACAGAAAGAGAAAGAGACACAGGCAAACAGACAGACACAGAGAAAACAGACTAAGAGACAAGAAGACAAAGAGAGGGAGAGAATAATTGATAAGAGTGAGATTGAGTGAGGAGTGAGCAAGATTCCTAAGGGTTTTCACAGTATTGGCACCCTCAACAGCTCATTAAATATCCAACAGAAAAAGGAAAATTAGCAAAAGATTTCTCATTATGACATAAACTCTGATCCTAAACTTTATCAGCCAGTAGAAAATACACCAATTATAACATGACTTCATAAAAGAGGGTCCTTGAATGAGCTCTCAAACCACAGTGTAGAACGAATTTCCAGAGGAGTCTATATAATCCTGTACTGTGCACAGCGACAATGCAACTGGGTTGCTTAGTGGCTCAGTGGCTGAGGAATTGGATGCATAGCTCTGGGTTCTGTCAGTTCTTTGATGTTACTTTGGTCTAAACTCGAGACTCGTCCTTTCGATCTGATCGAGGCAATATATGAAATCTGTTTTCTGCATAAAGGGCTCAACTTCCTGTATATTTCTGTCATCCATTTCTGCTTTACTAAGTATTGTATCCAGTGAAAATCAACAAATCCAAGTAATATATAGTGCCTCTTCAAGATATCTACTCAGAGGCACTCTCTGTGCTGGCCATTAGTGCTGTACAGTTGTGTTTCAAGCACCAAACTCAAGGGGAGCCTGAACTCCGCTGTCCATCCTAAGGTTGGTCCCGAATCAATCAAAAGCGGCCTTGACCACAGCAATCGTTGATTGACTCCTTGTAATAATAATGGCACCGCAAAGTAAGTAGGTCATATCACAGCAAAAATAACGAAAATCAAAAAGACATAATTCAACTCCCAGGAGACTAAAAAATGAGCTAATATTAGCTACAGACATGATCAGAAATGAGATTGCTTTGCCTTCCTGAATGACGATAATTTGAACCCAAAGAACCCAATCAAGCACAAGGAATGAAATAGAGCATGAACTCACAGTTCGTTCGCAGTACGCAGACATCAGTTTTCGAAGTGGAGTGTTCTTCTTGATTTTAAAATGAACCACGCTACCATCCTGCCCAGTAACTTTCAGATTTATGTGTTCATCAGCCTACAAAAGTAAGAAATATTCCTCTACCAGTTTTGAGGCTGTCACATAAAAGTTTGTGGTTCAACATTTCAATTTTCAGAAAAATATTGTAAATAAAATTCATCATTGTATTCTGAACCTTACACAAAATTCTAAGCACCGATTGCACTCTACATTATTACAAAAAAATGTCAAATTTAATTCAACACGTGCTTTCAAAGTGTAATAAGGAATGTGCCAATATTCTGCACATTTATGGTCGAGCAAAGAACGCATGCGGCGACGGTTCTTTCCTGACTGCGCTTAGACATGCCACCCGATCTGGTTTTTATCCAATTTCACCCAAATATTAGTAATGTGTGTTCCTTTTCCTCCCAGAACCGGTCTAATGGTTTCGTTCACACATCGCGTAGGGTGTTGGTAAAATGCGAACCGCGAACCGGCGAACTGGTAAAACGCGAACCATAGCCGCTAACGGATCAAGTTAAGGCATCGTGAGGGTCGGTTAGGGTCAGGGTTGGCATCGTGAGGGTCGGTTAGGGTCAGGGTTGGCATCGTGAGGGTCGGTTAGGGTCAGGGTTGGCATCGTGAGGGTCGGTTAGGGTTAGTGTAGCTAATAGATAGGGTTCAGGGTCACAGCTAGTATCGTTAACAGATAATTGCCGAAAACATTTGGCCGTATGAATAAAAATATAAATGGCGAACCGGTCACGTGACTTTTGGCAGCTAATCGAAAACAAGTACGCAAACGGTTCGCATTTTACCGGTTCGCAGTTCGCATTTTACCCACACCCGATCGCGTTAAGCGGGAACTGAAAATCACTCTCGAAAACAAATTTTCTATGTTACACTTGCTTGAACATAACATTTGACATCAAAATGTCGTACAAAACAAATAAATGATCAAAACCTTCTTTTCTTCGGCCATTCTGTTAATTTATGAAAATGTAAGACAAATAGCGAACTCAAAAACTATTTCGTACGAAATAACGACTCATGCTAGTAACGCGCACAAAGCCACAGTTCCGCAGCGATAGTTTTTAATTTAATATTACTTCATCATTTTTAATGTTGTAAGCTATATTGGGTTAAAAAGTCAATTACTGGACAAATTAATAAAAATAAACTTAAATACAGTTTATTTTTTTATAAAATTTATTTTGCAACTTGTAGAAGTAAGTAAGCAAACCTGAGTGTGAAAGGAGCTACAATGATATTCGAAGAAATTAATTTTCACCACTGAACAGTCTGATTCTGAATCTTGCTTCTTAGAAGGCAAAGTGGTCTTTTACAATAATGCTGCAGAGCAAAGCAAGTCTTTTCTACATTACGCGTCCAGCTGGTCGCTAATTGGCTCGCTGATAATCGTTTGAACAATGCAGTGCAGTCTACCATTGCTGCGCAAAGTTGTACTAGTCTCCTGCTTTGGTAGAAATTTGTTTTAAATTTTGGAGAGCAAGAACGCCTAAATTCTTCGATAAAAAGCATACTGCGCTACTTTCGAAGAGTTACATGTCAAAGCTGACCGCGCTCTATTTGATACTATACAATATTAGGATCAGCTGATCCAACTCGCTCATTCATCATACTAAGCTGCTTTAAATGTATTCATAAGGTGGGCGGTAGATCACAAATAACTTATTAAAACGTTATCATTCTGCCTGCTCTACTTCAACTACTTGGATTAAGTTGGATGATGGATCCACAACTTTCAATACAATACAAGTCAATGCTTGCAAAGCAGCTTTTCAATTTTCGAATTCTGTGGTCTATAGTCGATAATACCAGGTTAATTCACGAGCACAAGGCTTGGCGAACTGCAACTTTGAAATATCTTAAATATATGTTGCAAAAATAAGAGTCATAATTTTTAACATTATATTCGATCGCTTGAAATGTCGGTTGGTGATATTAATTCTGTTGCCGACTTGCTAGCGAGGACGAGGGTAGCGGAGGAACTCGGCCTTCTTACCTTTACTGGTCGTGGTTTGAAATTGGATAACGAAAATGATGGTGAGACTTTTATTACTGCGTTGCTGTGATTATGCAGCTGATATTAGATCTTAATTTCTGTTCGGGTGAATGGGAGTGAATAAATGAAGGAGCAAACGTATTCGCTACCTGAAAAACCATGGAAATGCCCTAGAACTGAATGTTTTGCTTCAATAAGCTTATTATTTGGAAAATGCAGTGCCCGAATGCTAAGCTTAATACAACTGTACTTTGGATTTTGTAGCCAAGGAGATTGTCGATGCGTTGAAGTCATGCAAAAATCTGAAATCTTTTGAGCTAAAGGGTAACACCCTTGGTATAAAGGCTGCAGAAGCTGTCGGTGATGCTCTAAAATTGCATCCTACCTTCGAGGTAACTTATTGAATTATGTTGATTAAAAGTGATCCTTTTATACTCTTTTGATTAGCTTATCCTTATAATATTTATCTTTTGTCTGTTATAGATTATATTGGCTTTATAATTTATTGGCATAGTGCCTGCAATTTTTCTTGCTCAGTCAATGGACTTAATTATGGCCTGTTAAAAAAGAATTGTGCTCAGATTCAGTACTGTTAAATGTTCCAATATATATGTTGCATGGGAGTGAATAAATAGGCTAGTAGAAAGTTTAGTGCTTCTGACTTACCATCACATCTTAAGACTTACTTACATCTCATCTTGAGACTTTTCATCTCATCGTAAGACTTACCATCTCATCTTAAGACTTACCTTCTCATCTTGAAACTTACCTTCTCATCTTAAAACTTACCTTCTCATCTTAAGATTTACCATTTTATCTTAAGACTTACCATCTCATCTTAAAACTTACCTTCTCATCTTAAGACTTACCATCTTATCTTAAGACTTACCATCTTATCTTAAGACTTACCATCTTATCTTAAGACTTACCATCTCATCTCCATGTGAAAATAACCAACGGTTTTTCCTGTTGTTTTGTTTCTGTGTGGTCACAGTAGTGTAGTGGCTGTATATAAATAAATGCACAACAACAACAAAATGAGCTGTTTAATTCTGCATGAGTTGTGTCCTTCCTGTAGAGGGCGCTGTGGAGCGATCTCTTCACTGGTCGACTCAAATCAGAGATCCCTGATGCATTGGTAATTAATGATCTTATTTCTCAATAAAATAAAAAAAATGCAAATCCTTTGTTACGTTTCTTTTCTTCACTTTGAATATAGAGTTGATATGTATTAATATTTATAAGCAAACTGGATTGCCAGTCGCTTGAACTTAAATGAATTGGATGGGATGGAGGATTAGGCCATAAAAGCTGACTGGAACGCCAAGTGAATATTATATTATTAATGTTATGATGGATTAAAATGTGAATTGAATTGCCCATAGAATTAGGTTTTAAAGGCTAACTGAATTTCCAGGGGATTAAAATTAAAAGTGAATTGGATTTCTTGGAGAATTTGGCCGTAAATTCACACTGGATTGCCCAGTTAATTATTGCAATGTGATTAATTCAAAGTGAATTTTATTGCCTGCAGATTCAAACGTAGATGCGTTTTATGTGTTTTGTAGAAATTCTTGTGTAATGGCATCAAGCACGCACATGCCAGTCTTGTGGAGCTTGACCTCAGTGACAATGCCTTTGGCCCTAATGGAATGATCGGACTGGTGGACTTCCTCCGCAGTCCGAGCTGCTATACGCTCCAGGAACTCAGACTAAATAACAATGGCCTTGGCATCCAAGGTGGCAAGGTACATTTTGAGTGTGATTGTGTATGGATGGACTGACGTTGACCTGAGATGATTTCATCTTAAGACTTTCCATCTCAACTTGAGGCTTACTGTCTCATCTTATAACTTTCCATTTCATCTTAAGACTTTCCATGTCATCTTAAGACTTTCCATGTCATCTTAAGACTTTCCATGTCGTCTTAACACTTATCGTCTCATCTTAAGACTTTCCATGCCATCTTAACACCTGCCATCTCATCTTAAGACTTTCCATGTCATCTTAGCACTTAACCGTATCATCTTAAAACTTTCCATGTCATCTTAACACATGCCATATCATCTTAAGACTTTCCATGTCATCTTAAGACTTGCCATCTCATCTTAAGACTTGTCATCTCATCTTAAGACTTTCCATGTTATGATCTTAAAACTTGCCATCTCATCTTAAGACTTTCCATGTCATGATCTTAAAACTTGCCATCTCATCTTAAGACTTACCACATCAGTGCCATCCAGCATTACAACCTTGGGCATGGTTGTTCTTTGTTCCTATCGAAAATTTATATAGCGCCTCTTCTTGTTCGGTTCTTTTGAATAATGTTTATGTGTGAGATGACTCAAAACCAATGTGAACTTAGTATAGCACCCTTTCATGATATCTACACAGAGGCACTCCCAGTCTGACTACGGCTGAAAAATACGGATTGCAATGACGAGTAAAATGCAGGCGAGAAATTTCTAGGCAGGAGACGTGGCTCTCGGGAAGCCCATTCCATGGGTTTAGAGTATACTGATTACTTTACATGGCTGTTTGTGTGCTCTGCTTCTGTAGATGTTGGCTGAGAGTCTCCTGGCCTGTTACGAGTCGAGCGTTGCCAGTGGAAGGCCTCTTGCCCTGCGAGTGTTCGTATCCGGAAGAGGGCGCCTGGAGGATGAGGGCGCTACTGCACTCGCCGAGGCCTTCAAGGTTTCGATTTATCTTCCTTAAACTGTGTATCTTACTTATTCCATTCATCTTTACTTCCCTCCCTTCCCACTACTCTTCCTTCTGCCCCATTTTCTTTTCCTTAACTCTCTCCTCAATCTATGTTCATGTTTCTGTTCCAATCCCCACTGACCCCTAACCTCTTCCCACATCCCCTACCATCCCATATCCTCTTCCTAAGTCTCCTGTCATCCCTTTTCCTCTTCTTATGTTCCCTGTCATCCCTTCTTTTCCCACATCTCCCATCATCCTCTGTCTAAGTTGTCTATCACTCCTTATCCTCTTCCTAAGTTCCCTGCCATCCCTTATCCTCTTCCTAAGTTCCCTGCCATCCCTTATCCTCTTCCTAAGTTCCCTGCCATCCCTTATCCTCTTCCTAAGTTCCCTGCCATCCCTTATCCTCTTCCTAAGTTCCCTGCCATCCCTTATCCTCTTCCTAAGTTCCCTGCCATCCCTTATCCTCTTCCTAAGTTCCCTGCCATCCCTTATCCTCTTCCTAAGTTCCCTGCCATCCCTTGTCCTCTTCCTGCATCCCCTGGAATCCTGCAAACTGCTGTTGCATTTGAAGGCGATGAAGTCACTGGAAGAGGTACATATGCCACAGAACGGCATCAACCATAAGGGTATTACCGCTCTCGCCGCAGCCTTCAAAGTCAACTCGAGGTTACGTCATCTCAATCTCAGCGACAACACCTTCACGCAGATCGGCTCTATATCGATGGCTCAGGTGAGCGCGACGCAAGCCGTCTAACCTTAACTACTTTCAGAAACGGGTACAGTACTGAAACTTAATAATACAATGTCTACTACTTGCAAATTGTTGGGTAATTTGTGTGATTTTTTTATCTGCTTTTTAAGCAAAGGAGGAAAATCAGGCATCTGAGCTATCTAACCTGGTGCTTACATTGTCTCTGTCATTGAGAAGTAACTTCCTTTTTATCTTATATCTCCTCTCTCAAATTCTCCGGATTTTTTCTTGGTTACATTATATCATTCTCAGCAGTGGTTAATGCACTGGCTTGTCAATCACAGGGTTAAATGATTTCTTTGTGGGTAGAAATTTACTTAAAAATTACAGGTTCGGGTGATTAAGTACTGTGTAGGGGTAACCCAACACTTCTTGCAGTCTAGCAGTGCCAGTCACAAGCCTGGATGAAGGATGAGGGCGACGCTAATGATCCTTATCATCATACAGTGTCGTTTAACTGCAACTAACCTACTGGGTAGCTACCATGAGAGCAGAGGCGGCGATCTCCCTTGACAGATAGGGGGGGGACACCCAATGAGAGGAGTAGGAAATGTGGGAGGACACACATATGAATTGTCCCCTCTCTGTAAAAGATGGGGGCCTGTCCCCCTCGACCCTCCCGGGATCGCCGCCTGCTTGAGAGCAAGTTGTTCGCTCACAGTCGCTCGGCTGCACTTCTGAGCGCTTAGAGGAGAGCAATATGATATAGCAACGCAGTGCTTAATGTATGTTCTGCCTTTGTAGGCAATGCCAAGTCTGCAGTCCCTTGAAGTGATCAATTTCGAAGATTGTCTCATGCGTACAGACGGTGTAAAAGCACTCGCAAAGGCCCTAAAAAGCAGCCACAAGAAGTTAAAGGTGAGATGCTGTTATATTTATCTTCGTTTATTAGGCGAGCGGACGACTCGCAGCAAATGACGTTGATGTACGAACGGACAAAAGAAAAAGAAAAACTAATTGCAGAAATAAAACTCTAGATGTTTGTCGGCGTCTATCTGCGATCGTTATGTGACTTTGTTCGATATTGATGCTGTTATTTATACTTCTTGTGAGCTACTGTGCGTTTGCTGGTTGTCTAATAAAGAATATTCTTACTCACTTACTTTGTATTTGGTGTGATCGTGCAGTTAAAGTAAGTCGGTTTAGGAGTGATATGGTAGCGGTTCGTTTGAATCTTAAAGCTGTTCATTCCTGTTGTATGTAAGGTTCATGGCAATCTGTCCTAACATGGTTATAAGCTGTTAACGCTGTCGCTTTTTGTGCACATTTATTGTTAAGAGGTTAAACGATCACAAGTTAAATGATTAGTAATGCTTTGATTGGTTATTTAGTTTTTAACCACACTTTGTCATAACTAAGATGATTAGCGTCACCACCTTCTCTGTCTCTCTCTCTCCATCTGTCTGTCTCTGTCTCTCTCTCTCTGTGTCTCTGTCTGTCTATCTCTTTCTGTCTCTGTCTGTCTCTCTCTCTCTCTGTCTCTCTCTCATTTTATCTCTGTCTCCGTCCGTCTCTCTCGCATCGATGGTTTAGCCATCTGTCAAAGTTTCATAGTTTTACTTGAAACAGTAATCTTTGCATGTAGCTCCTCTGCTATCAGAAGCTGACTTTGTGTTTATTCTGTCTCTGTCATCTCAAGTAACTTCCTTTTATCTTATCTCTCTTATGTCAAATTCACCTGATTATTTCAATCAATGCTTTTCAATCATTTCTTTTATTATTGTCAGGTGCTGAAGCTTTCTGGAAATGAGATAAGTCGAAGAGGAGCGGAAGCAATCACGGAGGCAGTAGTCAACAAAGAGGAACTGGAGTTAATTGAACTTAATGGTTAAATTCTTTGCTTTTTAGTTTTTCAGTTAAGATTAACTTCTATCTATTTTTACCTACCTGATATGTGAATGTTATTAATATTGGTACCCATTGCCAGTTTATAAATTCTACATAGGGGCCCATGGTTAGCGGTCTATGACCCCTTTAGTTTCCATGTGTAACCAGAATATTCATTTATGTTAACTTGTTGTTTGTCATTTTCAATGTTTCTTTGGTTACCAAATAAAATTGAATTGAGTGTAACAGAGCACTTTGATGTCTTGCTAGTTGATAATCTATGTTTCACCAAACATAGTTTACCAAAATTGGAAAAAATGATGATGTGAAATGTCCATTGTGTATGGAAAGCAGTACGGCATGACGTCTTATGATGTAGAAGTATGTTGGATTTTGGTTTAATAATATTGTATTGTATTTGCATATTCCTATAGCGCCTCACCCAATACAACCTAATCAGAGGCGCTCTCAGTGCGAAAAACCCCGTGTGAATAGAAAAGTCTTAAGAATGCAAGCAGAAGCGCCTTGAGTTAAAATTAGCAAGCGAGTCACAGAGGCATATCATTCCAAAGCAAAGGACCAACAGACACATAAGCACGATGTTGGGCGAGAGCCGTCCGAGTCCGAATTACCAAGAGATCATATCGATCTAAGGAATGAAGGGGATGAAGAGAGGCAGCCATTATATATTGTACATATGAGTTATACTTAGTTATCTAGTTAGGATAATTAATCATGTTTTGTACTCTCGGAACCTGCTTCTTAATTTTAAGTATGAAACAGTAGGCCCTCTTAGCGGGACCCATCGGTCTCTTAAGGGTTTTATCTTTTCCTATTACCCCTCCTCTCCGCGCACTGCTGTATTTTCAACATTGTGTTCTACTGGTTAAGGTGATAATAAAACTGTATGGTTATGGTTATTTGTTATATTAAAGAGATGAATCTGTGCTTTTTAATTTTTTTACTACGATTACACATGAAATACTTTTCTAAACCGGGCCGCTGAAGTGTGACCATAGAATTTGAAGCCATGGTTAATATGCGAACACAGCAATCATGTGAAGATTGATGATTTTTTGGTTTTGTTTAGTATTTGTTATATTTTGCAGCAAATCAGCTGGGTGAGGATGGAGTTGAGGCGGTGCGAGGGATGCTGGACAGCTACGGGAAGTTGGATCTTTTGGGGTCGATGAGGTATGGGAAGCGATTTCTTTGTGGTCATCGCCCTTCATTGTCTTGTCTTTCAATTGTCTTGTGGTTTTACTTTGTTTCTGGCACTGATTGATGCCTTGTATGTTATACTGGTGCTATATAAATTATTAGATTTTATTTTGCGCTATTTGTTGCATTTTTTTATATTGTGGCTATAAATTTATGTAGCGCGTCTCACAGTGCATACCAGTCAGAGGCGCCTAATAGAGCTACATAAATGTTTAATTAAGTGAACAGCAGTTGAAGTGGTTTTTAAGGTCATTGGTTAAGTTACATTGCCGTTTTTACTTAGCCTTACTTTACCGGCTGAAGAATTGATTTTTTGTTTTAGTGACGACGAAGGAAGTGATGATGACGAAGAAGACGACAGAGAGGTCAGAGTTCGCGGTCGTTGTTCCTTTTGGAAGTTCATTTTTTATCATTTATTTGGTGGAGAATTTCTTGCTATAATGTAGTTTGATGACCTCTGTTGAACCGTCATTGTATTTCCAAAGACATCAATGAGTAGGTGCTTCTAGTGAGAACAGGAATTCACTGGAGCACAGCGACTAGAAGATGTGATTGGTGCGACCGAACTGCTTCCAGTTGTAGGATTTTAACCCTTTAACAACCAGCATTACTGATTAGGCCTTACGTTTTACTACGCACTGGTCGTTGAAGGGCTAACGAGAGCCCAGTGTATTTGATTTTCTATTAGATGTGGTTTTGAAGGAAATGGGTTGGTCATTATGAGATCAAAACTGCAGAGAGGAAGGTCTATGGTAGTGTGATCTCTCATCTGACACGTTGTCGTTAATACGGCCACGATGTTGGCTTCGTTGTCGTTGCAATTCTCGTTGACTCCCGTTGTTGCAGGATGAAACGGTTGACGTGGTTCAGGTTTCGGATGACGATGGAGAACAACAGAGCGCGAGTGGTCAGACTGCTCCAAGCCAAAAGAGCACGAATCTCGTGTCTCCTGTTAAGGTCAGTGCTTCCTTTAGAGCAGCATTTCCCAAACTGGGTTCCACTGAATTCTAGGGTTCCGTGAGGTGAAGACAAATGTTCCGCGAAAAACTTTCAGTGTGAATAAATTTTTGTTATAATTATCTATGTAGCAGTCAGTATGTGTGTATAACTTTATACGAAAGAGAATTCTTGTGTTATTGTCATCGATATTTGTGTTGTTATTAATCTAATCTAGGCCAGTGGTTCTTAAAGTGGTGTTCCGTGGACCATTGGTGGTCCGCAAAGGTCTGGTCAATGGTCCGCAAAAATGTTTGGTAAATTGAATACAAAATTAATGAAAGTTTTAAATTGTTCATGTATTTTTTCTGTCCTGGTATTGATTTGTACCCCAGCCCCTTCATGGATGGACGATCCAACCTGCTTGTCACTACATTATGAGAATGAATGGTCTTTTAATTATCATTATTCCATTTGTAATCATTAATGAAATTAGATGTTTTGGTGCATATTCTGGCCAAATCAATAACGTACTCTCTCTTACAGTTGGGTTTTTTCTTGACTTGTGGTATTTCCATTGAATTTGATGGAATTGTAGACTGTTAATGCCGAGGACTTTCTCCAATTTCCGTCGCCTTCTAAGCTTCAGCAGATTGGTGAAGGTCATGTGGAAATACTACTCAACCATCTTGGTGTAAGGTTTTCTTATATTAAAGAAATAATATAAAAAAATGAATAATAGTAATTTTCATTTAATTTAACGCTGAGATACCTAAGTACAAAATTTACAAATAGAGTACACGTGAGTCGAATAAAACTGTCGGCAGCCCATTACGTTGCACATTTAATTTGCAAGTAATACTGAAGAATTATAGAAAATAATACATAAAAGAAATAATTATAGAAAATACAATTATTTTGTATTATAATTGTACTACAGTATTGAGGCATCTTTCCAAGTTAAGTTACTGATATCCAAGTTAAGTTACTGATATCCAAGCTAAGTTACTGATGTCCAAGTTAAGTTACTGATGTCCAAGTTAAGTTACTGATGTCCAAGTTAAGTTACTGATATCCAAGCTAAGTTACTGATGTCCAAGTTAAGTTACTGATGTCCAAGTTAAGTTACTGATGTCCAAGTTAAGTTACTGATATCCAAGCTAAGTTACTGATGTCCAAGTTAAGTTACTGATGTCCAAGTTAAGTTACTGATGTCCAAGTTAAGTTACTGATATCCAAGCTAAGTTACTGATGTCCAAGTTAAGTTACTGATGTCCAAGTTAAGTTACTGATATCCAAGCTAAGTTACTGATGTCCAAGTTAAGTTACTGATATGATGCTCTGGGTGTCATGATAATATAATCATCAAAGTCATTCATAGTAGTAATAGTATCTTAATTTTTTTTTACATATTTCAAACTGATAAACCGCAGTGTGATTTCAAGCACATTCATTTATGACAATATTGATATTTTTAATTTCAAACTGACAAACCGCTGTTTGATTACAAGTACAGTATGAATGGATGGTGTCAAGTTATAAAAGAAATTTAACTGTTCGGCAGCCATGCAAGGCGTTAATTACATTATACATCTTATTAGATATCAGGATCTGTATTATTATAGTAAGAGCATGGTATAATGAAGTTCTTACGTATCATTCTGTTCGGGTGATTTCAGGATATTGCAAACGACCCAGAAAAGGCGATCCAAGCTTTCATGAAAGTGAGTCGAAAGAACATCTAGCTTCCTTGGCCCTTTGTTCCCGAACTGAGATTCCTATAGGCGCTGTATAAATGACCATATACATGCATACATCTCCGTCTTTTATCATGCGTATTGCCAGTGGTCACTTTCGAAGTTTTGGGCAAGTCTTTTTGACTTAGCTCTAGCATGGTTTGTGTAATGTTAGTTGGTCTTGAAGTGGTGCTATATAAATTGGGATTATAGTTGTTGGTTTGCATTTGATTCACATTTCTGTGTAGCTTTGCACACACTATACAAATTTTCATAGTAATAATTAATAATATTGTATTATTGTTGTGATTGTTTACTTTATCATTTAAAGATTATTTAAAAAAAATTGTGATGTAGGTAAGAGAGATTGTCACGAAAAATGTTCAATCTTGTCTTTCAGATTTCTCTGGTTGTTACTCCCTCGGATGAAAAGACGAAGAAGGTGGCTTACAATTGTGCGGGTAAGAAAGATTTAATTGAATTGTTTTCTACATGTTAGAATGTTGATAAAATGGAGTGCCTCTTTGACAAACAAAGTTTTGATGATGAAATCGATGTTGCTCTTTGTACAACTATATACATACCTGTATGCCTTATCAGGACGTCCAGATATGGGGTCCAGAGGCAAATGCCTCCAATTTCAGGTAGGGGAAATGTTTTTTAAGTCTTAGGGGAATATCTTGACTTTGTGATACTTGGAACTGGAGGGTTTTCCTCCATCACTGAGAGGGGGTTTATGCCCCTTTGCCTTATTGGCTGCTGGAGGTGTATATTGTTACCTGATGTTTCTGATTAGTTACCTGGTATATATTCTTACCTGATGTTCCTGATTAGTTACCTGGTATATATTCTTACCTGATGTTCCTGATTAGTTACCTGGTGTATATACCTGATGTTCCTGATTAGTTACCTGGTATATATTCTTACCTGATATTCCTGATTAGTTACCTGGTATATATTCTTACCTGAGTTCCTATTCTATTCCATTCTATTTACGGATTTATAAAGCGCCTCTCACAGTACAGCTTAATCTGAGGTGTTCCCAGTGCGAAAAACCACTAGAGAAACGAAAAGTCTTAAGAGAACGAGCAGAAACAGTTGTGCTATTAGATAAGATTGCAGCACAAGTCACAGCAGGAAGGCTGTTCCATAGCAAAGGGTCAACAGAGGCATAGGCAGGATGCTGAGTTGTGGCAGTTCTAGACTGAGTTGCTGACAGATTATCTGCCTATATTTTGTAGATGGCATCATGTCAAAACTTTTCCAAACCTCTGACTCAGAGGCTGAGGGAAGAATCTGTAATGCACTCCTTGTGAATTTGGGATTGATTAAGGTGAGTTACTTCTGCTGTATGGTCAAAACTTGTACAGTAACCATTTCAGTCAAGAATTGAGGATTGGACCTGTACTCTTAAATAGAATAGTTCTTGCTACAAAGCACGTGCTCTGACCAGTCAACCACTAGATTCTGTTAACATTCCGTTGCTACCATTTGAAACTGACAATTTTTAACTAACTCAATTCTTTCAGTATTTTAATAATTTTTAACACTAACAACCAGCTGCGTTATCTTCCACAGTCACTTTTAGTACACTTGTCGTTATAGTGTTAATTCCCTTAGTAAAAAATTACTAGTAATGAATCGAATGTGTCAATTTCCTGCTGAGTTTGAGTACCGAGTTTTACGAGTTGAGTTGTACCAAGTCCGAGTTTAAGATATTTAGAAAGTCTCATTCTCTTGATTTTAAGTTTGGCAGGTTGCTCAATTTTTATGAATTTCTAGTTTGGCCTCAGTTTACTCTAGGAACTAGTAACTAATATGTACTATTAGTAACAGTATTTTTGTATTTAGTTGGGTCATTTGTTGTTTCGCAAAAAAAATCCGGTTTTCGAAACAGAAAAAGCCAAGTTTCCGAGCCGAGTTTTGGTTCAACCCTAAAAATTGCCAGTTATGTTATGTCTGCACTTGTTAACAGAGCGAAGACAAGAAGTTTCGTCCGCCAAGCAACCTTCAAGGACCTCTGATCGTTCTCGAACATGTTGTTCGACAGTCGTACTTTCCGAAGCCCGCCAAAGACATGCTGGCCCTTTTCATTCAGAGGTAATCATTGGAAATTCATCTTTCATTGATTTGAGGCGATTAGGCTCTGCCAAGCTTTTGAATGTAGGAATGTGAGGATATTGACAATAAACAATATGGTTGATTTCTTGTCTGGTGAATGCTGGACATTGTACGTGGTTGGTTTTAGTTTCAAGTTTCTAGGACAGCAGACAGTTGCATATTGGCCATTTCTGTTGTTATGTAGATTTACCATTTCTTTTGCTATGCATATTGCCATTTTCTTTGCTATCCAGATTTTCCATTTTTTTTGCTATGTAGATTTTCCATTTTTCGCTATTGTTTATGGTGTTCTTTCTGTGCTGATTGATGGAGATTTGAACCCCACCCTCTTGACAGTCAAGTATGCTAACCATTAACCACTACACCAGTGATTTCTTTGTGCATATTCTGTATTATGTCTGTATTTGATTATATTTGGACTTTCTCTGTTTTAGGTCGAACCCGCTCCTGGAAAACTGCCTTGCGGCTAGAAACTCTCTGATGTGCGCGCTTGTGAGCTGAAAGTCGACGATTCCATTTTAGAAACTCTGCAGGAAAAAAGATTCTGAAATTATAAATTTCGATTTAGAAACTCTCTTGAAAGATTCCGAAATTATAAATTCCGATTTAGAAACTCTCTTGAAAGATTCCGAAATTATAAATTCCAATTTAGAAACTTTTGTGAAAGATTCTGAAATTATAAATTCTGATATAGAAACAACTTGAACGATTCTAAAATTGGAAATTCCGATTTAGAAACTTTGAAAGATTCTATTGTTTGCGAACATTTCTAGCCAACGACTTCTGTTCAATTAGTCGAAATCTCATTTTATTTAATACACACTGACCACAGCATCCACAGGTTTTACTTTAGAGTCGATGGGTTATCCAGTGAGAAATCTTGTTCCTGTTCTCGTTTATCATTGTACAAGCGATGTGTTTTTTAAATTGACCTTTTATCCTGGAGATGAATAAATATGTCGTGGTAGGCCAGTCCACAGCTGTGCTCAATGTTTACCATGGTAGGATTGTTCTTAGTTTATGAATTTTTAGCCAGTGAGAGCCAGAGGTTCACTCTTTGCAATGCCAAATACTGGTAGATTAGGACTGCAGTCTGTCCTAGTTGCATTGTACTGGGATTATAATTTTAATTTATTCATTTTCACTTTGAGAATTTATATAGCACCTCTTCAAGCAAAACTACTACTCCAACCTCTCAAATGTTGATTGTTGATACGATACAGCATTTGTGAATAACCCTGTGTTTTGAAATTGGGTTTAAAGCAATCGTGACTGTAGTCTACAGCCAAGGGCAGGGCACCATCTTATTCACGAGCATCTTAGAAATTTGGAGCTAACGATTAGTCAGTCAACCGGTTTATGAATCTAGCTGGCAAGCTTGGTAATGAAATTGCTTAATTTATTTTAAGATATTTAGATAATTTAATAAGGCTACAGCTGACTTCTTAATTAAAGCATTTTAGAAAATTAAACAGTTTGAAAGCATGAATTTGTACATCTCATGGCAATAAATCAATCGATTATTATCCAGTTGAGAGATATGGTTAGGGCCGAGTACCTGGGTACTCTACTCCAGAAGTTACTCTAGTAATTTTTTTACTAGCATGCTTCCACTTCCGGTCGGAAAATTGAAATTTCTGGTTCCAGTTTTCCAATTCCTGACATGATGACATTTCAATATTCTTTTTCTTAGGCAGTTTGTTGGCTGCCAGACGGCTTTCTGTAACCTATTATTTTATTTTTTTTGTAACAAAAAATAATTTTGTTTGTTTCTTTGGCTGTTTAGCATCTTGTTTGTTGTTACATTGGAGATTTAACTTTAGTTTATTGGTGTACCAGAGCTTTAGTTAGAACGTATGCTATTGTTTACTTAGTCTATTTATAGTGTATAGTAGAAAATATGCAGCTTATATTAAGCACTTCCGGTATTAACGAGTATTCGAGTACTGGCCAAGCTACTCGACTCCAGAACTATCCGTTAGCGTCAGCCCTAGATAGGGTACTCAAACGGTGAGCTGGTTGTGGGAGGAAGGCTCGAAATTGTACAACGTACTGGCTAAGCTAATCGACCGGATACTCGACTCCAAAACTACTCGTTAGCGGCAGCCCTAGATCTATATGGTAGTCAAACGATGAGCTGGATTAAGGGGGAAGTCTCAAAATTGTACAACGGCATCGATTTACGCTTGGTCATTAAAACAGCGCTTAATAAATTATGAAATGCATCACGATAATAGTCAATGGGCCAGCAGAGATGAAAATGGCGAACTTAGTCACAGATCTTATAGATGTAGGCCTACTTCAAGCGTGACTGGGTAAAGTGCAGATTCATGTCTTGTTTTGGCCGCAGGTGATTCATAACACGAGTCCCCAGCGTTAACGGTTATGCAGCGACACGCATGCCTGATTCAACCGTAAGGTTCGGGATCACGATTTCCGAGCGCGTCGCGTCTCGTAGGCGTGTTTAACTATAGGGCCTAGCATTAACATGGTAAATTTTCAAACTGCTAGTAGCCCTTTGGTCCTGGGACAGAAATAGCCTGTTCATTTGCTACTGGCGTACAGAACCGTCGTGAGCTGAACTCTATAAATAGATGCATTCGGCAAGGTGGCTCACAGTGTGTCTGTGAGGTCTTACTGCGGCGTTGTCAGCTTGAATCAATCAGCAAGTAGGCCCCTAGTATAATAATTTTAAAAAATATTATTGTGGGCCTATAATTTTGTATAGACCAGAGATGTCAAAAATGCACCCAGTAAATTTATGCTTCGCCAGTGATGTTTTTCTGGGACGCGTAGTCTTGTCAAAAGACTAGGCCTACGCCTAGGCCTACTCTATTTGAAAAGAAAAGCTTAATTTTGTATTAATTTCAACGCGCTGGATATGATATCGTAGCGATGTGCTGCCTGTAGCATGCGAGTCAATACTGCTCACAGCACTTAAGTGGTTTTTAAAAATGAAGACTTTATAGGCATATTCCAAAAATGCGCCATTCAAGACATTGTTTTGCAAAGTATTTTCTTGTGACGAAAGCACCTCCCAGACCCTTAACCTTATAATCCTCATTTTTGCTTAGGTGCCTTGTGTATCGTGACCCGCTAATTGCTGGAAAATATTGCCGTTGGTCCGCCAGTGAAAAAGCTTTAACACCATGATCGGGCAAAGTGGTAGCTCGTTAAAAATGGTCTATCCGCTCGCCTCCTTATCCAAAGAATATCTCTACATTGCAGTTTTTACACGGGTGTTATATGTGATGTTTAAGATCTCTGTGTGTTGCAGCGATACCATCTAATTACTGACCAAGCGGCTCCTTCTCAGAGTAAGTTTAAGGAACTGCCCCCCGCCCTCTTGCAGAATCTGTTTACGCATAAAGTATTAGGCCCCGTCTTATGAAAAGCGTTGGGCGTAGTAAGACGCCCACGTGCGCTGTTTACAATGGTACGGCTCTCGCTGCTGTAACAGTCAAGACGTCGTGATATTGACGTGTCAAAACAACTTGCACGCGTTGGCATGGGTATGAACCGTTAGCTGTTGGCGATAATAATTTTACACTAGCTGTCAATCGAAAGGTGAGTTCATTGTCGAACGACAATAAAAGGGTCGAAAGAAACGCGGGGTACACCGTGCCGTGAACGGTAGCGGCCTCGATATAGAGCCAGAGCTATGACTCGGAGAATACGGGTTCCAGCCTTAGACACTCGGACGATCACTGTGTTGAAAATATTGAGCAAGTACCTAGCACATAATTGGTCGGCACCTTAGACGTTCTTCTGCAAGGGACCAAAGAATCGACCCGCAGCCTATACGTTGTGTTTCTGGCCGCGCAGAGCCTTGCCTATAAAGACAACAATATTTGAGAATAAACAGGTCCACCGACAGAAATTCTGAGCCCATAGGCAGACACAGTCCGGGCTACTAACCAGAGAAAGTCCGGGCCACTAGGCAGAGCAGTCGCAGGCACTCAGCTGCTTGATTTTGAATCTGTGTGTATTCAAATGCTGGTCATATAATATTTAAATGGGCATACATATTAGGGCCCATAAGTTTATTACGCGCCCGGCCTGGGCCCCAAAAGGTTATGGGAGGGGCGATTGACCCCTTGTGAAGAACACAATTGAGATTTTCGAGCATGTAGGCCTATAGCTGAACGGTTTGTATGCTCGAAATGCTCCATTTAAGATTTAGTTTTGTCCAAAATTTCCTGGCGACGGTATCCATACCCACAACTTACTTGGGCGTCTTTGGCACTTTGGCCCGCCACTTGAGTTGACATATTGCCTCTGTGCGTGCAGAACAACGGAAGGGTGACTGTGTTAAGAGCAATTGTATTGTATTGCTTATGATTGTTCGAACCTGGCGTCCCAAACTCATTCTCACTCTCAGTCCACAGCCTTCTTAGTAGCTGTTATGGAAGAAGTCAAAGTTCAGCCGCATTCTGTTCCTCTGAGCTTTGTATGTACAGCATTAGTTAACTAGTTAAGATGAGGATTTATGTTTCAATTGTATGTACCTGTTGCCCAATATCTAATTGTAAAGGGTAGGCCCTGTTAGCTGGACCAATCGGTCCCTTAGGGGTTTGCTTTCCCTATTATCCCTCTTATTGCCGTTTTTCATGCATCCTTGTTCTTGTGTTTAATTTTTTTGAGATTGATAATAAAAACATGTGGTTATGGTTATGGTTATGTGGTTCATTGTCAATTTCAGCAAGTAGCTCTTTATTGAAATTCGTCTATTATACGCTGTTTCCGTGAAAATGGACCTCATAAGGCAATGCGAAAACTAACTAGTAAATATGCATCGATTTTTCTTATTCCCAAGCCGTTTGAATCCTGACATAACTATAGCTAATAGTGGCTTAAAATATAAAGTTCCATGTCTTCCAATAATGATATCATGATTTTGCACCACAACTCAAGTTTTTAAGGACTGCGCCAAAATTATCTTAAAAAATTCAATATTACTTTTAAGTGCTATTTATCAATCATAAATTTTAGTTTAACTTTATTTTGCATTTGAGTCATATTGGATAACAGGGTGTGTTAAAAATGAACCCATTGGGCGTTAAAAGACTTAAAAACGTGCATCCGTGACCAAAAACAGCTTCGGTATTATAACCGGCTGATCAAATTCCTATCAAGCATTAGATTTTTAATTTAAAGACGTGAATATGACATATTTGTTTAACAGAAGCCGTTCATAAAAACGTATTTGTTGATAAGGATTAAAACGGATTTGGAATTTACAAAGTCGATCAATAGTTAAGACTGCTAGTTATTTTTTTAAAATTGCATTTGTTCCTAATTATGTCGGGATTAAAACGGAGTTTGGATGTTAACAATCGATTAATATTTACTAGTTATTATTTATTGCGAATTTTTTGATAATGATATGAATAATAATGAATAATAATTCGGTGTTGTAAGAAAATCGATTAATTTTCACTAGTTATTTTTCACTAGTGGCAAACAGGAAGAGACTGGAGGCGGCTCATCACAGATGGCTGCGAAGAATCTTGCATATATCATGGAGAGACAAGAAAACCAATAAGATCATACGAGAGAAAACGGGACAAGAAGACAACGAGAGCAACATCAGAAGGAGAAGACTAAGGTGGATGGGGCATGTCTGTCGCATGGAGGAGGAGAGAAGAGCTAAACAAGTGATGTCCTGGTGTGCGGGAGAGCGACGAAGGAGAGGAAGACTGAGAAAAAACTGGCCAGAGACCATAAGAGACAACCTAAAATGTTTGGAGATATCGTGGTAGGAGGCTGAGACACTGACTTTGGATAGAGACGAATGGAGAAAGTGCGTTTCCCAATGTGTAGACCTACACAGGAAGGACTAAGTACTAAGTAAGTTATTTTTCATATTACTGACGGACTCACTTTTCCGAACATAGTGTATATGATACAACTACGCACTGTCTGCGTCGTGCTCTTTCGATGCAGTCCTCTACTCGCAAGTCGCAACGCGGTGAATCAACTTCACCGGTCCGTGTCGCGCATCAGAAGAACTGCATTATTGATGGGCGTCTGTAACCGCAACGTCAAAGGCCTACGCAAACGATCATTACCATTGTATCACGTGGTTCTGCCTAGGCCCAATCGAAGGCGATTGGGTCTACATTTTGCGGCGAGATGATACAACTGTGAGACACGGTTTGTTGACGCCAAGACGAGCAACTTACAGACGGTCAAAGATTCAGGTCGACTTTACGGACGACCGTTGCTGAACGCTATTGGTTCCTCTTGTTAATTGGATTACGAGTAAGGATTTGGGCGTGGCTGTGGGATTAACTCTCTTGCGTTCTGGTTGTGCTCAGATAAAACCCAAGCGGAATCTGTCATTGTTACGCTGACTGGATGTACCTTTGGCGGTAACGATATTGCATAAAACAAGGTAAGCTGTTCCAGTCTAATTCAGATTATTTTCTTAGGGCCTTTATGTTGTACAAGCCAGAAATCGCGCACAGCTTCGGTTAAGCCATTGCACCATATGCTACAGTTAGGCCGACAGTTAAAGAATCGTGGTCTAGACCAATATTATATTGGCTCTATGCATGATAGATTGGTGAGATGAAAGTCGGGCCCACTTGGACCCACCTGCCCCCGTCGGAGTGCCGCCACTGAGTGTAGCTTCGTTTAAATTGGTTTATAGTGGTCACGGTTAGTAAATGTAATAACCCAATGAAGCGGATTCCATTCAGTCAAAAGTCTTGTTAAAAGGTCCTGTTCCAAGAACTCAAGTATTGAATCTTTGGTTCGAGATATTTATATAGCCCATCGACATACACGATGCTGTATCCTCCCAGATTCTGGCCTGGCGCCGGTACGGACCAGATCAGTGAGCACTTGACCTGATGTATACCAGCGATGGTCAAATTTATTGTAGGGGGGATTGTCCCATCGTATGACCGTGCCGTGCAGTTAAACCTGACTAACGCAATAACTCGTGAGCATCCGTGCGCGTTAAACGTGTAGTCATTCTGAGGTGTGTCATTTTGAAAATCAACAATCGAAGATTTTTGTCATAACATGTTTTCAGAAACACTGATAACAACTTGTCGCGGCGTCATTTTAGGGCCTACTACAAAATAAGGTGCACGAGTTTTCGATACTTCGCCACTACTTGCACTCTGGCAGTGCCAGTCCCAAGCCAGGATAAAGGAGGAGAGCGACGATGATGAATGTTATCATAGAGTGTCGTCAAACGGAAGCTACCTATCGGTTTTGCGTCAGATATATTAAACGGCAAGAACTGTAACGATAATTATTTTTCGCCTAACTCAATCTGCGTCTTGCCATAAGATGCTAAACTTAAATTTATATATAATAATTATATCACTTGTTCGGACCATCGGTCTTGGTCTTGATCATGGTCAAGGACCTCTCGGTCTTGGTCTCGGCCCGTGTCTTGAGTGTTTGGTCTCGTGCCCAACACTGATGTTTACATAGAATAATATATTATATACAAAATAAAGCTGATTGCGGATCCTGTTTATAAGAACACTGATTAATTTAGAAAACAATTGGTGAGCACCAATAAGCTATACGCCTATTTTTTTGACTCAGTCGATTTTTCCGTTGTTACGAAAACAGTAATCCCGATTCCGAACAAGCCGCTCTTGTAACAGCTAGTCATCTAGAAAATTAACGAATGTTGATTGTCCCACTTTTAAAGCGATCAATTGATCGCCCGGTGATCCAACCAATAAATCAATCAATAAAGCAATCAATTGATAAACCGATGATAGAACCAATCGGTAAGAAATCAATCAATCTACTTGCTTACTCACTAACTTGCTAGCTAAACAGCATGCCAGTTAAATTTAAACCGCATAATATGATTGTCGTGTCCCTTAATGTTTTCGACCAATGTTGCTGGACAAATAGTGCCTCCGGCAGTAGACTGATAGCTAGTTTGCGACCAGCGTTGCATCTGAAAACGTCAATGAACTGTGGTTAAAACAAGATCATTACTAGCCAGCCAGCGGCAGTGAGCGTGGTCTTTGTGCCTTCTTCGTACGCAGTGTTTCATAAAACATTGTTATTATTGAAGGAGAGAGACGCCGGTGGCAACAGCTTACGCCTTAATGTTGTCGGCCATATTTCGTGCGTCACATATGACGTCGAGACCGAGTGGAATATTTGATTCTTGTCCGTTCACGTTGACTGATGTTGTTTTCCAGTTTGATTTCATTGCATTACTGCTTCGTATTGTCATATTGAATGAAGGAATGAATTAATTGAAAGAGATTAATGACCATACGTTAAGATGGATTCAGAAGAACGATCGATCGGTAGCCATGAAATACAGGTGTTGAATTAGAAGCTCAAAGCTGCAGTTTGATTTGGAAAATTTATGTATGCATTGTTGGTTGCACGTTGTAATTTTGGTGCATTATGTGTCACTCTGTATTTGTGTGCACATGTATGTATGTATGTATGTATGTATGTATGTATGTATGTATGTATGTGTGTGCGTGTATGTGTGTATGTATGTATGTATGTATGTATGTATGTATGTATGTATGTATGTATGTATGTGTATGTATGTATGCACGTGTGTATGTTTATATCCATGCATGTATGCACGCACGCATATATGTATGTATGTATGTATGAATGTATGTATGTATGAATGTATGTATGTATGTATGGATGTATGCACGTATGTATGCACGTATGTATGCACGTATGTATGTATGTATGTATGTATGTATGTATGTATGTATGTATGTATGTATGTATGTATGTTTATATCCATGCATGTACGCACGCGCGCATATATGTATGTATGTATGTATGGATGTATGTATGCACGTATGTATGTATGTATAAGTCCATGACAGGTTGAAAGTCCAGGACTGATACAGCGTTAAAATTCTCAAGTACCTTTGAAATAATGTTATAACTATACGACTATCTACCAGGTTGAGCACATCAGATGTGATAAAGGTAGCACTCATTCTGTCATTCCAGACCATCGGCGAGTTTAGACTAAAAGTAGGCTAACACTTAATAATTTATATTTCTTCCAACAACAGCTCGACACAGCCTCAGAAATTCACTGGATCGTAACATAACATAACATAACACGGGTTTGAAGTGGTTCAGAACGTTTAATGGGGTTCGAGACCTGAGAGTCAATCAGCAACGGTCTTCTGACTGTTGCGCCATCCAGATCCTAAGTGGAACTGGTTCCGGTTCATCGACTTCCTTCGATTGGTTTTCTGGGTGAGGTGGGCTGTTGTCTAAGATTCTCGGGGTTCGTTGTGTCCCGTTGTCACAACTATGGCTCAGTTTTATGGTTATCTTGAATTGAGGCTGTGTAACATTTCTCAGCTGGATTTATTGAGTTGCATGGCTTTTGTTAAGTACTGTAGTTGGATTATAGTGTCTTGTACAGCGTAGTCCTCGTTCCGTAGTGTTTTATTATTATTGGGGCAGAACCTCTGCAGAGATATCGAGAGACAGTTAGACAGACGGACAGACAGACGGTCAGATAGATTGATAGATGGAGGGGCAGACAAGCATACATATGGCCAGACAGACAGATTGAGGAAGAGACAGATAAAAGGACAGGTACAGAAACAGACAGACAGACGAATGCACAGACAGTCAGACAGATTGATAGAGGGCCAGACATTCACATAGAGGGCCGGACAGAAAGACAGAGGGACAGGTAGATAGATGGACAGATAGATGTACAAATAGAGGGACAGACAAGCAGACAGACAGACAGATAGAGACAGACAGACAGACAGAAACAGACTGATAGCAGTATCCTTAGCCAGACCTGGGAGCATCCATGGATATTAATATTTAGCGACCTTATTTTCAACGCATCGAGGCCAGTCACCGTGTCATGTTCCTCGCCGAGCGATCTTCCCACGGACGCCAAATGCAAACAATGAGATCATTTAATGATTGTATTCTATTGCAGAACTACTTGCCTACTTACTTGCGTAACATTATTATTGAATGCGAAAGATTGTAATCGTAGCTCAAAGTCATATTGCGCTAAATGAAATAATCAATCGAAGCATCTGCTTATTATATCGAAGGCAATTTGTAAATGTAAACGTTTTTATATAGCTCATTTTGAATTAATTGATTGGACGTGAACCTGCCCGCTTTATTGGGTGCCACACATTTAAAGTCACAGCGTAAGGATCTTGCTAGGGTGCTACGTTATATCTTTAAATATATTAAATATACCAAAAACATCGGAAGGTGAACACCGCTCTCTGCAGGCACAGAGGGCCAAGGTAAGCCTTAGCAGATGCAGGTAACTGATGACGCAAGCAGAGGCCTGTCATTGTCGGTCTTTGTGTTGTGTTGTATATTTGGATATTAATAGAGCGTATATTGGAGTTTTGACTATTCGGAGACAGTCTCTCAGCTTTAGAGCCCCTGGGATATAAAAATGAAGATAGTGACGGGAGTTTGTAGCAAGCACTATACTTCACGGTCCGACGCTGTAAATGTACTCAATAAATGTTGAGTTTTTTACAATGGACATCTGAACTAATTGTCAGAACACTTAACCGCCAAAATACCACTTAACCAACATTTTGTTGTGGCTTTTAAGACAGAATGTCTCTCGTCTCAATAGTGGACCTTGAGATCTTGTTTTTCCGCGAGAAGAACAACTGAACAAATCTTTCTAGGATTCCTATTTGGCTTGTCGTTCAAGGATGAGTTTATGATTAATGGCTCATGAATAGGCTTGGCTTTCGAGTGGCGCTTTAGAAGCCTGGAGATTACGACTAAGAGTACATTACATTCGTATATTCTATAGGGCGTATAGGATAAGTTCGTGTTCAAACGACGGTAATGGTAAGGAGCACATTTCCTGTCCGGAAAGTCTATTATCTAGACATCTATTGTCGCAATTACAATTATTATCGTAGCCTAATCTCCAAACTCCTAAAGCGCCATTCGAAAGCCAGGCGAACAGTGGTGGCTTTGAAGTGGCTAGTTGCATGTCTGTTTTGTCAAAATTGAAAGTGGATTGAAATTTGGAAGGGCCAAGGGGGCATAGACTCGCTTGATGACTTGGTGGGGCACTGGCCCATTCTGGCCCTCCTCTGAAGATTCTCCACTGCAAGCGCAGGGCACCAGCATATTCACGAGCGGTGGATCTGCATCATAGTCCCCACACATGCACTGATTTGGCTGGCGACGGTGTTTGCCTTGTGTGTAGTTCCTGATTCTCTGTCCAAATAGAATCGAACTGCACCTAAGGAACCCGGAACTAACCGGCTTGATTGAACATTACAGCGTCGGATTTTTTCCCTCTCTCTCTCTCTCTGACAAGTCGCTTCCTCTTGGCACTGATTAATTTCCCCATTTACATCTGCAAGTTTGGACTCGTCGAGTGACTCACCAACTGCAGATCCTGACCTGGCAATGGACCAAGCCACCGGACTATATATTGTGGACCTGAATTGATATAACGCCAGTATATAATATTACCTGATCTCCTTAACACGGCTTCTAGGGGCGCTAAGAAAAGAGTAGTAGAGCAGTTGGTCAACTTGCAGGCTGTCGTACAGTTAAATTCGACTTCTATTACAATTGTTCTGGTCTATAACTTTAGAGGACCTACTATTTTAGACTTCGATTTAAGAGCATATTTTTTAAAATCTGGGAAGCAATGCTGTAGACCTAATAAATCATATTATCACTAATAATGGAAATAAATGATAATCATATATAGTCTTTAACCATCCTTGCGTCATTAACCATCTACATTATCTACTCCCTACTCTACTGTCCTCGTTTCTTCTAATAGTCTACATACTATCAAACCCGTCCATGACATCATGTTGGCAATCCATCTAATTCTTTTATTCTTTTTTCAAATGAAAATCATCTTTATTGCTTACCAAAGAGAACACAATAAAACCAAGATTATGCTCAGTTATGCTCAAGTACTAACATAACATAACATAACGTAGCATAACATAACATAACATAATATGCACAAAATTAGCAGTAGTCACTAGCTAGTGGAATATCATAGCAGTGAGCAATGGAACACAGGAACAAACCGTTCCACTATACTTGGTCTTCCCTTCGCTCTTCTTTCCAGTAGTGGGCTTCGTATGATTTCTTTTTCCAGGCAATCTCCACTTTTTCGCATCACATTTCCAAAATATCCAGGGTCTATCCGTTTGATCATTCCCAGTAAATTTTAACTGTATTACTACTCTATCTATAAATCTTACTGTACTCTGGTCAATTTGAATGAACAAGCGAGTATTATCGTAAAAAACCTTACCGCACATGAATTATCACGATGCTCGTAGTTGAAGCATTTTAAAAGGCAGATGAAACCAGTTTGTCAGACATGTTTAGCATATTATTAGCACAAAGAAAGGAAGGTGCAATCAGTGATACTGCTCACCTGCAGCAATGACCTCTTTAGTGAACTCTAAGATGACTCAGTGTTTGTCAAACGTATGCGTCGTGTTATGCGGGGTCACAAGATACGTATGAACCATGGTATTGGTTTGTAGCAGTATCATGGGGCATGTATGTATGTATGTTTGTATGTATGCATGCATGCATGTATGTATGTATGTTTGTATGTATGTATGTATGTAATTGTGTGTATGTATGTATGTATGTTTGTATGTATGTATGTATGTATGTATATGTGTGTGTATGTATGTATGTATGTATGTATGTATGCATGTACTTACGTACGCACGCATGTATGTCTGTATGTACGCGATATTACTTAATCAAGCACATTTTTGGTACCTCAGATAGGGGATGAATACATAGCCTGTTACATGATATACGACTTGACAGTCTAGGGTTTCTTGATTTGCTAGGGTGTCATTATCTGCGGAGAATTACGATTCTGGTCTACTTTGGTGCAAAATCAAGAGACCTTAGCGTTATAGGCCTACATGGTCTAAGACTTGTCCGCTGTCTACCGTTAGATCAATCAATCGATCAATCAATTAATCAACCAGTCAATCGATCGATCAATCGAGCAATCAATCAGGAAGTCAGTCAATCAATCAATAAACTTGATATAGCGCCCATGCGAGATATCTACTGCGAGTAATAATGATCTTCGGAAGACCATAGGCGTGATACAAATCGATATTCGTTGGTTTTTCTGGGGCTTCAGCTCTTGTGCATTCTTGGTAGGTCGGTCGCTCCTTAAACCAAAATCAATAACTTGTCGGTTGGTTTTGACGCTTCAGAAACCTAGAGCAGTGCTAAATAATTGGCCAATTACGATCACAGATCAATCAAGTAACAAGCATCGGCCTATAGGCAGTGCACATTCGGTGCAAATAGAGATGAGCAATTACAGTTGTAAGTCAGTCTCAGCTACGCTACAATTGTAAGACGTATTGTATAAATTCTCCAGATCCAGACGGAAGCTGTGTTGGAGTTGCGTTATAAATTGTCAATTACAGTAACGAGTCAGTTAATAATTCTTCCACTGTTCTCACTCCGACAGTGCCAGTCCTAAGCCTGCATAAAGGAGAAGGGCGACGCTAATGATCTTTGTCGTCAAACAGAGTCGTTAGACTCGTTAAACTGAAACTAGGGGCCTACACTTAAATCAGTTACTACTGCACTACAAGTGCCTAACGTATTTTTAATGAATATTTCATAATTTTCCAGATCAAGACAGAGGTCTATGGGGTCAAACACATGGAGAGAAGAACTCTTCTTCTCAATTACCATTCTTTTGGTTGGTCTATCTGCTGGTCAGAACCTTCCTGATCTGTCCCAATGCGGTCAGGGTGTTGGCTGCCTCCGCAACCCAACAAACTGCACGTCGTTGGATAACTGTACGTCTGTCTTAAGATGGTACAAATCGAACGACTCCAATTATATCGGATTCGATCTGATGGCGGTTTCAGACGGATGGGTCGCAGTGGGATTCTCTATGGACATGTTAATGGTAAATAGTATAGTTTCATTATTGTCCATGTCATCATTGTCGCCGTTGTTGTCATCGTCATAATCACCATCGTCGATAACGATGACGGCGTCATCATCATCTTCGTCATCGCAATTATTGGTATCAATAATGTATCATCGTCGTCGTCAACATAATCGTGTTCGTCGCCGTCGTCCTTATCTTCATCATCATCATCAGCAGCAGCAGCAGCAGCATCATCATCATCATCATCATCATCATCGTCGTCGTCGTCGTCATCATCATCATCATCATCATCATCATCATCATCATTATCATCAAGGTTAGCCTCATGTCCAGCTAATTTATATGACTGTGGTCATGTGACCTTGCAAGAAGTCCAATGGGAGTCTGTATGGATTGTATCAGATAGCTTTTCTTTGTGTTTCAATTAACAGGGTAACGACAGCGCCGTGGGCTGCGTTCGCAACACCAGTGACAATGGCAACGTGAAAGTTGGACTCTCATACAACCCTGGGACATGGAATCAACCGGTAAGTCAACAGAGGATGAATTGCAATCACCAAAGCTAACCCAGTTCCTCCATCGCTATGATGAATACTGGCGACTTCATTTTCTTAGCCTCGGCATATAGCGCGGATCTAAACACTATCCACCTTTGCCGACTAATTGCCCGCATGTCTGACCCTTTAGCTCTTGACCTTAAGCATTTCACTCCTGGCCATTGATTGCGTTTTGACTGAGCGCCTATGAATATGTCAGCCCCCGCGATTTGGCCACTTGAGAGCCTGTGAAAGTGTAGAGACAAGAATGTTGTTTTACGTTACTCCGTATTATTATCGGAATTATTGCAATAAACCAGATGAAAGAAGCTAATAGGGTATACTTTGCAATAAATTTCAGTATATTGTCTTGTTTAAGAACACCCTATCTAGTATAAGACTACCTTGTACAGTATATAAATACCTTGTATGGTATAAGGACACCTTGTCAATTACAAAAATGCCTTTTCTGACTATTTTTCAGTATATAACGAATTCCACGATACAGTATCTCAATGGTAATAACGGATCTTACGTCAACGGACGTATAATCTGCAGCTTTCAAAGGTCAATCAACGGGGACGGCAGTTGGATCTTTCCCCTCAACAACTCATATTATTTGTTTCTTGCATTCGGACCAACTAATGCAGCAGGTATGATGTCATCTCGGCTTTTCCAAAAGATAACAGATTTTCCAAGTGATTGCTGGTTATTGAAACTTCGAAATTAACACACGGCACGAGGTTAAGGAGTTTAATAATACAGCTGGAGCGGCAAGCGTGATGTAGCGCCAAGAGAGTACTGAATTGTTTCAGGTGCTTATGGCCTAAGCCAGTAAGCTTAGACCTATAGGATGCAGCTGACTGCTATGGCTTGAATGCTGTTAATGTTTGATGCATTTTGTATATATGAATGTACAATTGTACATGGATTTATGCATACGTATGAGTTCCAACAACATGCATATAAATATATGATTATGCCTACATTCATATGTATATCAGGGCTGTACTGAACCTTCGCTTCGTATTCGCATCGGGGCCTAATAATGTGCGAAATAGGTATTCGGTATTCGGCTGAATAGTAGTGGTCGGACCGAATTCGAATAGTTTTCAAGTGACACCTTTTTCTGCACACACAGCGGATGCTATATCGAGTAGACTGAAGTAACTCTCTACTGCCTGGACCACGGTATCCCAGTGTCAGCCGCCTCATTTCCAAGCATAGTTAAATTAGCTACATTCCTGAAGTTCACACAGACTGGCAGAAGGACGCAAAATTAACATGACTTGTGGTTAACTGTTTACTTTTGAACTGTACAAAATACAGGATATGCATAAACACGTACATACATACATGCATATATACAGCATAGATATTCATACATGTAGATGTATGCATGCGCACACACTTGCATACATGTAGGGTTACGTGTGCAATGCATGGTGTAAACATGGGTACGCAAGCATGTGTGATATGCACGTGTGGAAGGACCAGCGAACACCAAGGATCAACACGTTCCAATTGATTTTGTCTAAATTCTTCCAGGAGACGTGTCGATGCACCAGGTCTTCCCTCGCATCTCTCCCGTCATGGTCAACGTCGTTGCGGATTTTCCGGACCTCTCCAATCCGGTAACGACCTCCGCCCCTACCCAACCCCCACCCTCCTCAGCAGACCCTTCTGTTTCCACGCCCACTCCAGGGTCGATGATCTACATCTCTGATCAAAGCGGAAGTCAGGTGACATTTACTGCCATGCCTGGAACCAATCAGGTCCGGATTAATATGACGGGCATAATGACTGGCAGCTCAGGCTGGCTCGGACTCGGATTCTCCAACGATCAGATAATGGTAAAATCGGTTTATGAATTACTATAGATTACAGAACTTTGCCACTATCCGCACTCTGACAGTGCCAGACCCAGCCCTGGATAAGGAAGGAGGGCGACGCTAATGATCTTCGTCACCACCAAGCGTCGTTAAACTGCAGTTACTACTACTACTACTACTACTACTACTACTACTACTACTCCACCTACTCCACCTACTACTACTACTACTACTCCACCCCCTACTACTACTACTACTTCCCCTACTACTACTACTACTACTTCCCCTACTACTACTACTACTACTTTTCCTACTACTACTACTACTACTTCCCCTACTACTACTACTACTACTACTACTACTACTACTACTACTACTCCACCTACTACTACTACTACTACTACTACTACTACTACTACTACTTTTCCTACTACTACTACTACTACTTCCCCTACTACTACTACTACTACTTCTACTACTACTACTACTACTACTCCACCTACTACTACTACTACTACTACTACTACTACTACTACTTTTCCTACTACTACTACTACTACTACTTCCCCTACTACTACTAACCCAATGGGAACTCCGCCACTGGTCGCACTCAGACAATGCCCGTCTAAAGCCTGGATAAAGGAGGAGGGCGTCGCTAATGATTTTCGTCATCACACAGAGTCATTAGGCTGAAACTACAACCATAGAGTATACAACATATTATTTTATTAACGCTGCTGTTGCTTTCTAAGTGACTGCTCCGAACACGACCATCTTACTCCACCGCTGCTCGTATTATCCGGAAGCGCCAGTCCCAATCCTGGAGAACGGAGGAGGTTGTGGCCAGTCATCTTGCCGACCTCGCTGTCCTCTGACCTCCTAGATCTCTTTCCTTTCGTCTGATAAGGTTTTCTGTCGTGAGCACCTTGAAAAGCGCTATACAAGCATTTAAGGCTGTGGTCATAACTATAATAATGTAGTTGAATCGTAATCGTAATCTCCAAATTTCCAATATCGCCACTTGAAAGCCAAGCGCAGGGCACCAGCTTATTCACGAGTGCTGACTGACTGCCGTTACAACAATATAACACAGAAGAACATGACCTGTCTCCTTTCTCCCCCCGTCTGTTAGTGACTGAATGTTGAACTTCATAATAAGAAAACCCATCTGCTTTGACGTAGCATTCGATTATAAGCTGGTCAATGCGTGCTTGGCTGTTTAAAAGCACTTCATAGATCTACGAGTCAACACTTCAGAGCTCATTTGATTTCGACATTTGCTATTGTTATTAGTTCAATAAAAAATCTTTTGTTCTGCTGCGTTTGTCTATTCCTTGTCGCCCGCAGACAACCACAGCTAAAGTAAATAGTTATATTAGACAAGGTTATTATCATGCTATGCTATGTTACGCTGTGTTATGTTATATTATGCTTATGTTATGTTATGCTATGCTGGGTTATGCTATGTTATGCCTATGTTATGTTATGCTATGCTATGTTAAAATGTTGTGTTGTGAAAAAAATGCTTGGTTATGTTGAAATGCTATGTTATTTCAAAATATGATGCTATGCTAAACTATAATGCGATGTTATGCTAACATGCTACGTTATGTTAAAATGCTATGCTATGCTATGCATGAATGCTATGTTAAGTTGAAATGATATGTTATGTTACAATGCTATGCTATGCTAAAGTTTCATGTTATGTATAAATGCCATGTTATGTTAAAATGCCATGTTATGTGTAAATCCTATGTTGTGCTGAAATGCTATGTTGTAAATTCTATGTTATGTAAAAATGCTATTTTATGTTAAAATACTATGTCATATGAAAATGCATCTAGAATAATTTGAGTGCACTGTGCAGGTAAACCTTTCTGTACCTTAGAATTAATCATTAACCATATTCTGATCATGTTTCCTATGATTGTAGGCTGACGATAGCGTCATTGACTGTATCCTGAAGAATGATGGCACGATGGTTGTCAAGCACTCCTACAACAAGCGCATGAACAACGTGGAAATACCAAATGTAAGTGCGACGAATTTTGCGAAAAGACGCAACGTCACAGTTACGAAATGTCATGTATGGCGTTGCTGTTGTTACTGTTGTTACTGACGCGACCTTTTCCAAACAGGGGGGAGGGGCGTAGAGTCGTGGTGGTGAAACACTGGGACGCAGAGCTGAGGAACCGAGTTCGAGACCCGTATCCCTTTAAAGTTGACTTCTTTCCTTCTTTCGCTAGGCGGCGGCGTTTCTTAAAAATGAGATGTATAGCGTAATTCGACTCCTGTATTAATTCGTCATCATTCGTGTATAGGGCCTACTGTAGGCCTACTTGTAATCATACAGCGGTTTGTCAGTTTGAAATTAAACGAAGAACGAAACTATATATATAAGGCACGACAATTATAGGCTATAGCTGAAAAATTTCTACGAATTTCAAATATTCTAAAAATTCACAGAATTTTATAACCGTGGGTCATTGTGCGCGCGCTTGATTCAAGTTCAGGCTTTTGGCACGTAAAGCCAGTTTCGGTCATTCATTTGTTAAGGCAATTTGAGCTCCCATTTTTCAAATTTCGGGGGGGGGGGGCGAAATTCAAAAAGTGGGGCGGCACAAAAATTTTTGGGGCGGGCGCTTCGCGCAATACTTGGGAAATTATGCCCTGCCCCACTTTTCAAAACCTTGTTACACCTCTGAATAAGGTAATCCATGTGCACAAAAATAGATTGGACAATGAACACGTGGAAGAGGCATAGGACCACAAACATTGAATGCAATCAAGTGGCCGTAATAAACAGTAATAAAAACAATGCAATTTAATCCTGTCTGATAACTTCTATAACGCCATGATTTCAATTTGAGTTTTGGGTCCAAACTTTATTTTATAATCTGAGTTGCCAGATGGTATTGATGCGTTTTCTTCTGTCCTATAATTGTCGTGCCTTATATATAGGTATTGAAAGTCATTGCATTAAATACCATCAGGCAATATCATTCGCTGAAAAATGAAAATAATTCTTTATCAGCTGTTGATCATCAATACCGTATGAATGTTTATGGATAGGTCCTCGCTAGCGGGATTATTCCCTTTGGGGCCGATTTGTCTCGAGATTTCTGGACCATCTGCAATCTGTTATTATATAATAATTAATAATGTTTCTAAGATCAGTATGTAGATATGAATATTTTGTCTGGTAGAGAAACACATAAATGATTGATTGATTGATTGACTGAATGACCGACCGACTGACTGGCTGACTGACTGACTGACTTACTTACTTACTGGACTCTACTGACTCATTGATTGATTGATTGACTGACTGATTGCTTGATTTATTGATGAATTATGAAACGATGGTCGCTGCATCTGGAGAATTGCATTATATTGTTGAATCACAACTATTTCTGTTGCATGTAACAAGCTTACTTAGGTGCGCTTGTTACTGTAGGCCAACGAAGGCATCTCGAATGCCAATCTATCCAGCACCAACGGTCTCCTTCAGTGCGTATTCCAACGACAGATAAACGGTCTAACGAACCCGCAGATCTACAGCTTAGACAAACCCTATTACATCATGATCGCACATGGTCCTGTTGATAGCCTAGGTTTGAGATGCTTCCTATGTTTATCTTTACTTGCGATGGAGAGAGTTTGAAAGAGAAAGAAATGATTGAAGAAAAGCTGGTATACGGGAGGTAGAAGAGTGCGTGCAGGAGGAAGAGTGTGTGCGGTATGTGTGTACATTTGGTATATGTGTATATTTGGTATGTGTGTACATTTGGTATATGTGTACATTTGGTATATGTGTACATTTGGTATATGTGTATATTTGGTATGTGTGTACATTTGGTGTATGTGTACATTTGGTATATGTGTACATTTGGTATATGTGTACATTTGGTATATGTGTACATTTGGTATGTGTGTACATTTGGTATATGTGTACATTTGGTATATGTGTACATTTGGTATATGTGTACATTTGGTATGTGTGTACATTTGTTTATTGCGGATGTTTGTTATTGTGTGAGGAAAAACGTAGGCATAGTTTTTTATTTGCGTTTTTACACATGTTTGTCTATAGCCTATATAGCTTGTATATGTGAATAAATAATTAAATGAATTATTATTATTATTATTCTTTAAAGAGCTAATGACTTCACTTTAATCGCTGGTATAATAGTCATTTCAACGACTGTTAGAACAGTTAGCAAAACAGTACACAGTAAGCTAGAAAATTTATGCATGGACACATGCATGTATGTATACAATGTCTGTATGTATCATGGTATTACTATTATTTCCTCTAAATGCCTTGAAAGGTACTTTATTAATAGCGGAACATTTAAATTCAAAGAATTTCGCGCTGTGAATTTACATGAAAATTTTTCTGCATTTTCTTTTTTAAAAAGGAATGAAACAACATCACGACTTTCATTTCGTGACTCCTCAGGTCAAGACCGTAGCCTCCAGCTCCTCCGCGCCGATGGGGAAGTCTTACTTCTCGGACAACGACGGCGACGTTGCGACGTTTAAGTACTTGAGCAACACCAGTGAGATCGCATTTCAAATCACAGGACCCGTGAATGGATCTGGAAGATGGATCGCCCTCGGATTTTCAAGCGACAATCAAATGGTTCGTTCAAGAAATAGACCTATGGACTTTCATCTGGTTTCGTGCGCGCCGCTTAGTCAGGCCCGCCGGCAGCAACTTCGGGCTCCTAGGCAAAGAAACTTCGGGCCCCGAGGCGGATATATTCCGAGCACTATAGGCGGAGAAATATTGAGTCCATAGACAGAGAATTTCCGAGTCAATAGACTGAGACACTCGGGCCCCTGGGCACAGGAACTCCTAGCCCTTAGGTGGCTGATTGGTTACAGCGGTCGGCCCTTAACGCTCAGTGTGCGCTGAGTGAGCTGATCCAGCCCTCGTCCGGGGCGTCACTGTGTAGAGACCTTGAGCAAGTCCTTCGCGCATAATTGCTTTGCAATACAATTGCAATTTCGCCGTCGAGACGTGCGCACTTCTGAGCAGAAAATGTTGGAAGAAGGGCGATATCAAATTTCAGAATAAATAAATAAATTAATTAATTAAAAACTTCAGGCTCCTTGGCATAAAATTACAGACCTAGGCAGAGAAATTCCGGGCCAGTTTCAGTATAACTCCGGACCTCTGGGAAAAATACAATCGCTAGCCTTTTAACACGGAATCGCGCGTGTTCAACAGCAAAAGTGATTAAGAATGTAATATTGGTCAGGTGGTTGACGTGTTTAATCAGCGATAAGTGGTCATCATTTACAACTCCCAGGTCGCGTACACAAAAAATTGGTGTGACGTGGACGACGGATTACAATACTGGTCGCAGCGGGTAATTCTTAAAACAATAACGGGAGGCGAGCCAGATAACGTCGCGTTTGGCTGGACTTAAGCGAAGTCGGTTATTAACTACAACATTTACAATCCAAATAAACGTTTAAATATTTCAGACAACAATATTGTACAACAATGTAATGCTATCATAATAATTAACTGATGATAATAACTAAATTGCTGATGGTCTGTGATTACGAAGATGATGACAGTGTCAGTGATGATGATGATGATGATGATAATGACGATGATGATGATGATGATGATGATGATTGATAGTGATGATGATGGTGATAATGATGATGATGATGATAATCTTCTTCGCTATTATCATCACCATCATCATCGGCCTCAAGAAGAGATATAGACGAAATGTCTATTGTTGGATTGCTCGTGACGCTGTGATGCTGCTGGTGATGGTCACTGTCAGTGTAATGACGTTTCTTCAATTTTGTCATCTTGTTATTTAGGGAAACGACAGCGTTCTCGATTGCATCTTGCTGAAAAATGGAACGATCATTGTTCAACATTCTTTTAACGAAGACAACCCAATGAGGAACTACGCTCTAAATGTACGAATGTTGTAACTGAATAAATATTATTTTAAGGAATCATTTGCATGATTCCGTTAATGTACACAATAAAGTAATTTTAGGCACACTGCAGACGTTGCTTCATAATAACAATTATTTTTTTATGCCCTGAAGATGAAATTCAGAAGTGTGAAAAATGCCCTTGACGATCGAGAATGCATTTCTGGGATTGATAATGTTCGCAGGCGTCAGACTCCTCGGAAAGATATCCCGGATATCGATAGGGTTAAAGTGCTGGGTTGTTTTCGTAATACCTTGGAAGAGGAGAGAAGTCTATGTTTTGTGATGAACAGGCCTATCAGGGTCTTCCACTGCGTCGGACACGGCCTGATTTTTGCAAATAAGTAAAAGAAGTAGCGGAGTGGCCATATATATATTAAACCTTGCTGCTAAGCTTAAAGCCCGAAATAGTGAAGTACAAGAAAATGTGACAGTTTGGAACTTTGAAACTGGTTCGAAAGGCAAGGAGACTATACTTGAAGTTTTAATATGCGCTGGCTCAGTGCGAAAGAGCGAGGGACCCGTCCTTTGCCAGCTCACGAGTTGGTAACTAAGAAAATAACAGCTACCACAACTTGTTTGAGCACTTTGGGTGAGAGGCTTTTTATTCAAAACATTTTGACGAATGTAAAGCATTCCTTGTCAAAGAGTAGACCTACCTCAACCACGGTAGAATTACCTATCCCCTGCTAAGCATTTGGATCCGAGGATGCGTGGAACAAAAAAACCTTCTGCTGCAGTGACTTCTTTCTGAATGAAGCCATTGAAGGAAGTCCGTATACAATACAATGAAACGATGCTTTCAACAGTTCTGTGTTTATCTGTTTCACAATCCTAACTCGAGAATCTGTGCTTCTTTTAGTCCTCCGAAGGAATCACGGTGACTGGAACGAGCTATGAAAACGGATATCTCAATTGCTCGTTGAAATGCAACGCCACAGGATTCACCGACCGACGGATATTCTCATTGGATCAACCGTTTTACATGTTACTGGCGAAGGGACCCGTTTCCGATGACGGTTTGTGTGAAATTCCCTCTCACATTGATTTCAGTTGGTTTGTCATCGCAGACTGTCTAGCTCCCGTAAGGTGTGAGAAGGTCATTGTGCGAGTACAGACTGATGTAAGCTATAGTGTTAAGTTTATTCAACTTTGTAATAAGTGTTTGACGCGACACGCAGGTGTGATGGAGCACATAAATAAATATTCAAATATATATGCATATTAATATATATATATACGTATTAATATATATATAATATATATATTAATATATATATATATATATATTCCTTGAAAAAAGTTTATTTGTCATCTTGTGAAGATGTCCATTCCTAGGCTATAGTAAACAGTCATGCTATGCTATGTTATGCATGTTAATATATACATATTACTACATGCATATACAATATATATATGCAGGGGCCTATGCACCATAATATGGCACGTGACTACATCTAGACTGGTCTCTCTTTCCTAAACATTTCAAAGCTTCAGTCAATGCGTACCAGTTGCTGCCCGCTTATCGGAAATCTCAAGAGGTTTGTCACAATATCTGCATTCATTTGGGGGCATTTTCCACTCTCTTCCAAACACCCTTCCTCTTCCTCGATGCATCCAGTTCAAAATTGAAATCCTTGTTAAATACGTTTACGAAGAATTTGTAGGACACAACAAGTTCGAATGTTATTTGCTGCGGATTGTCAGCTTTTTAAATAAACGAAGATATAATAATAACCATAATAATGATTACGATCACAATGCTAGTCTTTATCCGAGTCGATAAAGTTCTTGGCTTATGACGCGGAAGGTATAGGGTTCGAACCTTAACTGAGGCAGTCATCGTATAGGCCTACAGATCCTGAGTGAGTCGTTAACACATAAGTAATTGAAGAGTGGCATAAATGGCCAGATAATTTCTTCGTTTGGTCATGCACGTAGGCCCACTACTTATCTATGTAAAGTGGGCAATAACAGATGAACATTTTATCTTTTGCTGCACTGTGTTAATTCATCTATACATTTACTGTAGCCCATTGTTGCTATTACATAAGTAAGTAAGTAAGCTTGTTATTGTTATTATTATTATTATTATTATTATTATTATTATTTTATTTTTTTGCCCTGAGGTACTTCATTCCCCAAGGACTTAGAGATTACGTTATTATTATTATATTATTATTATTATATTATTATTATTATTACTATTATTATTTTTACTATTGTAATTACTGACATCTAAGTAAGTAAGTATCTTGTTTATTTAACCAATTGCTTATCCGCACTCTGGGGAACAATACATCTTAAAGTACAGCATTCTAATTAGAAACAATTATTACACTCGATTGCCTGTCTGACTGTGAAATAACAAGGTTATGCGTGTATGGAGTAGAAGGTAGTCGCTACAAGAGCAACGCATTTGAAAGTACAGAATTCTCATTAAAAAGAATTTTCGCGCTAGATTGCCTGCCTGTGGAATAACAAGATCATGTAGTCCTTAATGTCTCTTATTTTATTTTAATTTTGCACTCAATTTAATCTGAACAGGAATAAAATTGCAACACGAGAAAATGCCGACAGTGTCATCCACTGCAGTTGACATGCGCAGCTGGAGTGGCAACGTGACAATGCAACCGGATCAGGGACCAACTACTGTTTCACCTCCTTCAAACGCTTCCACTCCCAGTTTGTCGAGCTTTCGCGATCCAGTGGCTGGAAACATGGTCCAGTTCACACTGGCAGCCAATGGAACTTACGTGGAATTCACAATTCAAAGGCCGTCACCGCCGGGAGGGAGTGGATGGGTGGCTGTTGGCTTTTCTGACAGGCCGAATATGGTAAGCCTATCACTATTCACCCCTCACTTATTTGCTTTCATTTGTTCATTCATTCATTCGTTCAGAGCATTTATTTAGGGCCCCTTCAAGAACCTACTCAGGAGCGCTCACAGCCGAGCCACGACTAAAGAAAAAAAACTTGAGGGACTTGTACTGGAGCAACTAGCAGGAAGCAAGTTAGTATGAATATCCTTTATTACACTACCGGCAAACGTACAGTGGCTTACAAACGGATATAGGCTACATATATAAACCAATCAATCAAAAAAACTTGATATAGCGCCCCTTCAAGATATCTACTCAGAGGCGCATAGACTGCCTAATAGCATCAATTTTAAACAAAGTCATAAAAAATTCGCGTAATAAAAGATCAATTTTCAAAGGCATCAACTCTATGTATATGGTAAGTGACTAAGGTCGTGTGGTCTGGATGGCATGTTGTATGGGGTGACCTTACGGGTAGGGTGAAGGTCGCGTAGGATGCGACATGGGTTCAAACTGACAGAGCAGAAAAGAGCGAAGTCAGCTCTATAGCAGCTGCTCTTCAAAAGAAGGAAAGTCAACAGGAAGGAAGCCAGAACGGATCCATTTTCTCCATCTTCTTTACTCACTGACTGTCTGTCTGTGTCTCTCGCTGCTCCTATCTATATGGTTGTGTAATAAATAGTTTCCTCTTTGCTGAATGACTTTAGGTGAACAGTAGCGTCATCGATTGCATCTTGACGAGTAATGGAACATTCAAAGTCCAGCTTTCTTACAACGAACCCGTCGGTGCTGTCAATGATGAACTCGGAAACGTATGTGAATTGGAATTGCATATTATAATTGTAGTCATCGTAAATTTATGTAGATCCTCTTCAAGAGAAGGCGACACTGGTGATGAAAGGAGGTCTTTGTTTCACGTCTAGACGGATCAGATCATATTGGCGTTGATAATTGCAGTGCATGCTATTTTCATCTGAATATCCTATAAAAATGGAAATTAGAATTTGTTATGCTTCCAGGCAGCATAGGCCAACGTGCTTTTCCTTACGTGTGGCTACTGCGGAATTAATCCTAAATAAATTTGCATTTTGGCTTGGCAATTTTTTCACGGCGACCAAAAAGTCGTGCTGTTTATAAAAGTGTTTTGCGTTTGTACTCCTTATCAAGAATTTGCTACCGGCTGATGACTTGCGCGTAATGATTACTTTGGAATTTGTTATATTAAAGTAGAGATTGGATGTAATCCCATTTATGTGTAGGCCTAATACATCGGCGACAAGTCTTTTAGGAGTATCACCTGGATCGACTCTGTATAGAAATTTGTACAAAATGCCTTTGACCATACTCCAAACTTCAAAAGTTTTGATGTTGCGCTATGTAAATTTAAAGTGTCTTTAATATTGCAGCCAGATTCGGCCATAATTGACATCATGACCGAGAATAAAGATGGAATCATGAAATGCAATCTTAAGAGAAAGGTTTCCGGGTTCTCAGACAATCGTATCTTTCCATTTACCGCAATGTATCACTTGCTCTTGGCATCTGGGCCACTACAGATCAACGGTGAGAATAAACAACTTCAAAATTGGTGCCTTGCCTTAATGTATAGGCTACACTTCATATGTCTTAAGTTCATTAGAAATTTTTTGTTATTGGAATTAAGGATTGTTCTGATTAAGTTGGCTACTTCGGTTGAAACTTCTTTTCCATTATTATTATTATTATTATTATTGTTATTATTGTTATTATTATTATTATTAAACGGACGAATAATTAAATTTTTAGGAATGAAGGACTATCATTCGAATAAAGTTGCTTCACCAAATACATTTAACCTGACATCGTCAGACAGCCAGACTTCCTCTGCGTCAGGAAGACGTTACAGCAACGCACCGGATCCAATTCGCCTTCTAAGAGCTCACGGTTCGTGTTACCTAACAATTATTGTTGAATTGAATAACTTTGGAAATTTGAAAACTATGTAAATGATTGTTTGAAAACTATAATACCACGTTTCAGCATTCAGAGGTGGCAATCCCGGGGAGGAGGGGTCAAGGGGGACAAGTCCCTCCCACATTTCCTACTCCTCTCATTGGGTGCCCCCCAGCCTGTCATGTGAGATCGCCGCCTCTGTCAGCATTTGTGTTATAATGAAACCTGTTGTAACTAATCTCAATTTTACATCTTGTGTAATGTATGCTTTGCTTGTTTTAGCTGTTCTAATGTTAACAACATTCGTAATGCTGATGAGTGGTGCCATCATTCTGGCACGTTACTACAAGACCTGTTGGCCGGAGAATAAGCTCTGTGGAACTGGCGTTTGGTTTGCAGTAAGTCATCAACGATTGTAACCATATTCTAATGAGACAAATAGAATGAAAAGTGGTTCACTGATAAAACACTTTTCACGCAAGTCATAGCAATACTTTATTGACAGTTATCGTAATACTTTGTCTTGGAAGTTGTAATAATACTTGTCAGAAAAGTTGTCGCAATAATCATGAAAGTTGCCGTGATATTTGTCATGAAAGTTCGCGTAATACGTGTCACAATGCTTGTGAGGGCCAATGTCTTCAAACTTGTCAGGATAATTAGGGCCGCCGCCGATAGAACCCCGAGCTCCAAAGCAGAGCAGTCACAGAAATTCGGGTCCCTAGGCAAGGCAATCCGGTCCTAAAAATAATCTCTAGGTTCAATGAGAAAATTTAGAATGCTGGGCCCTCAAAATTTACCCCTCTGACTCCACCATCACGGCGGGCCTGATCAGAATGGTGACACACGTGTCATTGTACTCAACACGACACCTGTGACTCTTTGTAGCATTGTTCCTGGTGTTGGCTTTGATATGTGTCGGCCTATTCTTTGTAGGTTGGTTGATGACGTAATCGTTTGTTCATTGTAGGTTCATCGGTTCATGATGGTGCTTGGTCTGTTTTGCTGTGCCGCCGGATTCATCATAATCTTCTGCTACAGCGATGGTTATCTCTATCGAAGCGTACGTTTCAATGCCTAAATCTGTATTCACAGGACTCTATCTTCTATCGAATGTAGGTTACTTGAATGCACTGGGGTGGGTAGAGTAATGGAGAGGGGCGCATAGCGTTGGTCAAAATTAGATGTAGGCCTACATGTAATTAGAACGTAATGCACGCCTTGCGTGGATGCCGATAGTTAGGGTAATGGATAACGCCCTGGGGTGAAAAACTTAGGAAATGAGTTCTCGTATCTTCCAAAGGTTGTCTAGTCCTTCTTTCGCTAGGTCGCGGTGTTCGTTAAATTAGATTCATAACGTAATGGGCGCCCTGCATGACCGCCGGCTATTGAATTCGACTCCTGTAATAATTTGTTTATCATCCGTTCATACTGTGCTGGTAATCATACTGCAGGTTGTCAGTTTGAAATGTTGAGGTTAATTGGCCAAAGCCTAAGTTGTACTGTATACGTTGATTTTGTAGTTCGCGAGTGGGTCTCCTTCGTACTACTGGGTGCATGGACCACTTGGAATAGTTGTCATGATCTTAATCATCATCAATGTGAGTAATCTTCTAACATCTGATGAGGGAAAGGAGTGGAGAAGGAGATAGAGAGGTGGAGGAGATAGAGGAGCTGAGAGGGAAACAGAGATGCTGAGGAGTCAGCTAGAGAAGTTAGGAAGGTGACCGATGAGTTGAGATAGAAGGCTGAGAAGAAAGGTGAGCAGAGGTCACAGAGAAGGAGACGAGGGAGTGGAGAAGACAGAGGATTGAGAATTGAGAAGAAGCAGAGAAAAAGATAGTGACAGCGGAGCGGAGAAGAATAAAGATAGGAGGGGAACCGAGTAGGAGGAGGAGGCAGAGTAGCTGAGAAGTAAAGAGACGGGATATGCTTAAGTTGAGAGAAATGAAATGTCGGCAGAATGGATGGATTGATCAATCAGATCAGTGCTATATTTTCTTAAAGTGTTGGAAAACTTGTGTTTAAGCATAACATAGACTTATACTAAAACTAATGCTTTCCGGAAAAAACAGTGCAATGCTCTATTACGATTTCTAAGAGAATTCATTGTTTTCGCTGCTACAAGAAACGTAGGCTACTTTCCATAATTCCATAATAATTCATTCTGCTAGTGACTGGATCTTGCTTTGCTACACGCAAGAAATCCCCTCTGTCTTGACATAGCACTCAATATTAAGCTGGTAAATACGTGCCTAGCTGTTAAGAAGCACTTCGTAAATCCACGAGTCAACACTTAAGGGTTCATTGGCTTCATACTGTTGCTTTGCTATTGTTATTAGTTCAATAAAAAAATCTTTTGTTAAGTTAGGAATTCCTTGGAAAAATTTGATTTGGAACTTCATGAGGATGTCTGTTCCATGGCTTCGTATGTTAAGTGTGCATGCCCATGGTCGTTATAATTCCGAGGAATTTATTTAATCCGTTTCTTTGTGCAAAATGACTTCTTTCAGCCGATCATGGCAATATTCCGCTGCGATCCGGATCACAACTTGCGGTGGATTTACAACTGGCTGCACTTCACTGTTGGAATGTGCTGTCAAATACTAGCAGGTGATGATTGGATAATACGCACTCACTCACTCATTCGCTCGCTCACTCACTGATTCATTCATTCATACATACATTCTATCGTCCATTCATTCGTTCATTCATTCGTGCATTCGTTCGTTCATTCAATCATTCATAAATTCGTTAATCAATTAATTAATTAATTCGTTCATTCATTCATGCAGTTAGTCATCCATTAATAAATCCATTCATCCATTCATTCGTTCAATCACCCACCCATTCATTCGTCCATCAATTCATTCATTTAATCATCGATTAATTCATATATTTAGAGACCTCAAAGTATACATAACGGCTTAACATACATGAGTATTTTTACCCTGCCCCTTTGATTCTTTGGAAGGGGAATGGGGTGTTACAGGCCGAGTGGGGATGGGCGAGGAAGGACCTTGTGGAAATGGAGACAGACCCACCGGAATGGGGTGGTAATGGAAACAAATTTTGTCCCTACCTCACTCTTTATCTCACAACGTCAGGCAATAGTTCATGTAGAGGCATGTCTGTGTAACGGCGCTACATAAATTGTCGTTACTAGGCCTATTATGCTTATTAATCTACAGGAATAACGCTATTCTTCGGCATTAAGATGGGCGAACAGTACTACAATCTGCAGCACTGGTCCGTATTCTGGATTCTTATCGCATTTGTCAGTTTCCACGTTTTCATCGAATTCATCCTCATTATAGAGAAACTTGTTGCACAGCGATTTACAAAACGTAAGTTGTCATCTTTCAGTTTGCTACAATATCTGTATGGTTAGGCCTAATCTTTTGTTTAATTGGTGTTTTATTTTATTATTTTATGCAGTTTATTCATGACTCAGGCCAACTTTGTTTCAATCATTCAGTTTAGTTCAATTATTTATCTTTAAAAAATATTTTATTCTTTTTTTTTTATTTGTTACTAGCACCCTGTGCCCGGGTAAAGACAGGTTTTTGGCCCTGGAGAGGAGGAAGACGGCGGCAGGGGTTCACGAACCCCTCTACTGGGTGTCCGATGTGTTTCCCGAGCGAACGGCGAATGTTTCGAGTGAATAGCTGTAAAAATGTGCAAATGCAGAAACGGAGAGACAGACACACACAGAATCTAGATATACATATAAATAAATAGTGTTTATAGTACATACCCACGTGACCGACTATGCAAACAATACTGTATAGCCCCTACCTGTACTATATCTCGCAGGTGACACATCCTGGGGAATGAGAAGGAAAGTTTGCTTTTATGGGTGTGTCGGAGGTGTGCCGTAGGGTTTTGGCCCTGGAGACCAGGAAGAGGGCGGCGGCGGCGAGGTTCACGAATTCCTCTACTGTGTGTCCCAGGTGTTCCCCGAGCCAACGGCTAAGGTTTCGAGTCAATAGCTGGACATATATATATGGACACAGAAGCCCCTCTTTAGGGCCTATTTATAAGATATTTTGTATAACCCATTAACCTATGCCCGATTATTTTTTTGATATTCATTTCGCATACTTTATTGAGTTATATCATTTATTTTCTTCCTGATATCATTAATTTGAGACTTTGAGCAACTGTGAATTCCGTATAGCCTATAGGACCTATTTAAACAGTCAGATTGCCATTATTGTAGCGCTATTAACCTAGTCAGAGTATAGAGTCAACATGAAACACATCACTTGTATTTAGCAGAAACTTTCACGATTTCTTATGGGATGTCGGGACCAGGCGAAGAGGCATCAGCAGTGAAAACAGGAACAGGAATAGCAAGTCAAGAGGTACGTATAGGCTGCATATGCACATATGCCTATGCAAGTATGTATGTAGGCACGTTTATACATGGATGCATGCGCACGTGCTTATGTATTTGTATGTATGTTTCGGAATGAGCGTAATGTATGTAGGCTATGTGTCAGAAGAGCATTAAGAACAACGGTTAAATGGGCAGTGGGCAGTAACAGTAACAGTAACAGTCAAGTGACAGTAACCATAACCAAGTGCTTTTATTGGTCCGTAAAGTAAATGAACATAGTAATTGCTTCACAAACAAGAAAACGAAGCGCAGTACAGTAAAACAGGCCTAACAGTTACTTCCATGACTTTCAGCCCATAGATTTAACGTTGATGATGGTGTATAGTGTTAAATGTTATGTAGGGCCTATCTGTCTGACGTTTATCGATGAATTTAAACAGCATTTTACGTCTTATTTCATTATCTTATCAATAGCTTATGATCAGTAGCCTACAACTGCAATTGCGCCATCGAGGCGTGTGCCCTTCTCAGCAAAAAATGTTGGTATAAGGTCGATAGACCTATCAAATTACAGAATAAATTTTTTTTATCTATCTCAGGCTAAGAAACTAATTGGTATTGATCTCTTTAAAAAACTACTTGGTATTGATCTCCTAAAAGAAACTAATTGGTATTGATCTCTTTAAAAAACTACTTGGTATTGATCTCCTAAAAGAAACTAATTGGTATTGATCTCTTAAAAAAACTAATTGGTATTGATCTCCTAAAAGAAACTAATTGGTATTGATCTCTTAAAAAAACTACTTGGTATTGATCTCCTAAAAGAAACTAATTGGTATTGATCTCCAACCTGTCTAATGTTCTTCGATGGTTTAAAAACTTTATTTCACATTATCTTTTCAGTCGCTTATGTTCCGCTATTGCGCGCTCACTCTCTACACAACGGTGACTATGGCTCTTTGGTTGGCCATGATCATTCTCATCGGAGGAGGATTTTGGGTATAATAGGACCAGCTGAAAAGATATTCTGCGGATCTGCAGGAAAAGGGATTTGTGTTCGAACTTCGTTTGGCTGTAAATAACAAATGGAAATTAATATGCGAAGCGTATTTTAGATGCATTTGTTTCAACTTTCAAGCGACAGTTTCTGATACAGTTTGATTTTTTACGTTTTAATCTCCGGTTGATTCGGAAAATTCAACCTGTCCTATCAACCAGTAGGTTTTGACCCTATGATAGTCCTAACAAAACAACGAAATCATAATTATTTTGTACTTCCTCGTGTATAGATGGCGTACGGGGCGGCATAGTTTATCTGATGGACTAAGGGGTCATCCACAAAAGACGTCCACATCGAGGGGGAGGGCAAAATGCGGACAATTTCTTGGACTATGCGGACGTCCGCATGTGACCATGCTAAATTATCGCCAAAATCAAGAATGATAGGCCTATACGAAGCTTACATGCAAATAAGTGTTTACAAAATGTAAGCTTTTACATAGCTTTTATTCTATCTCATTCTTTGTCGATAAATGTCTATTAAAATGCGATGCAGCAAAATGGTTAGCAGTTGCAGTGGTGGCTGACACGTGTGTGATGCGGACGTCCGCAAAGAAGGGAGAGTGAGGGTATGTCGAATGCGGACAAATGTGGACAAGGGGAGATGGGGTATAAAAACGGGTGTAAAAATTAGGGCTTTGCGAACGTCCTTTATGGACGACTCCTAAGTATGTGCAGTCGTACTTAAGTAAGTAAGTATATTCTTTAATGCCGTCTGCAAACGCACTACGGGTACATGACAAAAACAATAGTATTTATATAAAAGTTTTATAAATTTGTGAAAGAAAGTGTTCATTTCAACCATACATATCGCATCCACACACAGATGGGCGATGATGAGGAAACGAATAGGGGCACAATGAGTGACCTTAAGATGACAGGCGATTTAGATGAAACGGCGCAAGTCAGAAACATCATCTGGAGTGACAACCAGAAAATAAATATATAAGTAATATTTAACTAAGTTCTGTGTAGGCCCATTTTCTGGATTTTTCAGGCTTTTACGATTCTTTTGATTCTGTCCTTTTCGTGACCTATTTTTCACTGCTTTATAAAGCAGTTAAAATCGTAATTTCCATGTAACGCTGAGCATTAGTTTATAGCTTGCGCCGACAGCGCTCCTGTAAAGCACACTAAAAGTAACTGTCTAACGGCGCTCTATAAATGGTCGTCATAGCAATTTGACTTTCTGAATTTCAGTTTAGAGGATAAATCTCACCAAAACAAGTTACAAACGGCTTACTGCTGTCGCTGATTAATGTAAACTTGCAAGCATTGTTGGTTTTCTCAAGTATCTGTCTTTTTAAGTGTTAAGCGTATTTATTGCACAGCGGCCTTGTCAGTTTTAATCGATTTGTCAGTATACAATCTTGCAAGCAGTCAGCATTTCGATGTAAATATGGTCCCTTTTATACAGTGGCGTCGCCAGAGCTTCGAGGTTTGCGAGGGGGGGGGCAAAAGTCCCTAGCGACTAGGGATTTATAAGAGCGAGATGAAACTAAGTTTTAAAGCAAAACTAGCCTTGAAAGCTAGCTTTATCTGGAAATGCGTAGGGATGTTTGCAAAAACAGTGGTGTGTACAGTACCGTCCCAGAGCTTGGAGTAAAAATTTTGAAAAACACGCTATCGATTATGGTTACGGGGAACGTTGTAAGCTTGTGTATCGGGGTCTGGGACGGAGCCCCAGAAGAATGCTCAATTTATAGCATACGATGCCAAATGAATCACATATTTGGGCTCTTGTTTACCTGAAATTTTTCAACTATAGTTTCGAAGTACATAAATGGCTAAATTATCTTGATTTGTGACAAAGTTTGACTATAATATTATTATATGCAGACGACCTTGTGAAAATGTCAAATTACAAATCACGTGGGGTCCCCCCCCCCATATGAAAACTCGGATTTGCACCAGTCCCAAGACCCAGCCAGCTGCCCCCGTGGCGACGCTAATGCTTTTTGTATGCCTATTGTTGTTCTGAGCTCATCTGATCTTTGTTTTGTATTTGTAGTCTAACTAAAAATTTCGATAAAATGTTTACAGTAAAGTTATTTAGATTACTTTGAGGCATAATTATGTGTTCAATGAGGCTACTGTACACAGCAAAACAATTTAAAGATTTTACGCAATAGGCTGCAAACGTTTTGCTGTGGCTTCAAACTGTTCGTAAATGATTCAAGTTTCTGGTGATATTACAGCTGTGCAAGCCACATCAGTTTATAATGACACAGTAAATAAGTATGACAAAAACCTATTTATGAAAATACTTATTTTAAATTATCCTGATCAGACTGTATTTTTAATAGCCGAGTTTAATATCTGTATGAATGGTGCAAGACGTTTGTTAACGATAAAATTTGCATATTTCAGGTTTAAAGTCTGACGCGTGCCTAGATTTTAACCTCTGGAAGTTTTTCCATATAAATTCTATAGAAGGGAAGAAAGGTATATCTGAATTTGCAATTATTTTTGCGTCATACATGCTATATATATAATATATATGTATATATATATATACACAAACATTTCATACTGTGCATATTATGTAATATACATTTATATGAATATACATTTATATGTTGGTCTATACAAATATATTATAGCTAGTATTTACATATACCCAACAATTGATCAGAGGTCGATCTGTGATTTTTGATGATACAACTGCTGATTATAGGATTACTAACAGGGACTATATCACGGTCACTAGAGTACTACCACTACTATTATTGGTAGGCCTACTAAAGCTGCTATTTTGCATTGCCTTCAGATATTATTAATACACTGAAAATGATTAAAGTCATACAGCTCAACATAATTTAACTAAATGCATTGCAGATGTGCTGTAATATAATGTCTCTAGATTTAACTTTCACATTTACCAACTCGAACAGCGTAAAAGCATGGATTATCTATTCTATAGCATGCATGGATTTTATTTTAATGGATTATTTTCAGTGTGTGTATTAGATTAAACTGTACAATAATTTGTAGAAGATGTCTGGTGAGCCTATCAAATCATGATGCTTAGTGATGAATGTTGGTGTAAGAAATTGTTCCTTTTTAATAAAAAAAACGTGTTGCCAGTAGAAAGTCAGTGTTGACTGTGTTTTACAGTAACTGCTTGAAATTGAGGTCATAAGCTGAACTTTTCAGGTGTTGGCTCTGGGTAACGGCTTCGAAGGTCTCAAATTCAGTCAAAACCTGGTTTCCACCTGGCATTGGAAGAACAGTCCACCTGACTATACTGAGAGACAGTCTTGTGTACAAAGTACTAGCAACTTCATTTTCAATGATAATCTGGCATTTCATTTGACTTAAAAAAGACAGATGGATGCACCATTTGACAAAGCAGTGATTGTGCAAAACTCTGGATTGAATCTTCTGGCCAGAGATAATATAATTACAAACCCCTTTCATCAAAACTCTTGAACCCGTTCTCTTACGCCAGAAGCTGAATGGGGCACACCTTTAAGTTGGTATTGTGAAGGAGTGCTATACAAAATGACCAAAGTAAAGTTTCCAGTTCCCACATAATAAATATTCAGACTTTAGGGAACTCGAAAAGGAGTCGAGGCATTTATTATATTCAATACTGGTCACAATTATTGTGTATCACAAACAGAATAAAGAAAGCACAAGTCATATCTCAACATAACATCATTAGACAGATTTATTTCCAGCCTTCTTGAAAATCGTCTGTCCGTAACATTACAGCATGGCAACAAAGTTATGTTAACAAGTCAAATCAACAAGTTATCACATTCCTTCTTCAACAATACTCTTCCCAAGTAGTTAGGAACACGTTTATTTCTTTATTGCAACTGTGAGTCACATATGGAACCGTGGCACCAGGCTGTCTCTTCTCGGCTTCACCTCTCCCTGGATTTTGACCTGGCACCGGTATGAACTAAACGATCTGATACAGTGTGAAATGCTCTTCTTCTTAAAGTACCTTTTGTGTGATGCCAAGAAATGGCTGTTATTTACATTACATGTTCAAGGTCAGTAAATTGGAATCTGAGTAAAACTGTCCTGAGTCATAGAGTCTGCACAGCAGGCCTTAACCCACAGTTGTCGGATCACAGACAGTGCGCCACCGAATGGATCGCAACTCTGTTCTACGTAAGAAAATTACCCAAGCCATAACAACACATAGTTTTAAGGCAAAAAAACTTTAAAACACTGAATACGATAATTTAAAACGATTCACCGATGATGAAATTACGAGTTACATACAAGCATATGCAGCACCATTATTCTCACCCGCTTTAAAGAGATTTAAATTAAAGTGGCTTCGATTTGCTAAACGATTTTAAGGCACTTCATGGAAGCTCGTCTTTGGTCAAAATGTTTCATGCTCTAATGCGACATTGAGGAGTCTTAACCATCGCAAAAGATTGTATTGCTGGAATGACTACAGGATGAAACAACATTCACCTATGTCTAACTCTTTGGGACTCCTTCCTTGTGTTCTTCAAGACTCTGAAATAAAGTGCAGTAAAAGACTCCATCAGACTAAAAATGCTCAAAGAATTTTGCCAAATTGGCTTAAAGTTTTCAGTTTGATAAAAACATAAAACAATTAGAAATTTATTGCTAGTTTTCTGCTATTGATCTAACTGAACCTTTCATTATTATTATTACAAATATTTTTAAAGCAAGCGTGCAATATCACACAAAACGCAAATCTGCAGCACAGTTAATCAGTTGCAAAATCAAATGCTTACAGATATCTAGATGTTTTAACAAGGCAACGAGAAGTAGCGAGTTTTTAAGGATTTCTTGAAGGAGAAAGAATTCGAGCTCGAAGAAGAATTGGTAGTCGGTTCCACTCATTGAAGGCAATACCATGGAATTCGACCAGGGCCCATTATACAAACAAAACATTAGTCCCACAAGTGGCCATATAACTGACAAACAATAAACCCTTACCTGGTGTTTGATGTAAGAGAGGAATGAATCCCAGAAGATCGTCACAGCCGAGACATACAGAACGCGAAACTGAGGAGCGAGGAAGAAGAAATTGATTGCTTGAGCTGCCGGCCATACCAACCAATCAATCTGCAATCAGTGAAATAAATATTAGCCAACAAATCGATCTGCAATCAGTGAAATAAATATTAACAACCAATCACTCTGCAATCTGTGAAATAAATATTAACCAACAAATCTCCAATCAGTGAAATAAAACTAACTAATCAATCAATCTACAATCAGTGAAATAGATATTAACCAACCAAGTGATCTGCAATAAGAGAAAAAAAATTAACTAACCAATCAATATACACAGACAAAGGTATGAAGCATTAGACTCCTTATTCTGAGGCTTAGACTCTGTAATCTACAAGGTCTATGGAAAGAATGCTCCAGTCAGTTGAGTCAGTGTGCTAAAAAACGTTGAGTTGTATTATATATATATATAAAAGGTTATATAACATTAAAGTAGATATAGTCGGTCGATAAAATGGTGAATTTTGAAACCTAGAACAATTAATTTCATCTATGCCATACTCTTCTGCATTCAAGACATATGCTCAAGGTTTTAATATAAAACCTGGAAAAAATGTGGGTTCACATCAAATGTTTTCACCTTGTAAACTGTCCAGAACTTGCTTTTAAACTCATCCCAGCTTTTATCAAACGGTACTCGTTCAAGCAGATTTGTACCTTAAACACAGAAACAAGAGAAATAATCAGGAAGCAGACAATAATAATTATATATTCACCACGAAACTGCCTTCAGTGCTCGAATTCTCCGCTCAACCCCTCTCCTTCCCTTTGCTGTTCTTCATCTCCTCTTCCTTCCCCTTGATCTCCCTCACCATCTGCCTCTCTGTCTCTTTCCCTGCCCTCTCCTAGACCTGGCGAAAATTTGCACTAAATGTCTCATCTACACAGTCCATCATAGACATAGAATTTACCATTCACTAGTTTACGAATTACTATTTGAAACGCATCCATTATTCACTCACCCATAAAGAAACCAAAGGCCATGATGGGAGCGGCCACGATCTGATCCATGAGAATTTTCTTCCCGACTACGATCGCGCTGGTAGCCGGCAGGACTCTGTCAAGAAACGTATACCATCCGTGGTTGCATGGACCCATCAGGACTCCAACAACAAAGAGACGCCCTAAAAACAAAACAGATCAGAGGGTAACGTTCTACACATAAATAATATATACACATATATGTATGTATGTATGTGTATATATATATATATATATACACACACAAAATAATTCTGCACAAATTGATAAATACTAAAATTCAAGGCATTTTTGATCTATGCAAGTCAGGTTAACAATTAATTTTAAGGCAATTGTAATCTTAATCTAAGTATTCATTATCAAGTAATTAAATTTATTGTAACCGTGATCGTGTGCTTAAATTTCTTCCGCGCTGCAACACACTACAATTTGGGAACCAACTTTAACTTTCCGATGCCATGCATATAAACTAAAACTTGGCAAAGATATCTTATAGAAAGATGTTTTAGTTATAAGTTCTCCACTTTGCCAACTTTATCCTCCCACAACTTAACCCTTCATCATCCCACACAACTATAATTCTGTAACACATTTGGGATTCCTTAAACGAACTGTACAAATTGCCGTTATCATATAAAAGATTGCATCATGCTCAGATTGATGCACTCAAGCCTCCAACAAGATAACCTAAACACACTCTGACGATTTGGAAATAAACTATAACATTTTTTCATATATTTAAATGTATTAAGTAGGTAAGTAAGTACAACCTTTATTAACCAATCACACTTTGGTGTAGACAAAGTAGGAAGTAAGTCATAGTAAACATAATTCAATTCAATTACCTACCCGTTCGTGCCCAATCGTTGCTTTTCTTTCCCTCTTCTGGTCTTGTGATTCGCTCAATCTTTTGAACAGTTACGTCACCAATCGCCATCAATACTCCACAACTGACTGTGTTCGTGACAATCAAGTATTTCGGACCGTACAGCGTTTTAAAAAGTCGTCTAACGGCTGGTCTCAGAAAGGTCGACATATCTCCCGTGAAATAACAAATAAAATGCTAAAAAAAACGCCTCTCGAAAAACTTAATGACCCACTTAATCCTAAAAGAACCACCACGTCGGCGGTCAGAGTTAAAAGTCAAGAAACACGGTAGTGGCAGCGTGACCGTCATGTGTTCGTAATAACCGCATTTATTCATCAATCGCCTTAAAACCATCCAAACCGAAAAAAATAACTTGCTCAACGACCCTCTACTGGCAATCAACGACGGCACTCAAATTAAGATTAGATTAACAAACTCAACTTGAAAGACTAAGGTCCGAAACAAAGAAGTCGCATCTTGAACTCTTTTATTTCTACGCGCCAGTGTTACCACTCACAATTTAGCAAAATGCTAAGATGAGGCATCAAAAAAGTCAAGAAAAGCCAAGGTAAATTAACTTCTGTGAAAAAATTATTTATTAAATTAGTCATGCGGTGCATTTTTATTCGGAATCATTCCTATGTTATTGATCATGTAGAGTTTCTTATTACTCATTTCAACGAGATAATAACATTTTTGATGTCAGTTTAAAAAAACAATTTGAATCGTACTTAATAATTTATTGGTTTTCACTTCCAGAAACACCAATCGAAGCAACGTACGTCCATCCACAAAATGATCAAAATCGACAAGCAAGGATTTTTTACTAATCCATGAATGGTATCAAACACCTAAAGCCTTAACATAGCTTGCCTTGCATTGCAAACAATCTGCTTGCAACTGTTCCTGCATGCAGTTTGTTTGCGATGTTTAACTAGGTAACCGTGTTGACTTGTGAAAACATTCTCTCAGCACACGCTGATGAGTGAAAATTGGCTTTAGAAAGATTTTGTGAATTTTAATAATAGCAACCATTGCCCGATGCTTTGAGCACAGTTGTTAGAGTGGCAGACTTTATATATACGAATACGACTCTAAGGTCTACGACTCTAAGATCTTCGCTTCGAGCGTGACAATTGCGCTAAGGAATTGATAGGCCTAATTGGAGAATGAGTAGCTCAATTACCATAGCCTATTAACCCTTACCACTTGTGACGGCACTAACAGTTTCCAGTTTTAATGCGTTTGATATAATAATTGGAGGGTGAGGGTTAATCCCAATTACAACAGAGATCCAAAATGACTATAATAGGTCATGCGTAGTAAGCAGCGCCTAAAATTGACGGGAGTGGGGGCTGTGCTCATAGGCAAAATGTGGTCTTTTCATCATTGCCATCTGGCGAAGAACATAACAACAGTGTGTTGCGCGCGTGTTTGACAAAAAGACATTTTTTCCAATTCAATTCTTTTTTTATTGCTCACCATCAAAATATATAACATACAAACACGGAAAAAATATATTAACATAGTCATGCAGTGAACAAGAGAAACCCCAAAAGAACGTACCGTTCCGCTAACAGAGGCCACCCAATTTCAACACTATATTAACCTAGAAGAAAGTTCTTATTATTATAGGT
>OY365818.1:3861353-3871353 GCA_959347315.1 Bimastos eiseni
ACGCACACACACACACACACACCACTAAGGGTATGTGTATACAGTATTATATCTATAATCTTATGATAAAGAATGCAGAATTGATAACCCGAATTAATATGTAATCTGTGGTCGGCTGACTATATTTGGTCAGGCTTTGTAAGTCTGTCATCAGCGTTTGCCTGTTTGTGTATGCGTATATGTCTCTGTCTGTCCGTCTGTCTATCCATCTGTCTGTCTGTATGATTGTCTGTCTGTCTGCCTGTTGGTCTGTCTGTCAATCTCTGTCCATCTGCCTGTGTCGTGCGTTCGTTTCGCTGTCTATTCTCTCCTCATGAAACTCTTTCCTTTCAACCATTCATCGGGTGATTCGTCCTTGGGGAAATTCGATTCCGAAAAAGCATTCCATTTCAAAACGTCGATCGTAACCCATCCATCCAGACCTCCCCATCTTCCCACCGCCCCTCCATCTCTTCCCCACAGCCCCATTTCCCCATCCCTACTCATCAGGTCGCCTCAAATGGGGGACCAACGATGGTCGTGCATCCAAACGCGGCTTCGCTTTAAGTAAACAGAACAAAAATGGCGGCTTACTGAATAACGACATTGGCGTTTCGGAATCAATATCGTGGTCCCTCCGTGTGTGTCTATATGTCCGCGTCGTTGACTGTGTATGTGTGCCTGGATGTATGTCTGCTTGTATTTTTGGTTGTCCATGTCGTTATGTTTGTCTGTTGGTCTGCGTATGTGTGTATATTCGTGTGTGTGTGTTTGTGTATTCGTGTGTGTGTGTGTATGTGTGTGTGTGTGTGTGTGTGTTTCGATATATGAGTCTTTGGCTTTTGGACAAGTGTACGCGTGCGTTTTTCTGTACGTGAGTTGAATACAATGCTTTGCTTTCTCTGTCTGTCTGTCAGTATGGTCGACGATTGGTCGTGTGTTTTTCGTTGTGTAGGCTAATGTCAAGGAATCTATATTGGAGGAAATATATCAAATATCCGAGTACACGTTTCACTTTTAAGCATAGATGTCGCCCCAAACTAAATTTTGCTTCTAAGTTTTTTGTTAATTTATTTTCATTGCTAAAAGTGGATGAATCAGCTTGTTCTGTCAAAAAGAAGCAAAAATTTCTTGCCCCCGGTTATCGCCCCAAAACAAGTGACGGAACGTTACAGAGGGCCTTCCAGTGCTGTGCATAATAGATCCTTGGTCTATGCTATAAACAATTTCGATTCAACCAAAGCAATTTAGATTTAACTATAGGCAACATGAAAATAACGATGTCCTTCATCTCTTGCGAGTAAGTAAGCTCACTTGTCCTACAGCGAAGAAATGTCAGAAGCTGGTGAATAAAGACTATAATGAACAAAAAACTAAGATTTATGATACAGCTTCTGGTTTACTCTTGCAATCAACTCTTCAGTAGTACGAATCTCCTCACATATTTATTTGCCATTTACGAACCTTTTTCCGGGCTGCTCTAACGCCCGCAATATCACCTATGATATCCAGCACTGGCAGCTTGTGCATGCATGTTTCCTGTTTATAATAGCTGTAAATATCTTTTGAAAAATTACGCTAAGTTTTTCGATATAATAATTTATGTATCACCCATCATCTTGACTGGCTAGGAAGACATCATCGTTGATTGACTAGACTAAGACTGTCGTCAACATGGTTTGGAAAAGATAAGTTGGACAACTTGGTGATTCCAAGCGGTTTGACTCCATTCTGCTGGTCAATATGGTGTGCACATAGAGCGCCTCTGACTGGGTAATACTGGGAGAGGCGCTATAGAAATATGTGAAGACGATATAATGCAGAGGCAGGATGCTTGCTATAGCCTGGTTGAAAATCATATCCTATGTTTCAATGATTTATGGAGTAGAGGCATGGACACTGACAAAGACGCTGGGAATGACATCCACTGGCATATATTTCGGAAAAAATATGAGAGGTTAGAATGAGATGGTACATGGGCATGTAATGAAAAAAGAGGACGAAAGCTCCTTTTAAAGAATTATGAAAGCGGACATCAACGGACGACGCAGTCGGGGATGACATGGAAGATATGATACAAAAGGACCTGAAGACTCTGAAATTGAAAAAAAGATTACATTAGTGACAGACTCAGTGGAGAAAAACTGGAGAAAAAGGATCCGTGTGGCTGACCACTCCATTGTGAGAGATTAACTCAAGCATGAAGGGGATAATATGGTGAGTCTTTTGGGTTTTGACAAATTCTGCATTGAGCCCAATCTTTGCTGTTATAGGATTTTGCAAGCTGATGGCATCTGCATACGTTTGGTTCTCGTCACATAAGTTGCGGAGAGCCGCAATGAATATATTATAAGTGGTATGACTATGGTAAGTGGGTCATTGGGTAAGTTGGTACATGGGCAAACAGGTAAGTGGGGTAATTGAGTGAGCATGGTACGTGGGTGATTAGAATTATTCGATGTGGGTTGAGTGGGTAATTGGGTAAGTTAAGTAATTGGGAAAATAGGTAACTGAATGAGCCTGTTAAGTGGGTGAGTAGAATAAGTGCGTTGAGGAGTGAGTAGGAAATTGGGTAAGAAGGAAATTTGGCAAAAAGGTAAGTGGGCTAATTGAATTATCGTGATAAGTGGGTGAGTAGAATGAGTGGGTTGAGTGAATCGTGCTGAGTTCTGGCCGTACCAATGATGGTGCTTCGTTCAACGAGAGATCCTGGTCCAATACCAGTCGACAATTCGACATTCAAGTGACCCCCGGACGCACAACACGCAAGAATATACACAAAGATACTTACACTGTACGTACGAAAACACATACACATACACATACGCATACGCATACGCAAACATCCATACATACGGATCTACACATGAACATATACACGCAATACGCACACATATAAACAGAAAGACACAGAAACACACACAGACAAGTATCCACACACACACAAACAAACACACCCAAATGCACCCATTAACGCACACACAAATACATACGCAAACACACACACACACAAAGACCTGCCTTGAGTAGAAATAGACGGAGCTATTAATCATGAATAGGTTCGTGGAACTGAAGGAATGCGATCGGTAGAAATCCTTGGCTAAGATCCAGAGTAGAGAAGGTTGGAGCAAGTTAAGGGTACAGACGAACCCTATGATTATGGGATTAGGTTGGAGAGGAAGGAGGTGGAGGAGGAATAGGAGGACGAGGAGGATGATTAAGGACGTGAAAGAGGAAGAGCAAGATGAGGAGGAGGAGCAAGATGAGGAGGAGGGGCGAGAGGAGAAAGAAGAGGAAGAAGAGGAGGAGGAGAAAGCAGACGCAAAATAAAGAGGAGAGAAAAGAACGAACAAGAGGAGGAGCAATTGGAGAAGCAATTGGAGGAGCAAGGAGGTGGAGGATCAAAAGAGGATTACGAGCAACAGGAGGAAGAGAAGAAAAGGTTGGAGGGATGGAAGAGCGAAGGAGAAATCGGAGGAGGAGGAATAGCGCGAAAGGGAATACGAGAAGTGGTTTGGAAATGAGGATACAGGGGTGGAATAGAAGGACGAGAAAGAGGAGGAGGAAGAGAAAGAGGAAAAGAAGATGATGATGATGAAGAACGAGAAAAAGGAGAAGAAGAGGAAGAAGAAGAAGAAGAGTAAAACGAAGAACAAAAAAGGACGATAAAAGACGAGGGCGAACCGCAAATTAAGTGAAGAGGAAGCATGATGAAACAGAGGAGGAGGAGGAGGAGGAGGAGGAGTTGGAGGAGGAGGAGGAGGAGGAGGAGGTGGGGAAGGGAACGGAAGGGAGGGAGGGAAAAGCAGGCAGAAGACAACGAGGAAATGACGGAGAAAGGCAGATATCAGTGTCGATGATAAATTGAGAGATTAATTAAAGCCTCCACTTCCTCCTTCATTTCTCCCGTTCTCCCTCATATTCCTCCTCCTTTTCTCCTCCTATTTCTCCTTCCCCTCATCCTCCCTCTTATCTTTCTTCTTCTCATCCTCCTTCTTCATTTTCTTTTCCTCCTTCTCCTTCTCCTTCTCCTTCCCCTCCTTCTTCTCCTGCTATCCTAATTCTCATATCATCTCTTTAATTCATTCATTCGTTCATTCATTCATTCATTCATTCATTCGTTCATTCATTCATTCATTCGTTAATTAATTAATTAATTAATTAATTAATTAATTAATTAATTCATCCATTCATTTATTTATTCATTCGTCCGTTCGTTCTTTCATCCGTGCGTTCGTCAATTTATAAATTCCCTTCTAAGTCTCTTCATTCATTCATTCATCCATTCAGTCAGTCATTCATTCACTGATTGGAATGAGGATGTTATTATTTGTCGCTGTCACTGGCTCCTGTCATCACGTCACGCACTCATGCACCTCATCTCAATCGATGACCTTTTAACCCGATGAGATATCTGAATGGGACCATAATTATTATTCGTTCAACAACACTTGTGTCATACGCCAATGCTGACTATTCCAGTGTTTTGGCATTCTCTGCCTTCCTGCCTGCCTGTATGCATACCCTTCTCTCTGCCTTTCTGTCTGCCTCTCTGTTTGTCTGCGTATCTGTCTGTCTGCCTGCCTCTCAGTATGCCCTTCTGTCTGCCTGGAATGTCTGTTCTAAATTGCATCCGACATCCTACTGACATGCGCAGACAGACTGAGTCCCTCATGGTTTTCCTTTTGAAGCGACGCTCCATACATTTCTAATTTCCCTTCCCATTCCTATTCCGATTACTCTCCAATTCCTCTTCCCATTTCCACCCGATCGTCCTCTAATTACCCTTTCCCCTCTGACCAATGGACTCCGTATCCGTGGCAATAAACCAGGGGGTTGTGTGCTTGTGGTGGTGGTAGTGGGTGGTGGTAGTGGGTGGTGACAGTGGATGGTGGTGGGGTTGTGGTAAGGATTTTGATGGTAGTGGTGAAAGTATTGGAGGTATTATTATTTTTAATACTAATTATTATTATTATTATTATTATTATTATTATTATCATCATTATTATTATCATTATAATTACTATTATTACTTTTTGTTTGTTTATTTATTATAATTATTATTAATATTACTATTTATTTGTTTACTTATTGGCTTATTTGTTTATTTGTTCGTTAATTCATTTTTTAATTAATCAATTAATTAAATTCATTTAACCATTTATTCATGTCAACAGCACCTCTGTTTATTTGTCTCTTATTGAAGCTTTATTTATCGATTTATTTGTTAATTAATTAATTAATTAATTTATTTATTTATTGTATTCTATAGACATACGGGAAACATTTTGAAAGTATCATTATTATTTTTTTAATTATTATTATCAATATTATTATTTCAAAGTGACTCTTTTCGTTGTCTGTTTCTCGATCTGATTGGTATGTACTGTGAGCGGCGCTACATAAATCCACAGGTCTACAAAACAATGCGGAACCGCCACTCCCAGCACTTATGCTGTGCCAGTCCCAAGGATGGATAAAGGAGGAAGTCGACGCCAATGATTTTTGTCATCACGCAGTGTCGTTAAAGTGCAACTACCACATATACAATGTATGTACATTATGAACTATACTGACACGTATGCAGACATACATATTCTACAAAGACGTAATGTAATCATGCATTCATGAAGGCCTACATTACACATATGTGACGTTCTGCCGCCCGAGCGCCTGCCTAGCGCTAACGGATGGTGTCGACTCCAGCTTGCTGACACGTCTGGAGTCGCCCGAGTCACTTCCTTATCAAATCTCAATGCCAAATGGTTGCTCTCTATATCTACCAGGATGATCGCTCTCACCAGTATAGATTAAGGATGGGCCTCTTCTCCAAGAAAGGTAACTCTGTTCAAATTAGTCACGAGGTCTGACTCTGCCTATTCCTCGGTCGCCGGATGGGCAACGTTCTGAGGATAGCCGTACTCAAAACAGGGTTCGTAATCATACCGGCAGGAGTCTTCCTCGCCTTGCATACCTTCCAAGCTACTAGCCTCGTCTTCCTCTACCTGATGTCGTACCATTCAGCATCTTGTGACTCTGAAATTATCGCCAATAAGGGACACCAAGCATTCTCTTAAGTTACGAGGTTCAGACATGTTTGAAACAAGTCCATAAGCCATTTCGGCCTATGCAATTATCGGTAGCTAAATTCAACGTTTTGTACTCCTTGACATTACTTTTCGCAACTCTCTAAACTCTGTCTTCCTAGACACTACCAGTCTCACAGCCCTTCGTCATATCATGCTAGACACAGCTATCACGCCTTCTACTCAACACGTATCTCTCGATCTATTTCCGTGTATGGCATAACGGCCGCACACGTATATTTTATCATGCACCACAATTGACGGAGTAAGTTCCCGTCCTCTGTGTTGGCAGTTACCCTCCAACACTGATATATTCTGCTTTGATAAAAATGACACTGGCATGGTAATCACGGACTCTGATAGTGAAGGTCTTCTGTCTATAACCTTCGCTATCTGCACACAGATCTTCGATCCGACCTACGCACGAGGGGGCCCGACCTCGCACTTCAGTCATTTCTCGGAACTGTGTGTGACGACAAGCAACCATGTATTCACCTGAGTACTCGATTACCCAAACGTACTCGTATCGATCACTTCGATCAGACACGCAAGTAGATACACTTCGGGAAAACGGGAGGAGTATCTATGACCAATGTAGGTAGCCAACATTAATATTTACGTATCGATTAATTCTTGGTCTTCTACTGGTCTACTTGTTATCTCTAACCTGGGTTTCCGACTACCCAGACTCTCACGTGCTTCTTGGTCAATTTCCGTGTGTGGCATTCCGGCTTCACACGCATAAGTTATCATGCACACGATTGACCGTCCTCTGCGTTGGCAATTGTCCGCCAACACCGTAATATATTCTGATACTCGGGAAACCGGGAGGAGTAACCATGACCAACGTAGGTAACAACCAAGAATATTTATCGAAAGACTATGAAACCATCAAGAAGAGTTATTTGACTTGCAACCTGAAGGTATCAATCAGCACGTGTTTTCTCTTGTTTGTAACGTGCTCTTCTAACGTGTTCACCCTCCACGTGTATTTCCAGCGGGTCCTTCGGGAATTTCCCGGTATTTCTATCGAACGGTCACCCGAACTCTGTCACTGTCTGTACCACTTTCGGGCCCCGGGCCTCTCTGACTATATGTGGTCGCTAATCCTGGGACTCACCCAGTCTGTATCTATCACGGCCACCCGAATGTTAACGATCTCGGCTACCCGAACTTCCACGGTGTCCGACAACCCAAGTGTTGCAGGAAAACCCCGAGAGTAACTATAACCACGTTAGGTAACCATGTATATATATTAACGAAACTGTACAGGGAAGGGAAAAGAATATGCGGAAACACCCGCATTTATTGAAGTCTTCGGCACCAGTCACGACCGTTTCTTGTAATCGTCGAACGCATCAATGAGATCACCCTCACCGTATTTTATCGATCGTATCCACTGGGGAACATTCCCGTATGTGCCAACGCTCCACCGGCAGCTCACTCGGTCTGTACGGTTGCTACTCGGGGAATCTACCCGGCTTGTATCTCTTGCGGCCACCAGAACTTCTACGATTGCGGCCACCCGAATTTTCTCGATCTCGGTCACTCAAATGTTTACGTTCTCTGACAACCTGCTGGAAACTGGCAGGAGTAGCTATGACCGAACTAGGTAGCCAACAAGTATATTTCTCGGCCTGATTGCATCTGTCATATACTTTAGTATCTGATCACCCAGACTCTCACATGTCTGTAACTCTCATCGACTGCGTTTATTCCTCCCATCGTAGGAACATATTTGTATTCGTCACCTAGAGCTCTGACCAACGGTAATGCACCAACTCTCGCAAACTTCGTTTCTGAGTCTTCAGACTCGATTCTCTCACAGGCACCTTAGGTAACTGTCACCACGTTACCTCCATGTTTCACACAGACCTGTATTATTATAATCACTTTCTCTGTAGCAACTGTACTCTGTCTCTTATACACTGGAACGAACCACGGACAGATCTTTCGAGGAAGTCCTCGAAAAGAGATTATGTAGAAAGAAGATTCTGCAAGCAGAGATTCTGCGGCTAGTCCGCAAATAGAAGCCTCGCGGGGAAACCGCGAGCCAAGATATGGCAACTAGAAATTGAACTGAATATACTTCAGTAAAACGAGAGGAGTAACTATGACCGACATAGGTAGCCAAGTAGAATATTTACCGATAGATCGTAAGACAATAAAGAAGACATACTGCGGGGACATCCCAAGTACAGATATTACGTTTAGTAACTCAAGTAAAGATACGCGTGGAAACCGCGACCTAAGACATATCAATCAGACACGCAAAACAACAGATTGCTGGTAAACGGGAGGAGTAAGTATGACCACGTTAGGTAGCCAAGTATAGATATTGCGGGAAACCGTAAATAGAAAAGAATATGCGGAGACGCCCGCAATTGATCAGGTTTTCGGCACCAAAGGGAACTTTCCCTGTATCGAACTCAACCAATGGGATCACCCTCCCTGTATTTATTGAACGTGTTTATGTTTTCCAGTAAGTGTCAACGGCTTCACCGGTAGCTCTCAGTCTGTTTCCAACGACTTCACGGGGCCGCCCTCCCCGTATTTTAACCAACGCGTTCACTGGAGAATTCTTCCCGTATATTGTTTCAACGGCCTACGTAATCTGTCTCGCTATTTTCGATCGACTCCGCTTGGGATTTACCCGGCATATTGTATCAACGGCCACCGAGGCCCCTCTCGATGTTACGTTCGGTTGCTCGGGGCTTTACCCGATCTCTATTTCTAACGGCCACCGACGGGGTCACGTATCCGACAACCTGCTGGAAATCGAGAGGAGTAACTATGACCGATCTAGGTAGCCAACAAGAATATTTCTCGGCCACCAGAACTCCCACGGTCTGCACAGTCGGGGATTTTTCCCAGTCTATCTCTTGGTCGGGTCTCTACGCACTCTCGAACGGCACCCAGACCTGTGAGCATTTCTCACGATCGGTCTTTCCTCTGTCAGCCTGTTGACTCCTACGATCAGGGCACGGTCCGTCTTGCGATCGACGGCAGAGGGGCCCACCCCACCAGATCAGCGAAAAGCAGCACCGGCCTGACCGCGAGAGCGGCTGTCACTAGAGGTCGTATTTATATGGCAACACTCAACGATCCCTGGAGCGGTACGAGAACCACTCTACGTATGAAGCAGTACGAACCACTGCTCCACATATATAGCAATGCAACGTGTGTCAGGCTATACTCGAGCCAATTCATGCGTCTGCAAGCTATGCACTCAATTAAAAACCGCCGATCGGTTTTCCTTCCTAAACGCAACACTGTAAAAAAATATACGTAAAATAACGCCATGGCGAGCCGATTATTTAAATAAATCATTCATTCAAGCCTTGTGGCCTGTCCGCCACATATACATATGCTAACAATAATAGCATTTATATTTCGCATTTCTGATTCACGTTCAAAGGATTTTTAGTGAAGTTCTAAAAGAAGCGTCAGTTAAAACGCGTCCCTGACATGACCCGGTGCATGGTGGGAGGGAGATCACGTGGTTCTGATTTTTCCTGAAATCGATGACTATCGGTTCAATCGATCAATAGACCGTTAATCTTTTCGCCATAATATAAGGACCAGCTGCCTTTTTGATCTCTTCTGCGCCGGAAGAGCTTCCTTCTCAAGGGAGACGGCCAAACAGAACTATGGAACGGACTTACGTGAGGCGGGCGGGCAGAGATGAAGGAAGGCAGACAGGGTAGGCAGATAAATAGACAGACAGACAGGCAGGCAGTAGCAGGATGGGAAGGCATTCAGGCAGGCGGAGAAACAGGGAGGCGGGGAACAACAGGGCAAGGATTCAGACAAATAGACAGACGTATGCAGGCAGGCAGGCAGGCAGACATACAGCCCACCGGCCAGAGATACGTGCATGCAAGCGAGCTAGCCGACATAGGAATAGATAGTCAGGCATCTAGGCAGCCAACCAA
>OY365818.1:3876353-3916353 GCA_959347315.1 Bimastos eiseni
TCTCGGTAGCTGTCCAGCGAGAGAACACCATCTGCTTTTCGTCAACACTACCATGCTAAAAATACTTATAATAATAATAATAATAATAATAATAATAATAATAATAATAATAATTAAAATGGTCAATAATAATAATAATAATAATATCGACGACGACGACGATGATGATGATGATGATGATGACGACGACGACGACGATAATGATGATATAATAATAATAATAAAAATAATAATTACTATTATTACAATAACAGCAGTAATAATAATGATAATAATAATAATAATAATGATAATAATAATGATAATAATAATAATAATAATAGTAATAATAATGGTAATAATAATAAAAATGGTAATATTAATAATAATAATAATAATAATAATAATAATAATAATGGTAATAATAATAAAAATGGTAATATTAATAATAATAATAATAATAATTATAATAATAATATTAATTAAAATGGTCAATAATAATAATAATAATAATAATAATAATAAGAATAGTAATAATAATAATGATAATAATAATAAAAACAATAATATTATTAAGTGGCTTGCGCCCCATTGTGATATGCGTGCGCTCTTGAGCATACGTTGTGGAATGTGGATCCGACCGAGATATCGCATCTTGGCCGAGCGTCGCTGGGCGTCCATGGTCTCGTCAATAGGACACGTTGATGGAGAGGGAACTATCATCGGTTCCCTATCGGTGGGTGGACTTCAAAGGAAAGGCCGCCTTCGATGCGACCCGAAGGGGAACAGGAGATTGATGCAACGGGACTGTTGTCTGTCGTCTGTTGTCTCTGCAACCGAAAGGGGAAGAAGAGAGGTATTGAGCAACTGAAGTGGCTTCTTCGTTGCTCTGTTGTTGTTCGTTTGTTGTCTGTCGTCGTTGACTTTGATGCAACCGAGCGGAAGAAGAGAAGGATGTTCTGTTGTCTCCTGTTGTCTATTCTCGGTTGTCGTTGCTGTTGCTTCTAGGCCGTTGTCTGGCAGTATGGGAATAGAAATGGACAACTCGGGCGAAGGCAAGGAAAAACGACTTGCTTTGACCATTGCAACGCCTGTTTGCCTCTTATGCTGTCAGTCTATTTGTCTCTCTGTGTGTGTCCATATCTCTGTCTGTATGGTTATTTGTCTGTAACTGTCTGCCTGTGTGTGTCCCTTTCTATGTCTGTCTGTCTGTCTGTCTATCCTACACCTTATTGTCGTCTGAACATAATGTCCTTGTTTGCGCATAAACAGATAAAGTTAGGCAGATCGAATAACTGAGAAATAGACAGACAGACGGACAGACAGACAGATAGACAGACAGACAGACAGACAGACAGACATACTTGCACAACGAACAACCAGCCAGACAAACAGACATACGTAAAGACAGACAAAGAGTCAGAAAGACAACCGTGTCAACCGATATATTGACAAAGCGCCGGCTGCGAGCGGCCCGCGCGGACAGACATATCAACATGCCATTATAATTTATTTGGAGCCGGAATAGCTGGCTCTAGATAAAGGAAAAGATCGATCACTGGAGGGACCGACCGATCGATCGATCAATTCGATTGCCTTCCATTCAGTTTGATCCACGAAACAGATATATATAAATATAAAATTATATATATATATAATTTTATATATATATATAATTTTATATATATATATAATTTTATATATATACATGTATAATTTATGTATATAATTTATTTATTATGGATTGTATAAGTAAGGGGATTTGAACCATGGCCTCTCGGTTGACAGTCTAACCACTACGCTGTGGGAAAGCCAACTTAATGTTTTAAAGATAATGGCGGTCGTTAAGCCCCACTGTAGACCACGATACACGGTGTTTCAATAAAAGTGGACGCCACTATTATTCGCGTTGATGCTGCCATGAATAATTTTTTTCAAACTTTCTTAACTCATTCGCGATACTTGAGACGCGTTTTAAAGGAGCTACGCAGTCGCCGATTATGTAGATAATTGGGCTCACTCAGTCAATTTCAAAGATACCATAACTGCTATAATCACATGGGGTTGATAATAAAAACGTCAATAAATAACGTGAATTCGACAATTTTTCCAATGATGAACGATCTAATCGTGTCCTCTAATTGATGATTAGTCCTATTCCACGCTTAGTCTACATCTCTCTACTCATTATTGTTTCCAATCTTCCGGAGTATTTCTTACCTTAATGCATTATTTCCTTTCAATTTTCAATTATTATTTTTTCCTTCTTTCTTCCTAGTTTTTCATCCCTCCAACTTTCTTCCTTTCTTCTATCCATCTTTTCCTTATACCTTCCATTTTCCATCTTTTCCTTCTTTCCCTTCAACCTTCTTCCATGCTGCCCTCTTTCCACCTTTCCATCTGCCTTTCCTCTTTATGTCATCCCTCCTTACACCCACACCTCTATCCTTCCATCCACCCATCTTTACTTCCTTCCATCCATCGTTTCATCCATCATTCCAGCTTCTCTTACTTCCACAACTATATCCTTCCACCTTTTCTTACATCCCTCAATCTTTCCCTCAATTCCTACTTCCTTCCCTTCTTCAATGCTCTCTTTCCTTTAATGTAATGTAATGCAATGTTTTGCAATGTAATGTAATAGAACACTTATATAGCGCCACTGAATATCAGAGGGCTCAGGACTCCACACAAAGCTAACTTGAGAATCTTCCTCCTCCTCCTCACACGCCTCCAGAAGGCAGCAGAGGGGAGAGAGAGAGAGAGAGAGAGAGAGAGAGAAAGATAGAGAGAAAGAGAGAGAGAGAGAGAGAGAGAGAGAGAGAGAGAGAGAGAGAGAAAGAGAAGAGAGAGAGAGAGCAGCTTCTTCCGAAGAAGAAGTGAAGGCTGTTCTAGCTATAGTGGGACCCAAAAGGCAAAGCTCCTGGTAAATTTATACTACTATTAGGACATATTGGGTACGAGGATGCGTGAGTAAGTTGCTCAAATGTAATATATTATACTATGCATACATAATTAGATATATATATATATAATAAGATATGCAAATATATGTATATACACGAATACCGTATTCATGACGTAAATGTAATGGTCTTGCGAGGCAAGGAACACGATCCCTGGTCAGACCCTCTTGACAGATACGCCACCTATCACATCTGGACCATAGCGCCATATGAATGGCTTCCTCTTCTTCCTCTTCCTCCTCCCATTTATTCTGCTCCTCCACTTCTTCTTCGTCTTCTTCTTCCTCTCATTACTCACCGTACTCTTCTTCTTTCCATCCCTATCCTCGTCTTCTTCCTCCTGCTCCTCCTCCTCCTCTTTCTCCTCCTTCTCATTTTATTCCTCACCTTCTCCGTCTTTCTCCCATTCTTGTCTTCTTCTTATTCTTCCTCCTCCTCATATTCTTCCTCATTTTTTCCTTCTCCTTTTCTTCCACTTCCTCCTACTCCTACTCCTCCTCCTCCACCACGACCTCTCTCTCCTCCTCCTCTACTCCTCTTCTTCCTTTTTCTACTGCTCTCCTCCTCTTTCTCCTCCCACTCTTTCTCCTCCTTCTTCTCACCTCCTCCTCTTCTCCTTCTTCTCTCCTCCTCCTCTCCTCCTTCTCTCCTCTTCTTCCTCCTCCTCCTCCTCTTCTTCTTCCTCCTCCTCCCCTTCTACTTCCTCTTCTTCCTGCTCTTGTCCTCTCTCCTCCTCACTTTCTTTCTCCCCTACTCTTCCTCTTCTTCCCCACCTTCTGCTTCCTTCTCCCACCCTTCTCTTCCTCCTCCTCCTCCTCCTCCACCTCATCTTCTCCTCCATCTGCCCATCCTAAATATGCATTAAAATATGGAGTCTGTGTGAAGATGAAGACGAAATGGAATTGACCGCCGTCGATAATAACACGCTGACCGACTGCATATAAACAGCAGCGTCTGCATTCAGAAGACAATGAAAACAAAAGACCCAAACACGACACTTCTCTGTCTGTCCGTCTGTCTTTCTGTAGATATGCTTGTCTGTCTATCTGCTGTCTGTCTGTCTGTCTGTCTATCTGCTGTCTGTCTGTCTGTCTGTCTATCTGTCTGTGTATCTGTTTGTATGTCCATATACATGGCCGTGTATCTGTTGGATACCTGTCTATCTGTCTGACTGTCCGTCTGTATGTCTGTCTGTCTATCTATCTATCTATCTATCTGTCTGTCTGTCTTACAGTATGTTTGTCTCTCTCTCTCCTTGTATGTCTGTTTGTCTATTTATCTGTCTTTTTAACCGTCTACCTGTCCTTGTGTCTCTCTGTCTATCTTTCCATCTGTCCGCATCATATATATATATATTATATATATATCTACATATATATATATATGCACGCTGTGGATAGAATTGTGATGCGCTCTTTTAAGTGAGCAGCTGGTGATATCTTTGACTGCTGCTGCTGCTGCTGCTGGTATTGATGACTCCGTCTTCATCCAACCCCATTTGGTCAAGCGAGGCGAATTGATGAAACACAACCTTCTATATGCTTCCTCCTCCGCGGTCAGTCAGTCGGTCGGCCAGTTGACAGTGCGGTTTGTTCATGCTGGTCGCCAAGTAAATAGAAGTCAGTGGTCAATGGGATGGCCAGTTGTCAGTTGAATGGTTAGTGGTCAGTGGGATGGTCAGTGGTCAATTGGATGGTCAGTGGAATGGTCAGTGCATTGGTCAGTTATCAGCTGTACATAGTCAGTGAAGCGGTCATTGGTCAGTGGAATGTCTTATGAATAGGTCACTCATAGCCTGATAACGGCCAGCGGTCAAGCGCAATGGTCAGTGCAAATGATAAGCCTAGAAGTCCCTCTTTTATAGTTACCTTAATCTCCTTCCTTCATTTCTTGCTTGCTTGCTTGCTTCCTTCCTTCCTTCCTGCCTTCCTTCCTTCCTTCCTATCTTCCTTGCTTGCTTGCTTGCTTCCTTCCTTGCTTCCTTCCTGCCTGCCTTCCTTCCTTCCTTCCTTCCCCATGCACATTCTTCTCCTTCCCTCCTTCCTCCATTCATCTTGAGTGGGGTTTTACCCTAATTCTTTCCTTCGATCCACTTCTCCTTTATTCCAGTTGTCGACATCTTTCCTGCATTTCTCCTTCCTGTTTTAGCCATATGCACATAAATGATAATTTATTCCCAATCGCAGCTCAGACAGATATCAAATGCGTTCTATTTTTGTGTTCACAGTTTTGGCGAACGATATCCAAAGATAGGCAGAATCAGCCAAAGATATTCAAGACTATTCGAAGATATCCGACAATAACCGAAGATACTAGCAGCTAGCCGACAAAAACCGAGGATATCCTAAGGTTCCGACATTAGCCGAAGATACGAAGATATCCGAAATAAGATAGCCGACAATAACCGAAGACAGTCGACAATAACCGAAGATTTCCGAAGATAGCCGGCATCAACCGAAGATAGCCGACAATAACCGAAGATTTCCGAAGATTGCCGACAATCATCGAAGATAGCCGACGATTTCCGACGTTAACCGACCTTAGCAATAGCCTTTCCACACGATGGATCGTCTGCTGAAGTCCGTTCTGACGATTCGTGAGGTGAAGTTTCGCATGGACGATGATTACGTGGACCGCCTCACGCGCCAGTACACGGTCATCATTCTGTTGGCCTTCGGGTTCCTCGTCAGCACGAAACAGTTCGTCGGTCGGCCCATCACCTGCTGGTGCCCTGCTCAGTTCACCGACAGCCATCGGGACTACGCCGACGCCATCTGCTGGGTGAGTAACACCTACTATCTCCCAATGGATGAGACAATCCCGAGGGAGAAGTTTGTTCAGCAGAAGAACAAGATGATGATCAGCTACTACCAGTGGATCCCTCTTATACTCGTCTTCCAGGCTCTCCTCGCCTTCCTTCCCTGCCTCTTCTGGCGTTTCCTGAACCGGCGATCCGGCGTCAACATGACCGCGGTCATGGACGCCGCCCGCGTCTGCTCCCAGGCCTCTTACCTGGAGATTAGGGAGAAGGCGATCCGGTACGTCGTCAACCAGATGGACCGGTACCTGTTGGCGCAGAGAGAGTACCGTACCGGTTGCATGGTACGGATCAAACACTTCATCGCCAAGACGTGCTGCCTCATCGGCGGAAAGCTCTACGGCAACTATCTCATTTCCTGTTACATACTCATCAAGATCACGTACGTCGCCAACGCCGTCGGTCAACTCTTTCTACTTGACGCCTTCCTTAAGATCAACTACCAGATGTATGGTCTGCACGTGGTCGAGAAACTCATGCGCGGGCAGGACTGGGGCTACTCCGACCGCTTCCCGCGCGTCACCCTCTGCGAGTTCGAGATTCGCCATCAGTCGCGCGTGCACAGCTACATCCTCCAGTGCGCCCTCACCATCAACCTCTTCAACGAGAAGCTCTTCGTCTTCCTCTGGTTCTGGTTCGTCTTCCTCGCTGTCGTCACTTCCGTTAACTTCCTACGCTGGTTGTTCCGGTCCCTCTACTGGCCGGGGCATGTCCAGTACGTTCGGAAACAGATCCGCGTCATGGATGCCACACCTCGGGAGGCCGGCACGTTGGCCAAGTTTGCCGAGAACTATCTGAGGCGCGACGGAATGTTCATCGTGCGTCTGATTGGCATGAACATGGGAGAGGTCGTGGCTGGAGAGGTGCTCTGCGGGCTGTGGAACAACTACAGTCCCGAAAGAAGAACGCTGGCGGAGAAGCCCGGCGGAAGGAAGTACGCGTCGAAGAGCAGGGCAAACGGAGGTCGGTTGGAGGTCGTATGAGGTGCGTTCCGCCGATACGGTGCCCGGTGGACGTGTGTCGGATGGGTGCGACTGCTTGACGGGGAGTTGGTGATTGCGGATTGGAGTCGAGGTAGTAGGGACCGCTTCTTGGTTTCGGTCTGTTTTGTTTCAACGTACGTATGGGGTTAAGATATATCACTTGAACGCGATCTCTGGTGTCTCGAGTGGAGGTCCCTCTTTCGACGACTCGTGGTTCTTCAGATTCGATCGCCTTCCTCTGACCAAGACCCTTAGATGGAGTCTGGATCCTCATAATGATTCTGGGCGTTTTGAGTTCAAGCTAAGACTAGGCCTGATGTTTTGCAATGCCTGAGTTCTTGAATACGTTTGGATTTCTATACTAAGTTCCTTACATCTGGGTCTTTGACTAAATTTGGATCATTGATCAAGTTTGGATCGCTAGACTATATCTAGACCTTGAATAAGTCTCGGTCTCTCATGAGTGAGTTTGGATCTTTGTACTACGTCTGGACTTTTCGCAAAGTCTGGGTCTTTTGACTAAGCTGGTTTCTTCAACCAAATTTGGACCTTTAGACACCATCTTTGACCAAGTCTCAGTTTTTGATTAAGTTTTTATTTTTGTAAAGGCCTACTGCGTCTGGACCTTTGGCTAAGTCTGGGTCATCGACTAAGTTTAGATCTTTTAAAAAACGTCTGGACCTTTCGAATAAGTCTCGATTTTTCGACTAGGTGTTGTGATACATCGAAGGCGGATGCGCGCGACCTTCTCCATATTAATCAGTTTTTCTTCACTTTCGTAGTAGCGAGCAGTTCTGTAGAGCGTAGACTGTGATTGGTCGGACAGGGACACCGTTTCTATTTACCTTTTGCCTTACGTGTCGTTTCTTTCTGTGGCTTAGACTTTAGAACCTAACGTTTCTAGTAACAGAAACGTCGACTAGATACATCGCACAAGAGCCGTCGCATCTGACGTCACTCGACCAACAGTAGCGACGCCTATAGTCTTAAGATCTCACACGAGGTGATGTAGGACGTGACGCTAGTTCGAACTTCGAAACACGTGAAACGGACGATTTCTTCGAAGCTTGGTCTTCCACAGGGAACGTCAGAAACCTGCAGCTGATTTTTAGGTATTTGACAGTCTTGTTCATTGGTTTATTTGTGAGTTATATTGGTGATACTGTAGTTCACTTTATCTCTCAATTGACGGCATTTAAAGTACGAGATCGTGTCAACTCCTAGCGTTTTTGAGTTTCTTTTCATCCAAAACAACACAACTACATTTTCAACTTCCCTTCTCCCTCCAAGGTTCGGACATGCGCACACGACCATACGAACGAGAGTATCGAGGGCATGCACAGAGTAACCGTGTTGTGCAGACCCCTGCACCTAACCAGTTCCGGATACGCCTTTAGACTTCTTTCTGTTCACTTGTATGCACAGACGCCCGCTGAGAGCGCTGCTGATTTGAACGGTGCTATATAAATGCTTGATTGCATCACATTACACGATAATGTCATAAACGCTGGCCACTTCTGAGATCGCTCCGTTGAAGGAAATGGCGTGACCTCGTTTTTAGAAATACCTGATCAACTAGTAACATTATTGTAAACTGGGTCGGGCATGTCCAAAAACTGCGATCAATTCGACGAATGGACGACAGAATCGAAAGTCGTTGAGAAATCTATGGGGGTGAATGACAACCCTTGTTGCTAGGAATAGAGACTTAGGGGGGCAAGAGGGGACGTCTCCTTCAAAATTTCAGGCGGGAGGGGGACGCAGCTGCTTATTTGCCCCAATATTTCATTAATAGTTCATTACTTTCTCATTTAAATTTAATAAATATTTAATTAATATCTCATTTATATTTCATTAACGTTTCCTTAATATTATTTCCTTAATATTTCCTTATTATTTCATCGATATCTCATTTATATTTCATTGACATTTCAAACGTAATTCATTAATATTTCATAAAATTCAAAATCTATGCAGTGTTTTCTACTGTAATTGTTTACTGCATCCATGTCCCATCTGTTTCCCTGAAACCCAATTTTTTTCCATCTCTCCACCCAAACCACATGACCAAGTGTCCGACTATGCTTCTTGCATCTTCTCTCAATCCACCCTCCATTCTTTTCTAAATAACCTCTGGTCCCAAGACCATCCTGATTTTTGTAGCGCCTCTCCATACCATTAATCTATCGTGAGTGCAGTGCTGTGTTTTCCTACCAACAGCATCAACGACACGAAGTTCACACGGCCGAATTGCGCACGCTGAATAAGAAATGACCCATAATGACGCTCGCCTCATGAATAATGAATCGCGTCTTATGAATATTCATCGGCGCTTTTGAGACGACTGGGTTGTTACAGCACGCCGTGCAGACGTCCCGAAGGCAATAAGCGATGAAATTAAGATGCAGCACTGCTCTGTTGCTTCTCGTCAGCTCATGGGGAATTATTCTATATTAATGCTGTTGCTGCTGATGCTGGGAAGGCTGATGACGATGCTGATGACGATGCTGATGATGACGATGCTGCTGCAAGAGCATCCATAATCGCATGGAGCGTGTCTTATTCGTTTGAGATCATGTGGTTTGAAGAGTAATGTGTCACGCGCTTGGATGATCTTCTCAACGCTGACCGTTTTTCGCTGAGCGCCAGCGTTTGGCAATTCAACGGCTGAAGACCTCTTGTAGTTGAGATGTTATTATTTCCTCCTCAGCTCTCTATATTCATGCTCTTGCGCCTATGTGCATAAGAATGTATATATATATATATATTATACGAAATAACTTATTACAGCTAACCAAAGACGGAGGAGCATGGAGAAGAATGGTCAAATGTGCAGTGGACACCTACGGGCTATCAGCCCACGGATCCTGATGAGGATGATGATGACGACGACGATGATGTTGATGCTAATGATGATGATATATTATATATATATTATGCAAGTATATATGTACGTAGGCGTATTTGTATTAATCATTATAACAATATGTGTGTACAATTGTATCAGAGACCTCTATATGCACAATAGCACTAGCCAGAACAATAGCAATAGCCAGAACAGTAGCAATAGCCAGTACAAAAGCAATGCCAATGCAATAGCTATAGCCAGTACAATAGCAATAGCCAGAACAATAGCAATAGCCAGAACAATAGCAATAGCCAGTACAACGGCAATAAGCCAGAACATTACAGTTCAATACAAAATACGACACCATAAGATTATTTCAAACGATCCCATTGTGCCTTCGCTGCCTATAGGTCTATAAATATCAGCTGAACAGCTCTCCCTCACTGATCCTTGGATGAACCTTCGTATGGTTTCTTGGAAAGGTCATTCGCTGATCGATACAGCTGCTATCGATCTTCTTGGTGCCAGGGATACCAGGAATCCAGCCAGAGGGGTTGCGGAAGCAAATCGTACGAAGATGAACGATCGGATCAACTGACGACTTGTTTAAGATCTCAATTAAAACGAAGGGGGAAAAGACAGGAAATGATGGTTCAGTCGACGGAGTGGTCGCTATTGTTTGGCACGGAACGATATCTTAAGAGAGGGCCATAATTGACAGCAATAACAAATAGCCTGCTGTGTTTTATTAATATTATGCAGCATTGAATATGCTATCGTTTAATCGTAGTCAATTATACCAATAATTATACTTCAACGGAGCTATGATTAATTGGGAGCAATAGCAGATAGCTTAGCTTGCATGCTGTGTTTCGTTTAATCCTAGTCAATAGAGTCAATAATTTTGCTCAAACGGGGTAATACCTTAATAATTTTTAGCAATACAGTCAGATATATCTTAGCCTGCTATGTTCTAATCTTCGCTGTTTTTTAAATTTTTAATCATTGTCATTATCATCAATAATTTGGCAGGATTGGTCAGAGTATTGTTTAATTCTAGGCCTACTTGGAATTTCGTGCTCTCCGATATCCCACTAGTATCCCATATGACGGAAGGTCAGAGGGATTGGACCACCCCAAGCTTCAGCGACAAAGAAATTGATATGGTATACAGAGTTCTTCGGATTACCAGAAATTATCATCCGGCAGCCTTCTGTTTCTTTTGTTTAAAGAGGACCCTGTCCAACTTCCCGTTCCCCCGGACGCGAACGGACATCATCGTGGTTTCCGTTGTTGGGCTTCCATTGGCATTACGTCTTATGCCGAGGTTTTATTCAAATGCGTTTTACAGTGGCTTTCAGACCGCTCTTTTCAGCGGGCTTGTGTTCGGACTCGGGAGCCCTACTGAGTAGTTATCGAGACTGGGTGCTATATAAACTTTCAAGTGATTGAATGAATGAATGTTACATGGACATAACGAGCCAATTATGAAAAACCGGTACAATTTGGCAGCAATGCTCAAAATAATGTTTTTTATGGTTTAATCATAGGTCTATTCATTTACCGTTGGACTCTAATTGTTCATATTACCAGAATAGCTGGGTGATTCAAATTCGCGTGGTTTATTATCTCCATTTGGGTCTCCTAACTCATGATATCGAACAATAATGGCTCCTTAATTAAGACATTGAAGACAGAAAACATTCGCAACACGAAAAAATCAAATCTGCTACGGTTTATTCGACAGAAAAAGCAAACATTTTGATGCCAGCAAAACCTGCCAGAAAGAACACGGAGAAATAAAGACGACGAATTCTGAGCGATTGAGAATTATAGACAACATGTGTCGTCATTGCAGCAGCGATGTAAATCACATGAATGTTATTTCGGAATGTGAAACAGCCAGTCAACTAGATTAGTATATTAAGAGAGTTGATCAGATATAGATATATATATATATATATATATATATATATATATATATATATATATATATATTATATAGGTCCATTTGTATCCAGGTGTCTGTGTGTTCGTATCTGTGTGCGTCACTGTCGATGTTTGCTTGCAATTACTTTAATATGCTAACCAGTCAGTTGTCAGTCAATAAGTCAGTCAGTCAGCGTCTGCATGTGTCTGCGTCGGACTGTGTTTGTTGGTGTCTTGTCTGTGTGACATAGTCTGTGTCAGTCAGATAGTCAGGCAATAGTCAGTCAGTCGATCCGTAAGAGTCAGTCCGTTACAATCCATACATTACTTGACCGATACAATCTCATTACATAAGCTTAGTAATTATCTCAAATAACCGTGTCCGACAATTCCTGTAGTGCCCTATTCCTCCAGCAAATGGAAAGTGAAAATCATAAATGAAGAAATGAAATCTAAATCCATTGAACCAGGAACTGATCGCCTTCTTCCTCTTCTTCTTCTTCAGGTGAAATACTAGGCTCATAAATGATCAATAAAACTAATCTATAGCAAAGATAAGAAAACAGATCGATCGTGTAACGCCGATATAAACCTGAAGAGAGAGGAACAGACAGACAGACAGACACGGACAGACAGAGACAGACAGACCGAGAGAGGGAGAGAGTGAGATAAATAGGCGGATATAGACAGCGTGAAAGACAGAGGCCGAGACAGACAGACAAAGAGAGACAGATAGAGAGACAACCAGAGACATGCATATATAGACAGACAGACAAACAGACAGACAGAGATAGATAGAGCAAGAGAGTGAGAGAGACCCAGATAGAAAGAAACCGAGTGAGAGACGGTCATAGAGAGATAAATAGAGATACAGACAGAGAGAGAAACAGATCGACAGACGGGCAGAAGGACAGTCTGAAATAGTGCAAATAAGACACAAACGCAGTCAATAAATATATACACTTCATCAACTCTTTCATTCGTCATTTTCTTTCTCTCATTAATTTTGACAAATTTACAAATATCTATCGCACTTTTAAGATCTGATTCCAGCCAACAAAACCTAAAAATACTAATTATTACTGTTTATCAAAATAACATTTCACACTAACAATGCTACGAACGACCAAAACATAGAACTATTCAGCAGATCATAAAATAAGAGCAAAATATCAGTAAACATAAAGATCTCTTCCAGTGTTTCTTCGTTTCCACGGCCTACCAATTTTCAGCTATCTATAGCAAATCTAACGTAGCCTAATGCTTTCGATGGAATGTTTTCGTGACCGAACATAGAGTTTATGCACTGAAAATTGACTAATATGCTTAGTCAGACAAATGTAAGCACTTTTTCTCAACGAAAATAAACGAAATATTAGGACTCAAAAAGTTTAAATAAAATCTCTTCGCTCAACGAAAAATTCACGAAATATATCTAAAGTGCTTTAAGCAAAAACTATTTTCGCAACTAAACTTAACAAGATATTCAGACTTGAAGAGTTTTAAATAAAAACTCATATCTCAACGAAAGTAAAGGAAATATTCAACGAAAATTAGAGGAGGATAGACTCAAATAGCCTAAAAATAACCTCCTCCTCGAAAAAAATGAATATACAAATTAAAATCACTTAGTGCTGAGACAAAATGTCCGATACGACAGACTAATAATCTTAAAACGTTTTGTTTATTATCTTTTATATTGCTTCTCCTGGCTGAACATCAACAAAAGATTCGAACTAAAACGTTGAAGAAATTACTTTGTCTCCACAAAAACAAAATTCAGCACAAAAATATCGAGTCCAAACCACTTTGCACATTAACCTTTATATCGCTTGGAAACCGACAAACCACTCATAGCGTAACAATACGTAAATAAACAGAGAATTAAACAGAAGATAAGTTAACAAACAAAAGGGCTAATCTTGCGTTCAACACAAAATTGAAATAGTTTTCTCTCATTAATGTAGTTTGCATTACAAATTAAATACTATAGGCCTCGGGGAGAAAAAAAATAATCAAAAAATCTCTAACCAAAATGTAGCTGTTGTTAAAGGCATATTTAACAAATGATTAGACTACCTATCTCACACAGGAAAATAAGATAATCGGTCCTTTCGTTGTTCGTGCTCAGGTGAAGAGGATCTGAGAGTCAAGCAATATTCGCATTTTCGTTGACAGCTGGGTGGGACAAATGTTAAGAACGACATCTAGGTCGACGTCGTATCAGAGCTGGACTCCTCTCAGACAGGTATTGCCGATAGGGTAGAGCTGGCCATAGAGGCACCGGATGTCCAATCCTTGGTCGCCGCTTCCGGTTGCTTCTTCGTCCTTAGGTCCAGTTCTCCGTGGCTTCCCAGAGGCACGTCCTCCAGGTCGAGGCCTCCCAATCCCAAGGGAATCTTTCTAAGGTCAGTTTCATCGCCCATCGGCTGCTCCGCCAGGAAAAAACCGCGAGCGGGTGGATACCCGTGCAGCACGGAGGTGTCTCCTCTCTCTGATGGGACGACTGTGCCCACTACGGATCTTGAAGAGCGAAGCACCGGCTGCGACCAGGACACTGCAGGTCCCGAGTTCATGCGATCCACGGGAACCTGGGTGGTGCAGTACTTCAAGTAGGGGAACGACGACAGGACGGCGGGTGGAGCCATGGGAGCGAAGTAGGCGGCAGAGGAGCTGGTCTTGGAGGAGGCGAGGATGGCACAAACGGTGTCCTGTGGAAGGGAGAGGCGGTGTCCCCGACGACATGGCCCGGCGCTCCACACGTGCGTTCCACGGTGGACCTTGAGGTTGCCCTTCGTCGTGAAGGACTTTGAACAGACGTTGCATTGGAAGGGTTTGTCGCCGGTGTGGGTTCGCACGTGGATCTGGAGTGCGCTGGCGCTGGAGAACGGCTTCCGGCAGGACTGGCAAACGTGACGTGGAGAGTTCTTCCGTCGGGGGCTTCCGGAAGAACCACCGCCTGTCCTCCTAGGCGACTTCAAGGAGGAGGACGTCCTGAGGAGGCGCTCGGTGCAGGCAACACCTCTGTTCTTCTCGTCTGTCTTCAGATGCTTTCTTCCCTCAACCGTATTAATGACCTCCGCTGTTGGGAGACCGACGCATGAGATGCCTGGAGATGATGCGGTTCCTACGACGACTAAAGGAGAGTAGGAAGCTGCGGAAAGGCTCGGCTGTAGTGGAGAATGACGGTCCGTTAATGAAAAGGGAAGTATGTTTCCAGTGACCTCAACGGACGAAGTACGGCGATTGACATTGTCCGGGTGAATCATGGGATTTGGGTTTGTCGTGTCTTCGGGAAGCGGAGAGATTGGAGGAACGTGCGAAGAGGAAGATGTTGAGGAGAAAGAGGAAGAGTACGAGGAGGAAGAAGAGGAAGAGATTAAGCCTTTGGTGTCTGCATCAGGCTCCAGCTTCACCTTGCTCATATCTTGAACAGAGTCCGAACTTTTTGAATCCCAGTTCGAAGCTCTTCTCAAGGATCCGGCGATCGTCTGCGAACTTTCTGAGTCTCTCTTTACCCTTGATTTTGAAACGTCCCATTGTGAGGCCTCAGTGATCTTTCCATCAGTTTCGGAATCCTGCTTCATTTCCGGCGTCGTACTGTAAGCTCCACGGGCAAAACTTTCGGAGACGCCGGAACCATCGAATTCATCAGTTGGATGGAGTTCCGGGAGGGGACCACAGAGGGTCCTGTCGTATTCCGAATATCTCTCCGATTCGATGGAAAAGCGTTGCGATAGCACCTGGAGCTGCGTCCCGAAGGCGCATTCGGTTCGAAAGACGATCGCCTCCAGTTGCTCCAACGGATTCAGCTTCGTCGACGATCCTTTCGTTGGGTCAGCAGCCCCTGAATCCACAGAGCATCCTGACTTCCCGGAAGTCGTCGTCATCAGATCGGTTGTTTCAACAGCAGCAGCAGTCCGTTGTTCATTGGTGCCAGTCGCCGCATCCCGAATCGGTTCCATCGCTATGGTTGCTGCAGCAGCCACCACAGATCTTGACTGATCTCGAACTCTAGAGGCCAGTATTCTGTCGTCGACGCTTTCCACTTGATCGCGTCTTATCTTTTCGCTGTCAGCCTGGAATTTGCACTCGATGGTTCCCTGGTAATGGTCGGTGTCCATGGCAACAGGTGCCATCGCATGGTTGCCATGAGTCTGTGGTTCCAAACAGTCTTGGAGAGAGCTAACGGCGTTATTTCCTAAGACACCGTTTTCAACTTTAGACGACTCGAGCTGCCCGTTCTTTGCAAGACGATGAGCGTTTCCCAATGCTCCAACATCATTCCCATTTTCATCCAAAAGTTCAACAGTTTCCATTCTTGACACGTTTTCCAATCTGCTCTTTCCGACAACACCGCTTCCACAGCCATGACCCTTGTCGTTCCTGTGCGATGTCCTCAGATCAGCGGCGGCGCCTTCGCTCTTCAAGGTCTTCGTGGAAGAACGAATTCGCTCAAGGATTGAACTCATTTCCGGTGAATTACGTTTCCTGTGGTGTTTCTTTCTCTGCTTAACGTGTCCAACGGTGCCTCTTCCGTCGACGCTTAATTCAATCACATTCTCAAAAGGCTCCACAAGAAGATTCACGTCTTCCAGGTTCTCAGAGGCATCGTCGTCGCTCTGGAAGAAGTCCACCAGTTCTGCCTTTCGCTTCCGATCAAGAGAACCACTTGAGTTGCCCCTCGAAAGCGCGTCCAGGATGACTATCGGACCTCCAGCGCTATCGACAACCAGCTCGGAAGACTGGATACCCGCCTCGAGTCCGAGCCTATCACTGGGTAGCTCAGACGATGTAGTGGATATCTTGGGGTCGGAGATGGTGGATCCAGTCGCCATGGTGTTACCAGTATCTGGCGAGTGACGGTTTCCTATGTGAGACTCTAACACCAGAAATCTCTCTGGAACTTGTTTTGGTGCAGGGCTCTGCTGAATCAGGTTCAAAATCTCGAGTTCTTTTTTCGACTTCCGGTCATCCTCGTCCACCATGTTGGAATTACTGACGGACGAAGTAACACGTGACAGGTCGAGCAACAGGTTGTTTGCGTCATCATTGGTGTACGAGTTCAGACCAATGGGCGACAAGCTCTTCGCGGAAGATGATTTGTCTCTGCCTTTGGGTTGACTCGGGCAATCTATTTCACCTTGGCAATGACGACCATTTGGATGATCGTCTTGGTAAGGAAACTTCTGACAGGCTTCCCCTAAAAAAGACTTATTTATTCATATCACCATGGAAGCATGCTTCCTGATTATCATGCCTCAACGTTTCCGTGACTACAGCCATCACCATTACAGTATATTCACTGTCTATATTGTTAATGCAATATTATTGTTCTTGCTGCTGCAATTAATATTGTCATTATTATTCATTCATTCCGAAAATTCATAGGGACTACTGTTCCTATTATTGTTATGGTCATTATTATTATTACTTGTTACTATTACCCTGCTGTTTATTATTTTTTTAAATACCCCGAGGTACATATGATCCCTCAGGAACTGAGGGATCAATATTAGCCTAAAGTGTTGGTTGTCTGGTATGGCCTAAGTAATCAGTCTCCTGAACGACGAAAGTCCCTTTGAACGATATGGCGTTATAACGTTGCATGGTAATCGATATACTCTGGTAAAGATATGATTATTATTAGTATTATTATATTTATTATTATCACTATATTTATTATTATTATTATTATTATTATTATTATTACTATTATTATCATTATTATTTTGTTTGCATTATTTCATTTTAGTTATGATTATTGTTTTCACCATCACCATAAAATTCATTATCAACAAAATCATCATCATTTTGGGACAAGTACATTGACAACACCATCTTGGGGTCTATATGAGAGCAAAAACAAATAATTAGATCATGTTCCACTGGGTCCATACATTCATTCGCACTTGTATGCAAGAGTGTGCACAAAAGTGTGCATAAACTTATTAATATTTTGTTAGTTATGCAGAGCCTGTTTATACCGCACCGCCTGCTGTCAGGTTAACAGCTAAACTTCAAAAACAACTTGAAAAATAGTTTATGAGACCAGCCAAACAGGTTGCTCTGCTTCTTAACGAGAAGAAAATAGCTCAGTACGTTCAAACCGTACAGTTCAAATTATTTACTTAATAATGAGATCTAATTATTACGGACCATCAACTGGTCATAAAACGTCATCTTCAGTCGAGTTTATAGCACGCCATTACGCAATAAAACAATATTTATAGACCCTAAATTACTGTTGGTTTTAGTCCGTCGAAATCGCTTCAAAAACTGTATTTTGCTACGAAACTGACGGCAGAACGAGAAGCTGCTACTGGCCATTTGGTCGAGAGGCCGTCTTCTGCGCTCTCACCCGTTATAATTTCATGTCACAGATCAAGAAAATAAAGTCAACGACTCTCTGTCGATTTTAAAGAAAGGCGATCACTGACGACGAACGGACTTATATATTAAGTACGGACGACTATGTTCTAAAATAATGCTGCAGAAGTGTTCAACATGTTTCGTCCACATTGGCAGAAATAAAGGGGTCGGTTATAATGTCAGATATTGCAAAGTTCGTCGTTGGTCGATAACAGGATCAATAATCTGTCAACAGTTATAATAATTATTATAACTGTTGATAATCATGATTACGTTATAGGCTAGCATCGATTAAGAGTCGTATGATCATATCGGCTCTGAATACTGGTTGTACAACTGTTAAAAGATCAGAAATCACGAGTGTTATTATATGTACGGAGATTATATTGCAATCGATACGGTAGTTACTAATTACTAAGTGGCTATGGGCGACTGTAAAGACTAAGTATTCCGATATTTTCAAGCACGAACGCATTTATGGGGGATAATCCAGAGACTGAACAATAGGAAAGCCGAGCGATTCATACCCAGGAATTTTTTTATTGACGTCAAGAAGCGTTGCAACTCTTATAGAGACGAGCAAACTTGAGATACTTGTGAGAGCCGGATATTTGGATTGCCTACACTGCGTCATCATAAACGGCCATATTCGTCGTTCTTTAATTTTAATTTTATTATCTTTCTCCAGTGAATATTTAATGTCCATTGTTTACAAACGAATTAAACAGCCAAGTCCTCCGCTCGTGCGGTTGCGGCGATTTATTGCACCGAATCAAAATATCAGAACAATATCATAACATCGTCAACCTTGTCAAAGGCCAATAATGATCGTCGCATTTGTGGAGCAGGCTAATGCGCAATTAAAAATTCAAATGCGGGGCACCCTTTTATTCACGAGCACTGACTGCGTCATATCAAAATTAAGTTGCTCGTTGTATAATAAACGTGACTACGGAAAATGAATCTTTGTATATAATTACGCTCAGTATCGCTTATAACAGCTACTAGAACAGTCATAAAACCAGGATTCTAGGTCGAGAGGATCATTATCCGGTGAAGATATTATATCATTTAGATGAGGTTAAAGTGTGATTGCCAGAGGAAATTATGGAGATAAGGAGACAGACATGGAGATAGAGAAAGAGACAAAAAAAGAGGTGCTGAGACGGGTTTCATCTTAAATTGAGAGAGACTGGAAGTCAGTGGCGAGCCTGTGAGAGCAGACTATCTGTGTCTCTGTCATTTTACCTCTCTATCTCTCCCTCTCTTTCTGTCTACTTGTCCGTCGAATTGTCATTATCTTTCTGTCCATCTTGCTATTTGTCTATCTTTATATCTCTCCATTTCTCTATCTGTATATCTTTATATCTCTCTATTTCTCTATCTGTATATCTTTATATCTCTCTATTTCTCTATCTGTATATCTTTATATCTCTCTATTTCTCTATCTGTATATCTTTATATCTCTCTATTTCTCTATCTGTATATCTTTATATCTCTCTATTTCTCTATCTGTATATCTTTATATCTCTCTATTTCTCTATCCATCTTTATAACTCTATTTCTCTATCTGTCTATATGTATATCTCTTTGTTTCTCTCTCAGTCCATCTCCATTTCTCTATCTTTATATCTCTCTGTTTGTCCATCTGCACATCTTGCTATCTCTCTATATCTTTAGCGCCACTTAACTGACCTTATCGGACGCTCTCAAACATCCCGTCTTTGTGTTACTGCGAGATGCATTGTAAAATACTACGCGATTTCTCATGAAAAGCAACGTAATGGGCTGCAGCGAATTGTAGGCCTAGCTCATTATTTTGCAGTTTTAATATAGTCATCCGTCCTAGAGACGATCCTATCGTGAGCACGTACGAGTAGATAGCATTATTCGATGGAAGTAAACGTAGCGTACGATAGCGCAGCAGACCAGTAAGGAAAAGATGGTCTCATCACCTTGAATCCAAGACTCACCTTGACAAGAAAACTCTGGAGATGCGACATCCTTTTCCAGTTCTTTCTTACACGTGACCTTATCCAGTTTTCCTCCAGTTGACTCTTCTCCAACTCCTCCAGAATCAGCGGCAGAGGGCGCTTCATTCGATTCCCATCTCAAGTCAACCGAATCCGGGTTCAAGCATTGATACTTTCCCGTCAGACCGTCAACTGATTCCAACTCGTTCCGCTTGACTGGAAATTGACGAGCGGCACTTTTCATAGAACTGGCATCGATTCCCACTCCGGATGGGCAGAGCTGCTGCTGCAGTTGTCCTAGCAACTGCATCTGGTATTGCTGTTGCTGCTGCATCGTCCAGAGCAGCGAATTCAAGGATGAAACGTCTATCAGCTGAACGGAGACTCCTGGAAACGCGCGTTCGCTTCCGGAGGTGGAAGAGGATGCGTTGAAGAACGTGGGAGACGAATTCAATGGAAAGATGGAACCGGAAGACGTGGTATAAATCGACGTTTTTCCGTTTGATCCAAACCCAGCGTCATGATGATCCGGTCTTATTTTTGTAGCGCCAAACGGGTACCCGTTCGGATCAATTGTGCCGTTCTCTTCAAGGTGAAGCCACCCGCCGTTGTTACCAAGGAAATGACCGAGCTGTTCCATTCCCGGAATTTCCTTTAGACGCGGCACAGTTTCGTTGGTCTCTCTGGCGCTTGGACCTTCTACGCTCTCTTGAAGGATAGAACACACTCTCGATGACATACCTAGGAACATTACACATTTAGATAGAGCTATAGCGAGAACACTGAAGGCGCTTAACCCAAGCAATACACTGTCCTTCATTGCTGAATGCACAATGCACACATACATGCACACATACAAGCACACTCGTGCAAGCAAATAGTCAATGGGACATTAGAACAGAATGACAGAACATTCGAGCAATTAGTTAATTTAGTAAAAGTGAACTGCTCAGCAATTTTTCGTAATTCAAAACATAATTAACGACAGGTTCGGTCACAAAATAAACAAACCTGCCAATCTCATGTTGAAGTCGAATAGCAAAATATCTGTCTATTCTTTAACCAGAATTGCTGTTACAAAAACTGTGATCTCTATCACAATCGCTATTATTCCTGCTAATATTATTAGAATGAATAATATTGTTTTAATAAATATCATCATTATTACCGAGTCCGACATGCCATTTGTGGGTTGCGACAATGGGAGAAAGTATAAATTAGAATTTTATTACATTAAATACTTCTGATTTATTTTTCCTATTACTTATTTTCTTTTATTAATCCAATTTGTCCAGACGCTGTATGCATGTATCACTACGGTACCTGCGGCAACTGTGTGTCATTAAATTTGGTTCAACCTGTGCGCAAAAACACTCTGATATGTCATGTTCAATTGTTCGCTTGTGACAATACCGTTGCCAGAGTACTACGAACATTGGTGACACATTTTCCAGGGGTGCGAGATGCATAAATGGTTGGGAACTCCATGGTTCGATGTCTCAAAAACTAAGCAGGGCCGGCTGTTGAAATTTGCCCGGAATCTGAAGAAATTCTGCACTAAATCGACGCCCATGGAGTTTAGGCTGGAGGTCAGAACCCCCAACCCACTGAGAAGTTCTTCAACGCGTCCCATGCTATTATTAGACCCAAAAAATCTGCGTCTTAAATGCTGTAGGGGACCTTGTCATGTCAAACATTGGCAGCATTAAATGTCTTATCATCACAGTCTCAAAAGAGACGACATTGCTTCGGAGTTGACATGTCATTGAAATGCGACCATCTATTTATAGCTTGGCACCAATAAATAATCGGTCTTTGTCTCGCCGCCTCTGCCAGTCAAAAGCCTGAATGGAGGAGGAGGGCGACACCAACCGTCTGGCAGGCGTAATATGTCGTTAAACCTACTTCTGAATATTCATGTTATCGCCAAATCAGCTCTTCATAGTTGTGGTTGTGTATTTCGTGTATACAATACGAATATCAAACAGCATGTTTAATTATGCAACAATGCAACACATTTGTAATTGTTCGCATTCTGGCAGTGCCAGTCTCAAGTCTGGATACAAGAGAAGGACGACGCAAGTGATCCTGGTCACACAGTGGCGTTATGCTGAAACTACTATACTTAACATAACATAGGCCTAACATATTCTTTTATTGCATCCAATTCGCAAAATATAAGTAGATATAAGTAGCATTTAAACAGAATGCAATGGAAGACACCTAAAGGGGCCAAGAAGGCCACGCTAATAAGGGACACCCAAATAATCCTCATATAAACTTTCAAGTAAAAACAGGAGCCATGATAGCAGAGAGTGAAAAAATAAAGAAAACAAATTAATTACAAGCAAAAGATTCTCTAACGGTAATACTTAAACTATAGCTAATCAAAACTAATAAACTAGTTCATCATGCTAACCATTAGACAAACGTGCTCCATCCTTAATTGGTTAAGTCATGAACTTACCCTAACTTCTGAAGTCCTTAATAATACTCTTAAGTCCCGATGTTCTGAACCTAGACTAAGTTCAAGATTTCCAAGTTCCGTACTTGCTCTAAATCCCGAAGTCCTCAATTGACTCTAAGTTCTGAAGTCATGAACTTCATGAAGTTACCGAGGTCCCGAACTTACTCTAAATAATGAAGTCCTGAATGAACTCTATATAGGCCTATGTCATCCCGCAATGGCCGCGTTTCGGACCGGGTGCTCTTCTAGCTAATCAGCGATTGCCACAACTCACCAGGTTAAGCGAAAAGTCCTAGATTAGGAGAAAATTTGATCCATAAACCAACAAGTGCCATCGTCGAAAACTAGATCAACAAACAGCCGAAGACAAAAGCAATAAAGTGTCAACTAACTAGCACACGAGACAGAACAAGTCACCGAAGCTTTTGTCTCAATCGCTCATCAACGGCCATATATTTGCTCGTCACAACTGACCAATTTCAGCGAAAAGTTCTAAATTCAGAAATAATTCGTTCAACAAAACAACTGGTGTCATCGCCGAAAATTAGATCAACATTCGACCGAAGACAAAGACAATAAAGTGTCAGCTAACTGAGCACACAAGACAAGAACAAAAGACACCGAAGGCTTTGTCTCAGTCGCTCATCAACGGCCATATAGTATATGCAGTGCACCCAAACGATCTTCGCCGAAACAACAGCAGGGAAATTGATTTACAAGCGAAATCTCAACAATCTCTTCTCTCTCTGTCTCTCTGTCTCTCTGTCTCTCTGTCTCTCTGTCTCTCTGTCTCTCTGTCTCTCTGTCTCTCTGTCTCTCTGTCTCTCTGTCTCTCTGTCTCTCTGTCTCTCTGTCTCTCTGTCTCTCTGTCTCTCTGTCTCTCTGTCTCTCTGTCTCTCTGTCTCTCTGTCTCTCTGTCTCTCTGTCTCTCTGTCTCTCTGTCTCTCTGTCTCTCTGTCTCTCTGTCTCTCTGTCTCTCTGTCTCTCTGTCTCTCTGTCTCTCTGTCTCTCTGTCTCTCTGTCTCTCTGTCTCTCTGTCTCTCTGTCTCTCTGTCGCTCTGTCTCACGTTGGTCGGCATTCTTCTTCCAGAAGAGCTCTGGCATTAATATGACATCCTAAATTATTTTAAACTGATTGGTCGAGTATGCTATTGTATATATATTGTTAGCGGTGAGCAGCGCTGAGCAGCCTTCGTCTTCATAAATAAAGGCCATTTATTGTCCCTTCCCATGCCCCGTTTAATTTTAGAAACGCATAGGTCTACTCATCGCGGTAGGTTTGTTCAGACTAATATAATTATGTAAATATGTATATTATATGGTTTGGTTCTCCACCAATGATGTATACAGGCGACTCATTATAATAGGCTAAATGCAATTTCGCTACAGCCAATTAAGATTTTGCAACCGAGATTTCAATATTTACAGAATAAAGATTTCTCAACAATTCCTAAAATTTCATTGAAATATTTTCATGACTAAAAAATTACAGCTGTCAAAATATTAATTCTGCATTTTGAAACCAACACAGCAAATGGTTTGTCTCTAGTTTTTTTGTGTCAAATTACATCACCGTAAGAAATCTGTGGGAGAGTTTATCTCTAAGAATATTCGAAGTGTCCACCCCAGTTTTCACACAAGCCTAAAGTCTTTTGATGAAGCGCAGTATGGTTTTGTCAATGGAGTCATGTTAACTGCAAGACTTTCTTCAGGTCGTCGGTGTTCTTCGGTTTGGGATGAAAAATGTCTTGTAGCGTTAAAGCATAGCTATCTAGCGGGTTTGGCGGACTTTTATCTTTGCCAGTGATTTAATTGAAGGCACTGCAATCGGTAGCAATAAAGGCTTAAGCCAACTCAAATCAACTGCTGGGAAATGAAAACAGATAGTAGAAAAGACTTGCGGTCTTCAACTTCAACGAGTCTTTTGGTGACAGAGTTTCAGCGTTAAGTTTAATGCTAACAGGAAATATAGTCTTCTCTTATCATCATAACATAGCAATAACCGTCACATGCGTCGCAAAAGTGACTCTCTCAACCACCAGGCTACCCCGTGGAGATCAGGCTTCCTGCACGCAGACCATACTCGATCGTTCTGATAGTTAGTTAACAGACGGCTTCAGGTAAGTTTTTGGGCACATTTCGAACAGGAATATGATGAAACTGAACAAATATATTATTACGATGATCAAGTTTCGCAGTTCGTCAAACAATCGTCGCCAATCGATCTATCAGAGAAAAGTTCTTCGGCGACTCAATCAATAAGGTCATATATACTTAGTGTCCAACAAGTTAAAGTAAAAACATAGGTTTTTCGGGACCCTCTTTTATCTGGTAGATGGCGCAATCGTTCCATCTCTCTAAGAGATTTTTGATTACATCTCATATATTTTATGATGTAAACTTGCCGGAGTGGAGCTCGTCAAGGAGGACTCGCTCGAGTGGTTAAACAGTATTTTATTTTTTGTATTTTTTTCATGTTTTCTCAATTTTTAAGTGATATCCGTTAAAATATTTGATACATTATATTATCATGCAAGCGTGAAATGTGCACAAAATTTCAGCTTTGTAGGTGGACGGGAGGATAGCGAAAAAAGAGTTGAAAGAACTCCGACGATCCGTAGACTACATGTATGACAAACTTTACGCAAGCCAAGTTAAATAAAAGAGGGTAAAAGGAATTGGACCTCGCGTTAAATCTAGAGAAGACGCGTAGATATAGTCATGTTACCCAACATTTAAAGCGATTCAACCAACCTCTCGATAATCAGAACGAGTTTTCAAGACATATACCCTGGCAATCTGAAGATGAGTTCATATCACCTCTGGGGTAATCTGACATGAATTGGCATCATCCACGGGGTAACTTGAATTGATTGGAGTAAGGTGATACGCGATTTCAAATCAGCGGGGGTAAGATGAATGAGGGATAGTCTGACATCTCTATATCGAAACCATGTTATTCGATTCAATTTGCAGATTGTTTTAGGGTTGGAAACCTGATCGCGTAAGAAGTTCAAGACGATCAACTGCTTTGAGTAGGTGTTAAAAATCTTCCTAGAGAACTCGACTGTAAAATAATTAGGTTTCTAATATTGTAGTTGTAATCGTAATCTCCAAACTGCTAAAGCGACACTCGAAATCAAGCGCTGGGCGCCAGTTTATGCACAAGCGCCTCATCGAATCAGAGGGGTCGTCCAAAGGGTTATCCGATGAAGGTCAGAGTCCGATTTCCAATTGATCAGAGGAGGCAGAGCTGTTGCTAAGGAAGGTGTCGCTTTGGCCGAGGATTGGAAGCAGGGGTGGCGCGATCCGGAGCTGAGTCCGAGGGGACAAGTTTCCTCACTTTTTTCAGAGAAGGGACACGTTTTTATACGTTTGTCCCCTCCCACATTTCTTACCCCTCTCATTGTGTACCCTCCAACTTCTCAGACGATATCGCCGCCTCTGATTGGAAGGGTGACAATCACATGAGTCAGGGTCAGAGTTCTTGAACTGGTGAGACCTAAGTTTATAATAGAAAGCCTGAGGGGTGATGGATAAAGATTGAAGCAGCCTGTGATAGATGGTGTCGAATTACATGCAGTGATTGTGGAAGAACAAAAAAGTACGAAATTGAGGAGGCAAATCGTTCCAAAGACGAGGTGCAGGGTTGGATATGGAACATGAGTTGAGAAATGACTTGGGTTCGAGAAAGGGTAGAACGGGTTGCCTGGATGGTGTAAAGTTCGCGAAGATATTTGGGACGCAAGAAGTTTTAGGTTAGTGATATGATCTTGACAGTGGATATGTACCCCCGGGATTTTAAACCAGTGAAGTGATTCAACAGCGTGTTATACGGATGCAAAACATCGATAGTAACAAAAGACATTGAAAATAACCTTTGAGAGAAAATGTTTCTGGAAATTATTGAGATTATGCTGGACACTGAGAGTTAGCAACGAAGGCTGTATAAACGAATCCACCACAGGGAGAATCTGATGCAGAAGGTGGTTCAGAGAAAGCTGGGGCTATTCGGCCACGTATGTAGAATTAACAGCGACCGAGGGATCAAGACAGGGATGTTCTGCAAGATGGACGGTCCAAACAGAAGAGGTCGTCCACATAGGGAGTGGCTGGATGATGTCGTTGACTGGGGGAAAAGACGACTTCAGGATCTGACGTACTTGGTTTCAGACAGACAACAGTGTTAAACTTTACAAAACTGGCATCGGACGTCTATATTGTTTAAACCAGCATTGAAAGCGATGAAGTGACTCGAGCAGAGGATTGACGTGATGATCTTTGGACGTTCTAATGACAACTCTGACTAATGCGTTTTGGATCATTTGCAGTCGAAAACAACGCCCGTTGCATCTAACAGTCGTAATAGTTTAAACTAAGAAATTGTAGTCGCTATGACTAACGCTCTTAACTCTCTCATGGCCTCCGTCACCGATTGTCTTCTCTTCCACGTCAAGCGTCGACCTCCTTATAGATTTCGGTCCAAATCCAAGTTGCATCGTATGCCCTATCGACGCAACTTGGCACAGGAGCTCTGAACATCCATGCCGTTTGTAAGTTTATCGACAGAATCCATTGGTTGGTTCTACGCTTGTGCTTGGGTCCACCACTGGCAACTCTTTTCACCATAGTTTGCTAATGTACGTGTTTTATTGGTTTATGGAATGAATGCGCGGGTAAAGGAATTTAGGGAGGAAGGAAAGGTTGGGAAATAAACGAGATAAAGAGAAGCAACGAATTGAACCAACCTTTGTCTTGGTCTACTGTTGTCTCTTCCTCTCCCTCTGGTTCGTTGAGTTGTCGTGGTTGTCTCTGCTTCCTCCTCGACATCCTCAATTCTATTCCTTAACTATTCCTCTCCAGTTTCCTTATCTTCTCTTTCCCAAAGCTCTAACTTTCCAGTAGTCCGTCACTTATTCTTCAATTCCTCTCTCCCTCTCCTTCCTCCGAAACCACTGTAGTCTCAGCTTCTCCAATCTCTCCTCTCCGACAATTTCTACAAGAGAGCTCGACTTCTCCTGTGGCCCGAAGTCTACCAAAACCCTATCAAAATTTAAGCAAAATCGAAACTTTCCATAAGGAACGTCGCCCTCAGCCCTTTCCGGCTTCAAATCGTCTGCAGACAAGACTAGAAACATCTACCACGAGCGAATCGGTAACGCCCGCTTCAAGTCACACACCTTCCAACACGCACATATGATTATTATACACAATATTAGTCGACACACAAGTCACTGTATATTTTGACTGACAGACTACCGCCAGTGCAGCTTATACCTAATTAAACATTCTCTATAACTGAAGTATATGGCCCACAGCTTAGTCTCAAGCCATACGACTAGCCTGTAGCGAGAGCTCTGCGTAGGCTACAGGTATGACCATTTCAAATACATGGTTATATATGGCGCTCGGACTACTTATACCATTCGGAAACGTAATTTCAAAATTTCTAAGCGTTCGTACAATACAGCCGTAGAATGGCACTGAAAATTTACAGCTCGCTTTAATCAACAAGACGGGTCTTGCAAGAGAGCGCGTATAAAAACGTTCGGTTTAAATTATTATTATTATAATTATTATTGCCCGTTGTTTGCTTTTATGTGATATACGTTGATTTCTACGACGTGTTTATTCACCTGCCCTGTGGTGTAAATACGTCGAATGATGTCGTATATAATAATATTGTTAATAAGCTGATGTGTTGGACTCCAACCGCCAACGTTGCTCTCATGACACGTACGTTGAATACAAGGTATCACGTTTGATTTGGCAAACGGAACGCAACGCATTAGAATTATATTAATCGAAGAAATAGATTATGTCATATAATCATTATGTACATCTTTTGCGACTAGTTGACTACAGTCTAATTGACGATGTACGATAAAAACCTGTCTTTTTCGGTATTCTTGCCGTTCCTATTTCAAAGCAGTACACAGAATAATGATTGGCGAGGTGTGCTCAATACGCGTGAAATAAATCGTCGCCAACTAACAAGGTCTCAAGTACGTTGTATAAATATTAAGCAAGAAAGGGTAGGCCCTGGTAGCGGAACCCATCGGTCCCTCAGGTTTTTTCTTTCCCTGTTATCCCTTCTCTCCGCGTAGGCCTACTAATGCTTTCTTATGTATCATCATCGTTGTGTTCTATTGTTTGATGTGATAATAAAAATTATTGGTTATGGTTATGATTAGATCGATGGGATATCTTACTAGGAGAGAAGGAACAGTTATACCTAAATTAAACATTTTAAATTAATTGTAATTTTAAGCCACCAGGGAGATGACAACAGTGAGTACAATTAGCCTATAATTATACTTGGCATTTTCTTAGACATTTTTGACAAAAGTTAAAGCTTTGGGAAATTAAATACTTGAATGGAGGCCGGAAAACTTGTTACATGGGCGGCCGATTGTTGACGATTAACTGTTCACTTAGCCCAGAACCCTATGGATACCCTGCAGATAAATTGACAACGGAAGTCCTAATGGCTCCCATAATCGTAGCATGGGACTCGGTGTTGAAGCGGTATGTCCTGTGCCTTGCAACCGACGGGTGGCAGGTTAGAACCCACCCCAAGTCATTGCTTGACGACCTTGTACAAGTTCTTCAATATCGTGTGTGAGAAGGGGAACGGGAAAACACCTCAATCATTTCATCCCCTTGTCGAATTACAGCCAAATTGACCTGCCTTCGAGCAGAGAACTCTTCATCGTCAATCGAAGCATAGACGTGCTTATCACTTCAACAGCGTGACTGGATGGATAGTGTACTAAAAGTTACTGGTTGGTCATTGCGACACATCGCTACAACGCTAAAGAAATTCAAAGATGATGCAAAAAACACATCGTCAATTAATAAATAAATTGTTAACGGTTACTTTACCATGACTTTATTTATGAGTTTCAAGCTGTCAGCTGTTACATTACTGAGTATACTTTAGTACAACCATAGACTTCTTCGTCTTCTTCTGACGACTCAGTCTGAGTTTTAAACTGCAGGTCGATCGCCAGACATAAACCAAGCTTCAGATTTAGTATGAAGTCGAGATGAAACCAATTGTCGGTCGAACAAGACAATTGTCAGATTAGATCCAATAATTGTCAAATAAATAAAGCGAATCTCAAGCAGACCAAATGCAAGGTGAAAGTACAATTCCTGCTGTTGCCTGTTGGACAATCCTTCTCGGACGAGCACAACTGCACACGATACGTACTGCTACATTTGATTACAGTCTAGAACTGCCACAGCTCAGCATCGCGCGCTATGCTTCTGTTGGCCCTTTGATATGGAACAGTGTTCCTGCTGTGACTCGTGCTGCATGCAATCTTATCTAGTAGCACAACTGTTTCTGCTCGTTCTCTTAAGACTTTTCTTTTCTCTAGGGGTCTTTCGCACTGGGAGCGCCTTTGATTAGGTTGTACTGTGAGAGGCCCTTTATAAATCCGTAAATAGAATAGAATAGAATGTTCTTGATTTTACATTTTGGTTAAGACCAAACTAGTAATAATCAGATGCCCACGTTGAATATTGATAAGAGGTTTGTAGTTTGACTGTTACATTATGTTCAATGTATTTTTTTTATAAGTATTGCAAGCTATGATTAAAAAAAGAGGTCTTTGATGATGTTAACAGGAGGCCACCTACGCTTTGCTTCGCGACAAGCCACAATATTGTTAAGAGGATGTCAAAAACAAGCCTATCCCACAGGATTTGCGCTATATATACATGTAGTTCAATATCATTTCCCTTAACTATGGGGTAATTTTTTGGTCATGTATACGCTTTGCTATGAGCTCTGAAATCAAATTCCAAATGACTCCATATTCTGACAACAGTTCCTCTGGCGCACCTCGTCTTCCAACAACCTGTTCCTTGCTCACATAATATCATTCAACAGATAGTGCCGTCGTACTTTGCAATCCATCTGTTCATCGCTTTCACACAAGCGGACCACATCAACATCATAGGGTCGTGTTAGTCCACTCAATTCATTTTTATCCACCCCCAACCCTCAAACTCATCCGTAATCGTAAGCGTTATTCTGCATTTACCTAGCGCCAGAACCCCAGTAGATCCAAGCTGCATGCCGACTCATAAACCATCGTTTAGACTGTGCTGGAAACTTCAGTGCTAGACTCGATCATCGTTGGTCTATTTTTGCGGTCCTTCTTCTTCTTCTCCTCAGTTCTCGTTGTTTTCTCTGGTTCCGTGTTCTTCGTTCGTTCTGATTTTGGTTTCTTCGTCGTCTGTCGTTCTTGTTTCGTCTTCTTGACGCTCTTGTGTCCGGTTCGCTGTTTCCGCTTTCGGTGTTTGATGAAAAGTCGTTCCAATCGCTTCCAGTTGATTTCGTTCAGTCCGGAGACCTTCGATAGATCAGATTTATTTGTCATCGTGTCTGCAAACACAATAATTAAACACGAAATCAACGATTAATCGATCAATCATCGATCATTTAAACATATTTCTAGATCCATTCACCCACCTATCCACCCAGCTTATCCACCCATACACCCACCAATCCCACCATCCACTCACCCATCCACCCACCAATTCACCCACCAATCCCACCATCCACTCACCCACCCACCCACCTACCCTACCACATATTCACCCACCTATCCATCCATCTATCGAACCACCCACCTATCCATCTATCGAACCACCCACCTATCCATCCATCTAGCCGCCTACCTATTCATTAATCCAGTCATCTTATCCATAAATATGTCATCCTATGCCGAGATCACGCAGATGAAGTCGGTAATACTTCGTACCCATGGCTGCCTCAGAGCTAACTATATATATATATATATATATTTATATATACATACCTAAATACAAACATACAGACAAGTCCCTTAAGTCTTTTTCTTTAGTCGTTGCTGGGCTGGGAGCGCTCCTAATTAGGCTCCTGAAGAGGCGCTACATAAATGCTCAGATTGACTAAATGAATGAATGAATGAATGAATGAATGAATGAATGAATGAATGAATGAATGAATGAACGAACACACTACGTGCGTATACGTCGTTTACCTTCACAGAATCGATGTTTCATCCGACATTTCCTGAACTGCGCTCTGTCTGGACATTGAATTCCGTTCTCCGATGGTTCTTGGATGACTCGTCTCTTTCTCTTCTGTAGACCATATTTGTAGCCACACGTCAGACCCTTTCGATTGCACGCGCCCCAGAAGCCCCACGCACTAACCTCACAGTCAACTGCCGTTTGCAAAACCACACATATATTAACAACTCAATAAAACATAAATTATTATTGTTTTGAAACACCATAGGCTTTCAAAACTTCAGTTTAAAATCGTCTCTTTAAAATGTATTGTAATATAATGACACTAGACATTTATATAGCGCCCCTTCAAGATACCTAGGCCTACTAAGAGGCGCTCTCTGCACTGGCCTTGATGATGTGAAATGTCACAGTGAACAATTGAACTAGTCTGTTAGCAAAACTATGCACAAGGAGCTGAAAAGAGTCACCAGTGGTGGGCCCACGCACAAGCGTGGAACCAACCAACGGATTCCCGTCGACAGCTGATAGATGGCCTCTTGTAAGAAAAAAATTCGTGCTATAGGAAGTGATTTGCTTCTAAATTCATTTTTATTGAAGTCGTTGAAAGCAAACCAGAAATAAAAATAATGATTTCCATCCATCAACAACAACAAGGAATCCAAAGACGGCAATAGTCTCGCTGGATAGGGTCAATAATATCACTTGGTATACAAATCATTAGTTGGAACTATCAACAGTTAAATATCAGTAATGAGTTTCTAAGAGCGTTAATATTTAGACAATCGTTTATCAAAAGACATTGTAGTTTCGAAATAATTGATGAAGAAAGAGATGGTTAATTCAATCTGGAAGAGCACAATAGATAACAATGATAAATTATAATTGTCGGTTAACAAGTTTACAATCTTTTTCGAATCAAACCAAATTGTTTATTTCAACGCCTTATAGCAACTAGAAATAGTATTGGAATCGTTAACTCGGAATTGTTAGAACGCTACTGCCTGTTGCTGAGCGTTGGGCCCCAGATTATTCAAGAGGGATGGTCAGTCGATGTAAACTATGGAAAATTCGATCCCGGCTCTGAGGGAGAGAGTTCAGAGGTGTATATTTACTGTATTATGAGTGGAATATACACGTAGCTCCCTGTCAATTGGCGCTTCGTCAGGTTATTAGTTATGCTGGCTTCGCAAGGGTGCAGCACCTCAAGAGATGGAATTTTTGAAGCACTAAGTTCACGGGTCCTGTGGTTAATTAATTAATTAATTAATTAATTAATTAATTCATTAATTCATTCATTCATTTATTCATGGATTAAATAATTATTAATTGTAGCCACACGTCAGACCCTTCCGATTACACGCGCCCCAGAAATCCCACGCACCAACCTCACAGTCAACTGTCGTTTGCAACTGTGGTTAATTAATTAATTAATTAATTAATTAATTAAATTATTTATTTATTTATTCAATCATTATGAGCATTTCTATAGCGCCCCTTCAAGAACCTACTCAGGAGCGCTCCCAGCCCAGCCACGACAAAAGAAAAAAGTCTTGAGGGACTTGTAAAAACGTAACTGTTGCTCCACAAGCAATGAGCAGAGCTCAATTGGGAGATCATTCCACAATGAAGGGCTAACAGCGCTGCCTTAGAACCAAGCGTACACATGGAACTAAAAGCTCACCCCACATATTGTATTGTATTGTATTGTATGAAAGAGAAGTCCCAATTAATGAATGAATGAATGCAGGACCCCACTGCTACCTTCAGCCACACCTTCACAAGAGCACCCACCTTCACATATTCCCCAGCTTCTATTTATACATCGAAAGAGTCCTCGCGGTTCTTCAAGTAGCCTTTGCGATCACTCCTATGTTTAACAATTATCCTTAGAAAGGAATTTGATTATCGTATATAAGACGAGACACTGACCCTGTCTTCTGCAGTGCCGTGACTGTCCAGCGTGGGGCTGACTCTCTGGACACTTGTCCACGCACTGACCATCGACGAAGAAGAACGGAGGCAGGCAGCTAAGACAGGTCGTTCGATTGGAACAGTTCTCACAGCGATCCAAAGAACACTCTGCGAAGCAGAAAACACGAGTAGACAGTCAACAGGCGCTATATAAATGTAATGCATACATTCAGACATACATACATGCATACTCAATGTTCATGTACATACATACATACAGAGGCACAGAGAAAGATAGACAGGTCCACAGAGAGATACCTGGAATGGACACGCAGTCTTCGTACATGCTAGGCGATGTTTAAGCCTTGGGCGTCTAAACAAATGATACGATTATTCCAGCTAGGGAAGGGGAGAAACAGAGGGAAGGAAAGCAGGAGTGGGGAATGGAGAAGGAAAGATCTTGAGAATAGGTCAACAAGTGCATGGATAAATGCCCCAAGGGTCGAAATCAGATGCCGTGAACAGGTGTGAATGTGCTATGGGGTGGGGGCTAAGTCCGTAAGTAAGCAAAGAGAACCATGTTGATAAGTCAGTAGGAAAACAGGTAGGCTGGAGTACTCTTGTAGGAAAACAGTTTCATTATTTAAATGCTACAGTTGTCAGGCTTGGTTTTATTTTTGCGCTAAATGACCCTTAGCCAGAAGTGGACTCCCTGTGGAGAGAGGATTGAGCAAGAGGTTTAGTAAGAGGGTTATTTAGTGAACAAGTGATTTAGTTGGAGGTTGAGTTACTACGGGAGTGATTTTGTGAGCGAGTGACTTAGCGAGCGAGTGACTTAGTGCGCGAATAATTTAATGAGCGAATGATGTTATGAGCGAGTGATTTAGTTAGCGAGTGATTTTTTGAGCGAGTGATATAGTGATCGAATGATTTAGTGAGCGAGCGATATAGTGATAGAATGATTTAGTGAGCGAGCGATTTGGTGAGTGACTTAGTAGGCGAGTGATTTAGTAAGCGAGCGAGCAAGTGAAGAGTGAATTGCTGAGCGAATAATTTACTGATGAATTGAGCAGATGAGCTCTTAAGTTGTCAATCGAGTGAGTCAATGAGTGAGTCAACGAGCGATTGAGTAACGGAGTTGCTGAGCAACTGAAGGAAGCCTTTGAGTGAGCCACATTATGCTCAAATGTAAAAGTAGGGTGGCCATAGAAAAAGAAGATTGGCATAATGAACTAATAAGTTGGTACTCAAGTGAGCAATTGAGTCAGAGAGCGAGAGTGCATGAGCGCCTCTGATAGACTCACTGAAGCATTTCCCGTGGCCTCGTTTCCGCATTCCAAAGTACCCGTATGGACACTGTTCGACGCAACTTCCGGTCTGCCTCATGCCGTGCCATTGCAGGAACAGGAAGTGACGTCGCTGACACGTGACGCATCCGTTGTAGGCGGAACATGTCATGCAACCATTCGGACAAACCGGGTTACTCTCAAACCCTATCGAATGACATCATCACAAAAGATTGGTATCAATCGCAATAATAATTATAACCGTAGCCATAACCATAGGTTATAAATATATAACCATAAATATTTACTCATGCACTTGTTATCATTTCAACGTTGCTGCAACATCGCCTCTGAATCTGCGTTGTTCCATAAGTCGTAGCCGTCATCATCGTCATCGTAATCATCAGAATATTTATCGTCGTCATCATCATTATGATGATTTATTGTCATCGTCGATGTCATCATCATCATCGTCATCGTTATCGTCGTCGTCATCATTATCATCATCGTTACAATCATCACATTCCTCGTCATCATAATCATATGCAGCAGCAGCAGCAACAACAACAGCAGCAGAATCGTCGTCATCATCATCATCATAGTCAGCAAGCATCATCAATCACTTTAGTCATCATTCAACATTATAATCATCATCATCATCATCATCATCAAAAATAAGTAATCAAGAAAACAATGAAAGTAAGGACATAACTCAGAGTTTGACGAATGGACAACAAAATCAAATTTGCTATTTAGTACACGTGACCTTCCGGTTTATGGAAAACGCTGCCTCATTTGCATATTATAAATAATTGACCCATTGACCTTCGTCGGATTCCACTGTCTCCACAGCAACTGAAAAGAAGGTACCCTTTTGCCTCGCTGCGTTTTCATAATGGTTGCTACTATTAATTTCATGTTCGTTACTATTATCATCATCACCATCATCATTATCATTTTTATTATCATTTTTATTATTATTATTATTATTATTATTATTATTATTATTATCATCATTATTATTATTATTATTATTATTATTATTATTATTATTATTATTATTATTATTATTATTATTATTATTATTATTATTATTATTATTATTATTATTATTATTATTATTATTATTATTATTATTATTATTATTATTATTATTATTATTATTATTATTATTATTATTATTATTATTATTGGTGTAAGTGATAGGGGTAGCGATCGTGGCAATAGCATTAGTAGTAGTATTATTAGTAGCATTAGCAGTTACTGTATTCCTCTAAATTTATTCCTTCCTTCCTTCTTCTGTTTCTCTTCTTTTTCATCCTATTCTCATTCATTCTTTCCCTCCTTCCCTCCCTCCCTCCCTCCCTCCATCCATTCCTCCCTCACTCCCTTCCTCCCTCCCTCCATTCCTCCCTCACTCCCTTCCTCTCGCCTGGTCGTCAGGCTTTCTTTTATGCCCTATCACGCGTGGCATTTGTCTCGTGCAACGTGAAACTGTGCAGTGGTCTTTGCGTTGGCCAATCAGTTCTCGTCCAACGGATAAAACATCATACGGAATGATTGGAGGAGTGTATTTGGTCGAATTACGATGAATGCAGTCAGGAGGAGGAGGAGATGGAAGAAAAGGAGGAGGAAGAGGAAGAGGAGGAGAGGGATGCGTAGGAGGAATAATGAGGAAGAGAAGGAAGAGGAATACGAGGAGTGGGAGTAAGGAAAGAGGAAGAAAAGGAGATGGAATGGGAGGATGTGGAAGAGGTGGAGGAGCAGGAGGAGGCATAAGAAGTGGAAGAAGTGAAAGAGAACGAAGAGGAGCAGGAGGAAGAGGGTTAGAAGGAGGAGGAAGATGAGGAGGTGGAGGAGGAGGAGGATAAAGAATGAGAAGAGGTGGAGGAGGAGATGGAAGCGGAGGAAGAACAATGAGGACCAGGAATAAAAAAGATGTAAGAGGAGGAGAACGAAGAGAAGGAGTAAGAGGAGTAAGAAGAGGAGGTGAGGAACAAAAAGATCTGAGGAGTAAGTGTACGGAGAGGAGAACGACAAGTAGAAAGCTGAGGAGAAATAGGAAGAGGAACAACAAGAGAAGGATTACGAAGAGAAGGGCGAAGGAGGACTAGAAGAAGAGGAGGGAGGAGGAATATTTTTTCGTAGAGAGCGATTAAGATTTCCTGGTCACGATCGTTGGCGTCACTCTGTCTCCATTTCAAAACCGTTGGAGTCAGTTGGCGACGATGCTAATGACTGAGTCGACCCGGAACAAATCACTCGGTTCCCCCGTTCAAACTGTCACCCGCCAACCCCGGAACTCATACTCTATTGCTCTCCCTCGCTTGCTCTGTTCCGTTGTATTCTCCTATTTGTTCCATTCTCTCCTCTACTATCCCTCGTTGTCCTATCTCGTCCTTTCTCACTATCTCTCTGCCTCTCTGTCTCTGTCTCTCTGTCTCTCTCTGTCTCTCTCTCTCTGACTCTCGCTCTCTCTGTCTCTGTCTTTTTCTGTCTTTCTCTGTCTCTCTCTGTCTGTTTCTGTCTCTGTCTCTCTGTATGTCTGTCTGTCTGTCTCTCTCTGACTCTGTCTGTCTCTCTGTCTGTCTGTCTCTCTCTCTGTCTCTCTCTTGTCTCCGTCTGTCTCTGTCTGTCTGTCTGTTTGTCTGTCGGTCTCTCTCTCTCTCTCTCTCTCTCTCTCTCTCTCTCTCTCTCTCTCTCTCTCTCTTCTTCTTCTTCTTCTTCTTCTTCTTCTTCTTCTTCTGACTTTTGTTGTCCTCGTCCAGCGTTTCTTTTTTTACTAGACAGGGGCCACGTCCTACAGAGGGGGTGTTGTTTTCGACGTCGCTGTTAATGTAACATGTGTTTTACAATCGTTGAAATATAATACAGGTAGATTGCCGATATCTTGAAGAAGCGCTATATCAAGTTTCATTGATTGGTTGACAGGTGTCATATTATGCAAGCAATTTTACATTTGACACGCTTAGTATTTGGATTCGTCTAGAATACACACGATCTTGATGGATTTGATTTGAACAGATTGTACGACATTATGATGTTGTTAATTTTTATATCAAATGAGATTATATTAGGTTAGGGTAGATTATATAAGCAGAGGTGGCGATCTCGTTTGACCGCCACCTCTGCTTGTATAATCTACCCTAACCTAAAATAATCTCAGCATGGGACAAGTGGGGTGGACACCAAATGAGAGGGGTATGAAATATGGGGGACACACATATAACGTGTCCCCTGTCTGTAAAAGGTGGGGGACTTCTCCCACTCGACCCCGGTATCGCCGCCCCTATATATAAGCAATGTTCCCTCTAGCATTTTGGAGATAGTGTGCTCAAGAAATTTTGTGTGTGCAACATTACACAATAGGTAACGATGAGAATCAGATTAAGACCAACTCTATGGTGATAAGTTCTGAAAAAATTATGAAAAGTCTCTTGTCTAAAGATAAATATTCATTCATTCATTCATTCATTCATTACAGAGATTTGTATAGCGCCCCTTCAAGGTTACTACTCAGGAGCGCTCCCGACTACAGCTCTTAAAAAGAACGTGTCAGCCAAGGAACCAACGTTTCTGGATTTAGGTATGCTGCAGTCGGCTAGGATACTCGACTTACGTAGATTCATAATAAAGAAATTGCGACTCGTTATTTTAGCCACAAAAATTAGCGTGCGCACACAAAGTTTTTGCGTGCGATGGTTCCACTGCCCGTGCGCCCGCGCATGCGCACAGCTTAGGGGAACATTGTATCCAAGAGTATATTATAATTTATAACGGATGATATCACATTAAATCAAATTATATTATATTATATAAGACCACAGCAGGCCATATTATTCTGAGCGCGCGGACAATTCCCTCCAGAAGTGGTGCTAAATAAATAGACCATCACCATTACCGTTCTCCTAAACCCAACACCCCCTCTCCCGTCCCTCTTCCCTCCATCCTCTTCCGTTGCCAAGAGCGACGACGACGAAGACGGACGTTGCCGACAGCATCCGAACAGACTCGAAACTATCAACAAACATCTCCGTCTTCCGCAGCCCGCATCATCCCGAGGGTCACTCGGTGCGCGCTCGAGGGCATCCTGGGCGAGGGAGGAGGGGGTTTGGGTGAGGGATGGATGGGTGGGTCAGTGGGGAGTTGGCCAAGGCACCACGCCCTTCGTGGCCGTCTGGACAACCCTCGTCGCAAGTGACCCACGAGAAAATATGTGGACATGTTTGTTTTTCTTGACAACAGATTCTTCTCTCCTTGGTCAACGCGCAGCACGCTTACAACCGTCTACTTATATACATACAAACATATTTGTATACATTAAATACATACAAATATATACTGCTAAATATATACTCGCATACATACATACATACATACATACATACATACATACATACATACATACATACACACATACATATATACATACATACATACATACATACATACATACATACATACATACATACATACATACATACATACATACATACATACATACATACATACATACATACATACATACATACATACATACATCATTAAATGTAAAAGGGCATGAATGATAACATTATGGCATACATACATATATAAATATACGAATGCATATGAATGCATATATATACATATTTGAATATATATACCTGTATATATATACTGGATAAATTTTATGTATATATCGGTTGTATATCTCCAGCATTTCGTATACATAAACAATCCTCCATATTATAAGTATATTATGTGGATATTAAATGCATCTGCCAACGAAACGCGTGCATTACATGATTGTTGGTGTTAGAGTGTGGCCCTGGTGTTGGATTGCATTAATGGAGGCATTGTCAGCGTTAAGAGGCACTTGGACCCCTCCCCAGATCAGCCCTAGTTTATACAAACACACACACGCACACACACGCACGCACTCATGCATATAAATGGTATGTGGGTGATCATCATCATCTTCATCTTCATTGTCAACATCATCATCGTCATCGTCATCATCATTATCATCGTCATCATCATCATTATCATCATTTGCATCATCGTTGTCTTTATCATCATCATCATCATCATCATCATCATCATCATCGTCGTCGTCTTCATCGCCGTCGTCGTCGTCGTCATCATCATCATCATCAGTTCCCTCATTTCTTGCCAGGTTGATCAATTTCTTTCATGGAGAGATCATATTGCAAAGGAGTGCTATCGAGAATTGCTTATTTAATACCTACCAACATTCGAACCAACCTCTTTTACACTATGATATATCCCTACCTTACTCATTGCAATATTATATGGGCCTCCGACTATCCCACTAGTTTACGGTCGTTAAGCTGCAAAAAAAGCTGTTCGATTAATTGCTGGTGTCTTTTTGGCCTACTACTGTTCGTCCGATTACCTGTTTCAGAGCTCAAATATTCTGGATTTGCACCATA
>OY365818.1:3921353-4069346 GCA_959347315.1 Bimastos eiseni
CGACCTACCGTTGCGGCGGTTCTTTTCATCTCGTACATCATTGGCGGCGACTGTTCCCAACCAGATGATGACGACGACAGCGACGACGCCATTTTTAATCATCCACGACGGACTACGCGCTCTTCGCCACATGTCAGCTCGAACTTCGGATTCAGAAGTAGAATTAACAATAGCGGTTGAGGTGTAGCAATCCACGGCCCGACTATAGTGGACGCCGCCACTGCGTGTACCCTGGCAGTGCCAGTCTCAAGTCTGGACAAAGGAGGAGGGCGCCGCTGATGATCTTAGTTATCCCACGGTGTCGTTAAATTGAAACTACGCTTAACTCCGCCACTGCCTCGACTCTCACAGTGCCAGTCCCAAGCCTGGACAAAGGAGGTGAGACGGTAATGATCGTCACTCTTTCACAATGTTGTTAGACTGAAACGACAGATGCGTGGCAAAGGGCTTAAGGGTCGGCGTGTCCTACGGCAAAGCGGGGACCAATTGGAAACAGCTCGTTTTGAGACCAATCGCTCGGAATGGAAAACTGCTTCTGTTTAAAATCGTTAAAAGCCTCTGTTTCAATGATGAAAACTGCCTTTGCTTTGAAACCTTTTAAAAACTGTCTGCATCCAGTGTAAAAAGCTGCTTCTGACTAAAAATCGTTTCAAGTCGATATCTTTTGAAATGTAAAATCTGCTGTTGCTTAACAACAGTTAACGTGACACAAACATGCGAACAGGTTTAATTTTCGGACGACAGCAGCCATCAATTTAAAATCTCTAGTCCAGTGGTCTTCGATGACCCAGCTGCGTTTATATTGTTCGCTTTGGTCTGCTATCGTGCAGTATGGTCTGGTGTGGCCCGGAAATGTCCTTCATGGTCCGGTAACATACTATGTGGTCCGGTGGCTTATCGTGAGGTCCAATGATTGGTCCGGTATTTTCCGGAGCTGTTTAGTACAGTTTGGTCCGGTAACGCTTTGCACTATTCGATTTGGTCACCCTTGTCTGGCATTAGAGGCTCTATGGTTTGATTTGGTCCACTGTGGTCCGGTACCGTACTGTATGGTCGGGTATGATCTTGTGTGATCCAGTAACGTTTTGTATGATTCTTTGTAGGATACTTTATGTAGGATTTCGTATGATCTCGATTGAGCGTATGATATGATCGTATGATCCTTTGTAGGATACTTTATGATCCAATACCGTTGAGTAGGGTCTGGTAGGATACTTTATGATCCAATACCGTTGAGTAGGGTCTGGTAGGATACTTTATGATCCCGTGCCGTTGAGTGTGGTCTGATACGTTACTTCATGATCCAGTACCGCTGAGTACGATCTCGTATGATCCTTTACGGTCCAGTAACGTTGTGTATCGTCGGCTATGATCCCATATATACCATTGACGTTTTGTATGGTCTGGTATGATCCTGTATAGTCCAGTAACGTTGTATATGGTTCATCCGATATGGTTACATCCGGTCACGTGTGGTCTAGCATAGTGCCCTTGCCATCAACGCATTGCAAGCGAAATAAGACGTCGATGCTGGACCTAAACTGCTGTTCTTTCTGGTGACGCAAAATCCGTCGTTGTGCTTTCTACACGAAGACATCACTAGAGGCTCTAGCTTCTTCGAACGCAACTCCCGCACGGACCGAGTTCTGACCGCTCTACCTCCCGACGCAGGAAAGTATACGCACCGCCGTTCCTATCCGCACGGAGCAGTCATCCTCCAAGGTATGGAGGTTCCAAATCTATCGTCTCGACTTCAAGTTCGATCACTGACGTCGTCTTGTGGAAGAGATTCTATAACGCCACGAAAGACCTTTTACATGCAGAAAAAGCAGCAGAAGATACAAATGTGAAGGAGACTAGAATCCTATTTGTATCCGTTTCTTTAGGGTAAACGAATAATCGGCTGAAATCGATTAGTAATCTTACACTTCGCTCAAGTTGTTCTCCATCGCCCTGTGAACATCGTTTCCATGACAAAGGTAAGGTGATCATCTACGATTGGTTCCTACCTTATTTCACGCTGCGATAAACGATGTTCACAGTTTTCAGTTGGGTCAGCAAATCTCGCCGCTTTAAACGCCCTAGTTAAACCAGCGCAGAAGGATCAATTGTTAATAATTAAGACTGATTGTTATCCATTCGACGCCGGTTAATTATGAACTTTTCGCTAGCTTATTTCGTCGACGGGCTGACTTTTTCCGCTCTCAGTACGACTGTGATAGTTACGCAACGGTTGCGGTTCAGTTCTATCGCATCAGTGAACCATAGTCCTCGATTTATACGCGGAAGAGAGAAGAGGAAAAGGCGGAAGAGGAAGAGGAGAGATGGTAGAGAAGAGACAAGGGAATGAGAGGGAGAAGTAAGAGGAGGCATAGGAAGGTGATAAAGGGAGGAAAAGATGGAGAGAGAGAACGGGAGAGGATGCAGCTGAAATGAGAACGGACGAGAAAGGGGAGAAGATGGAAGGGGGTGGAAGAGGAAAAGAAAGAAGAGGTGGAGAATGAAAGAGAGGGGAAGAGAAAAAGAACGAGAAGCGGAAGAAGGAGAAAACGAGGAGGAGCAGAATATAACGAAAATAAGGAAGACGAGGATTAGGAAGAAGAGCAGTTGAAGGATAATGAAAAGGAGAAGAGGAGAAAGAGGAAGAAGAGGAAGAGGAGAAGATCGAGAAAGAGGAAGAAGAGGAGGAAGAGGAAGAAGAGGGGAAGAAGAGGAAGGGGAAGATGAGGAGGATGTAGAAGAAGAGGAAGGGTAGGAGGAGGAGGAGGAGGAGTAGGAGGAGGAGGAGGATGAGCGTGAGTCTGTTACTTGGCGTTCTTGCTATTCCAGACGACGCAATCCTTGTACCACGCATCTTTACATCATGCAGCCAACGAAAAAGATAAACCGCGAACACGTGCAACCCAAACGAAGTCAGAGGACTACAACATCATTCGCATCCTCCTTCTCTTCCTACTCGTTCTCCCTGTCTCTGTATCTGTCTGTCTGCCTGTCTGTCTGTCTCTGTATCTGTCTGTCTGTCTCTGTATCTGTCTGTCTGTCTCTGTATCTGTCTGTCTGTCTCTGTATCTGTCTGTCTGTCTCTGTATCTGTCTGTCTGTCTCTGTATCTGTCTGTCTCTGTATCTGTCTGTCTCTCTATATGTCTTTCTGTCTTTCTGTATGTCATGTCTGTCTATCTGTTTCTTCCTCTTTCTCTCTCTCTCTCTGTATCTCTGTATCTGTCGGTTATGTCTGTGCGTCTGTCTCTTTTTCTTTCTTTCTCTTTCTCTCTTTCCCTCTCTCTCTCTCTCCCTTTCTCTCTGTCTGTCTCCGTCCCTCTCTCTGTTTCTCTGTTTTTCTGTTTCTGTCTGTCCGTCTCTCTTCCAGTCTCTCCATTTGTCTCGCACGCCTGTCTTGACCAATCTACAGCAGTCAAATATTCCGTCTAATCCACAAACGCATCCATCCATACATTGAACTATTCATCAGACATTCATAATGCTTACCACCTTTACTATATATAACTCAATACGTGTATATATATATATATATAAAATATATACTCATAACTGAATGTGCATGTATTTAATATATACATGCCATTCGTACTATTCAGGATTTAACCGTATATATATACATCTGCATATATATATATATACGCTCATGCATGTTAAGCTAGCATGTGTATATATATGGGGTAGGGTTGTGGGTGGGTTGGTGAACATGAGGGCGGCAGATGTCTTTTAGTTGGTGGTGAAGTCGCTGTTGCTGCTGATGATGATGTGATGCTGGCGGCGATCATTGTTGATGATCGATAGAACGATGGATATCCGCCGCATCATCCGATGGCACACGTTGCATTCAGAGGCAAAATATTATAGGATAACACGCAAGACAGACGCCACATCTTAAGCTGCTCACGGAAAGAGAAGGGGAGGAAGGAGGATGGAGGAGGATGGAGGAGGATGGAGGAGGATGAAGGAGGATGGAGGAGGATGAAGGAGGATGGAGGAGGATGGAGGAGGATGGAGGAGGATGGAGGAGGATGGAGGAGGATGGAGGAGGATGGAGGAGGATGGAGGAGGATGGAGGAGGATGGAGGAGGATGGGATGGAGAGGAGGAGGAGAGGGATGAGGAGAAGAATAAGAAGAGGAGGATGAAGGAGGATGGGATGGAGAGGAGGAAAAGAAGAGGATTAATAGAATGGGGATGAAAGTATGAAGAGGAGAGGAGGATGGAGGAAGGGGATGGAGATGAGGAGAAGAGGAAGATAATGAAAATGGAGGAGGAAGAGAGGGGAAGCAGGAGGAAGAAAGGATGAGGATGAAATGAAACAAGGAACTGGTGAAGGAATAAGATAGAGATGGTCTTTCTCGCCCGAGTATAAACGGATAATGGAGAACATTGTGGGCGCAGAACTGAGGAACGAACCGTATCCCTCCGTAATGTAGACTAGTTCTTCTTTCGCTAGGCGGCGTTGATTAAATTAGATGTATTACGTAACGAGCTCATAGCAAGGCTGACGACGTTAAATTCCACTCCTGAATTAACTTGTCATCACTTGTTCAGATTAATTTGCAGTCACATTTTGCAGAGAAATTTTCGATAAATTCCATTACGTTACAGGCTTTAGGCCTACACGAAAAATAGCTGTTGTGGTGTTTGTATATGGTGATGACGACGACGACGATGATGGCGACGATGACAACTACGGTGATGATGATACAGTTTGCTGTATGTATCTACGTGTATACTAAGGAGATTATAACGTATTTTCGAACACGTGTATATTCAGTCTCAATTAAACGTGAAGAGATTGATATGGACCCCCTCTGACCTCGGTCGACGGGTCTGACGACGAGACCTGTTGATGCATATGGACCTAATAATCGTCGGAGTATTTGTGCATAAATATGAGACGCATGCGCGTAAGCTGCGCTCTGGGCGGGTCCGTCGTTTTGGGATGGTCACGTGTCTCTGTGGGCGGGGGTGTACGGCGCTTCATTTGCCACTGTTAATGTCTGTCTGTAAGTCTGTATGTCTGTCGGTCTATCCGTCTGTCTATGTATTGTTAATATATACTCACTGTCTCTGTCTGTCTGTCCGTCCATCTGTCTGTCTGGCTCTTTCTCTGCGGTCAGGATTTGCTCCTCAGCGGTTGACCTAACTCTCCGATTATACAGTCTTGACTTATACCGAGAGAGACCCAAAGAGTTGAAGCTCTGCCACTGTTTGGACTTTAACAGTGCCAGTCCCAAGCATGGAGAAAGGAGGAGGACGACACCAAATGATCTTCGATATGGAACGGTGTCGTTAAAAAAATCAACACACACGCACACACACACATCTTTATCTGACTCAACTCCTCTGATTTGCCTCCTTCGGCCTTAGCTCAAGACTTTTCTCTATCAATATCAGCGTAAGGTTTACCTTCTGCTTAGCTTCCTGTTTCTGGTTTATAATCGATCTCTTTGTCCGGGCGGACTTTCTGGGTTTTGTACTGATTTGTGACTTAACTTTTGGTTGATTTTGACACAGGAAAACCTACATTATATATATATATATACAGATATATATATAGGATATATATATATATATATATATATATATATTTAAGAGAAACTCATTGTCTGTTTAACATAAATGTTATATATAAGCAATCGATATCTGCTACGAATCATTCAAACAGCAACATTTAAAACAGACTTCAGTTGATTGATCCTCGTCCGTTCTTAGATCTATGTTCCCGTTTTCCTACTTCGCTTCCTCCTTTCCTCATTTCTTTCCTCTATCTGTCATCTCCTTCGCTCTTCCGCCATCGCCTCACCCTTCCCTTCTTGCCATCTTCTTGCACTTCCCACCCACTTCTTCCCCTTCTTCCATTCGCTCCTATCCTCCTCCTCCCTTCCTACCAGGTCCTGTCGTTCCTCCGTCATTCCTCCAACCGTCTCCCCTTCAACTCCATTTTCCTTCCTTCATTCGTCCCTCCCTCCGCACTCTCCTTCCATCATCCCTTTTCCTCTTCCCTCTACACCTCTCCCTCACTAATCCCTCCCTCCATCTCTCCCAAATCACTCCCTCCTCCCCACATCCAACAGACGTTGACAACCCCGAACACTTATAACAAATGTCCATCAGTAATTTGTCGACGTGCGAGTTCCTTCCTTACCGCCAGGCGGCGGCAAATCAAAGCGATCTGTACCGGGACTGCGTCGCATTTAAGCTCGCCCGCGCCGGCGCGTGTATAGACAACTGGAGGGCTCGCATTGATCAGGCGAGGCAGCTCGCCTCCCGCTACCACCTGGAATCGCGCAGAGGCGAGGATAGAGAGGGCCTGGTCGGTACCTGCCGCTCGGCGTCTTCACCAAGCGCTGAGATCAAAGTGTGCCGACGCCGGTTAAGACTGATGACAGCGCAGTTCTAATTGAACGCGTACAACCGGTCAGGGTGCGCTCGAAATCGAGCTAGAGTCGCTCCCCGAGCGTTCCGAGCGAGACGTGACGCAACGTGTCTCGCTTGGTGTAGAGGTCTAGAGGAGCACGCTTTCTGACTGGTCCCAACAACGGGTTTTACTGCGATGCCAGCGAGGGCTACCCTGGGAAAGGTCTACCGAAGTAGTATCAAGTGTTTTTGGCTACCGGAATCGATGAAGTCTACCTTACCTCGAACCAGTGAAAAATGTGCAGTATACAAGCCCAAAGAAGTACTGTTTACAAGCCCAATTGGCGATTTGGATGAATTCCACAGATTAACGACATCCTCCGGCATCAAAGGCTGTTGACATCGCCAGAAAAAAGAATGAACTGCCTTTTAATGTGACTGAATGTGTATTTATTTGCTCAGATGTGGCTCTGTTAGCGATTGGTTGATTGCTGTTTAAAGGTGCTGTCACAGCAAAGATGCTATGACAGCGGCGCCCTCCTCCTTCATCCAGGGTTGGGACTGGCAGCGATTAGTAGCGTAAGAGTTTAGTTACTATAAAGAAATTAGGAGTGGCATGGCACTCGGGGCTAGGGCTGTACGTTTCATCTTTATTATCGCACAGTTTCGTTAAACTGAAACTTCCTCTATCGTTCATTCTTGCGACATGATCAAACCATGTCAGTCTTATTTTTACGACTCTATCTACCGTTGCTTCCCTCGGTTCCCACGCCTTCCGGAATACCTAATTTCGAGAACTGCTCATTTACCACCAGTTATTACCAATTGCTCTAGTTACCACCGGTGGTAATTTCAGTCTACAGACACCGCGTGATAACAAAGATCAATAACGTCGCCCTCCTTATTCACCCATGCTTGGGACTGGCACTGTCAGATTATTAACAGTGGCGAAGTTGTAGTTACAATGGAAATGCCTTTTTGTTATAATTAAACGATTTATTGTAATTGCCTACATAGTTTTGATAATATTGTTTTATCAGAGCTAACTTATTATTATTATTAATATTATTATTATAATTTTTAATTTATTATTATTATCATTATTATTATTATTATTATTATTATTATTATTATTATTATTATTCCGTTGTTTGACGATATCGTATAACAACGTAGGCTGTAGCAGTTGACGTTTCTTGAAGAATTTCAGTTCATTTTCATATAACGTTTGTAATCCGTTTTCTTTCAGCTATCTTGTCGTTTATTCTGTTTACATGTATGAAATGACTCAAATGAGGTCAATATTAATTTTCACATGTTTGTATAAGCATCAAATTAACACAATCAATGCAGAGTAATTGAAATAAAGAAAGATTCTGCTAAAGCCAAAGCATTAGCCAGTCAACATCAACTATACCTAATTCTTAAGATAAATTCTCATCATAACTGCAATATGACAATAGAAACTTAATGCAAGAAGACAAAACATTTTAGCACACAAATAACTGAGCAAATGTTGAATCACATTTAGCAAATTTCACTCTGAATAAAGAATTCTTAATCTAGTATAAAATGTTTTCCAGAGGTTTGCAGATTATAAATATTCATAATGTTTACACCAAGATCATCTTATTCTATTCTTTTATTTGACACATATAATTATTGTCAATAAAATCAATCTATGAGAAACAATACAAGGCTTTATTAACTATGGCACAATTTTTATGTCCAACTTTGCACACACTAAAAAAAACAATTCAGTTTGTGTAATACAACATTTACACGACTTTTCCATTATAAATAAGGTTCACAAGCATAAGCCTATAAACGTTACTTTGCATGCAACCATCACTAAATAAAATCCATTTTATATAAAACACATGCATCTTTTAATATGTTAGAGATATTCTCGGTTCTGCAATTTAATAATAAATGGTTAATATTTTCTGTGAAATTACTCAAACTACAAAGTTCAGTTTCATGTTTCTTCATAAGAAGAAGTCTTTCATTTAGATTTACTTTTCCTAATCTTAATCTTGATATTTGATACCCTTTCCTTCTATTTGGGTCAGTGAATTTTAAGCACGTGTCCACCACAGGACAAATATATTTATAATGCTGACGTTTGGAATCACTGTCATATTCCCTCTACCATTCATTAACTACATGAGATTTTATAATGGAAAAGGATTTCTTTTAATTCTAAATAATTTGTTGAATTTATACTAGACAAATTAAGAGATTGCTTTGCTAAAGCATCCGCTCTTTCATTACTTAATATACTAACATGACTAGAAATCCAAATTAAGTATATTTTACTCATCTTAATTTGAAGATAGCTTGTTGTCGTTTAAACACCGAGTATTGCAATGTACTCTTAGACACCTTTATTTGTGAATGTTAGACGCTGTAATTATGCTAATAAATAATTTCAGCAAGAAGTAACATTTTATTTATTAATCAACAGTTTAACGACATCTTATAGCAACACAAGCTGTTGACGTCTTCAGAAGTTGTTACATTTCAGTTCAATTTCGTAAATAGTTTTAATCCTTTATCTTTATGTTGTCTTTCTTTCTTTTGCCTTTCTGTTTTCTTTCTTTCTTTTGTGTTGTTCTTGATTCCATTTCTGCATGACAATTTGCTGAGACAGCAATATTCGACATATGGTTGTTGTAGATATTTCATAACATATAAATGATTATTAATTTTTTTCCTACATACATATTGTATAAATGTATATATACATACAATGTACACACATAAAATTTATTCATGTGGTCATTTAGCTTCTTTTTTGTTCATGAAAGCTCTTTTTGACCGTATCGGTTCTTTGTTTATTTCAGGTTTTTTTCCATGAAGGTTTTTCCCATCTTATTTACAGAGCATCAAAACAATTTCATAACATCAATGTCAAATTATCTATGTAATGTTAACAAGTAATATTCAATATTAACAGTACGTCATTTATAGTATTGGATTATAGACAATATTCAATAATCCAAAACAACATAACAACTAAAGGAATAATAATAAATCCAGACATTCAAGATTACAAAATAAACGAATTAATATCAACTTAGCAACTAAAGTATCAATAATAAAATAATACATTTATCACTACAAAACAATCCAATTAATATGTTGTGTCCAATTGTTGGTGTTTAAAAATTATTTATGAAGTAAAAAATTAACTTTTTGAAAACTATTAGCGTAATTATAGTGTCTAACATTCAGGAATAAAGGTGTCTAAAAGTAAATTGCAATACTCGGTATTTAAACGACAACTTCATAGCCGACAGGGTCTTAAAGTTTAGCGTACACTGAACCCTAACCTACCTGACCAGCAAAAATTTAACATGATGATGCTGATGATATAAGTTTATATAAAAAGAACACAATCTGACAAAACGCATAAATGATAACACAAATGACAGCAGATAGTAACTAGAATTGAATAACAAACTAGTAAATATTTTTTTATTTAAGCTTAATGATCTTGGGTAAATAGGGAATTGTTTTAAATTGAATAACAAACTATTAAATATTTTTATATAATGTCATATATATATACATATATTTTATATATTATCTGGGATAAATTGGGAGTTGCCTTTGGGTGGGAGATTATGGTTGTGCGCTCTATGGCTTAATATCATTGGTGAATGGAGTGGGGACGGGGTGAAGGTAGGAGTTCGGGCTGTGTAATTTGGAGAGAAAGAGGTTGGCATCAGCCGTGGTAACAAATTCTGAAACTGTTGGAAAGGATTGTGATATAGGTAACCTAGGGATGAATGAAATACCACAATAGCAAACGAGGCATCTCAAACTTTCTACAATGTTGTCGCTTTAATGCTCCTTCAGAGACCCTTAATACTATTTTACAGACACTAAAATTATTATTTTCAACATAGGTGGGCCAGTAAAGAGCGGTTACCCCTTGTCATTTCCAATACCCGTGACGCTTAGAGACAGACCCGATACGCCTGAACGAGTGTCATTTAATCGGCAGATATAATACACATAATGTGTTACCTGCCTACAGTACAGTGGCGTAGCGAGGCAAAGTGCCGCCTGGGCGAAGGTACAAAATGGCGCCACTGTCTGTTATTTCCATCACTTTATTTTTGTGCATATCCCGGGGATATGCACAAGGGGTGGGGGTGATAGACATAAGACGCCTGTTTTGAGTGTTTTCAATAGCATACATTATGATTATTACACTAATTACAACTGAAATTTGATATTGCCCTTTTCCAACATTTTTTTTTACGTGGACACATGCTTCGACGACGCAATCATTTAATATCATTTATTTAGGATGGGACTATAGAGCCTAGTAAGTATAGGGCCTAGTAATTAGAAAAGACTAGTAACTGGTAACTTATCATAGTCCACATATTACGGATACGATTTCATACTTTAATTCCTACTAAACTAAAATATTTAACAACATGGATATGCTGTTGGTACTGGGCACGCAATGTTCCCTCAAATTTTTTGAATACCGTGTGCGGAAGAAATCTTGTGCCTGCAACATTTTTGTAAAATAATGGTTCATACTTTTGTGCGCAGGTTCCACCTGAATGCGATGATAGTTACCCATACGAATGATTCAAATTCTATGGTGATAAGTTCTGGTAACCTACGCAAAGATCCTTGTCTAAAATGTGTCTTAGAGCAGTTTGAGCAGATGGTGTATTGTTGTAGGCCTACGTCATTGTAATTAGCCTTCAATTTCTTTTTGTATTGGTTTAAAGTTCATCTTAATAATAGGTCTACTTGATTTTCGAGAAAAACATTTGTGTGCGCGCTCTAAATTCTTGTGTGCTGCCTCCACGACCCCAGCTTATAGGGAACACTGCTGGGCAGTTCTACTTCCTGGATACCTTCGCTACAAAACGCAGGAAATTTAATCTAATAAACGTAAAAAAGTAAAAAATCTGAAAATACATTATTTTGTCATTTTTATCTGAAGTTAGTGTAAAAATATTTTGCCGGTAAGTCAAGTTTAGATGAAAATAATAAATATAAAAAAACAGCGTAGATAATCTTGTCGTCTGCAAGTTTGTATATCATTAATCGCAAGAGGACGCTGGTTAATTTAATTTCGCCATCCATTTCGCACCTATCGAATGAAAAAAATAGTAATAATAATAATATCTAAATTTTCTTTTGTGCCATGTCTATCAGGGCCGGCTCCTGGCACAGGCGACATAGGAAGCCGCCTAGGGCGCCAACTTTTAGGGGTGCTGAAGTTTAGGGATAATACGGATATGTTTTCAGGAAAAAGTTTTATGATGATGCTAAAAGAAATTCATACATTAGTTATTAAAAAATAGTTTTACTCTAGATTTATATATGGGCCCTATATGCCAATGCCTTACAGTACCAATACTTAAGATTTCTATTGAGAACAACAACAATACACTAAATAAATCAATCAATTGATCAATCAAACAATCAATCAATCAATGAATCGAGTAACACGTTAAGTAACTAACAGGGCAACTAAAGAGATATACATACTTACAGGGATACTCACACACACACACACACACACACTTATATATGCATACTTATAGATGCATATAAATACTTATATGCATGCTTACTGACAAACTCACTCACATGCATACTCACTGACTACTTACTACCTAACTCTTACTACCTATCTCTTAAATCGACCAGGTCTTCCTCCATCTGTCAGAGCCCATCCGTCCGCCTCCCTCCGCCGTCAATCCGCCTTCCATCCATCTCCCCTCCGCCTTCCTTCCGCACCATTCTTCAGAGCCGCCTCGTCGTGTGTTAAGAACGTCTCTGCTTCCTTCGACGGTCCTTTCACAAGTTTACGGCCATTGAAAAAACATGAAATCCAGCAGACGCAACAAATGGTCTTCGAGCGGGGTTTGTTGGGGCGGGGTTAGACTGGGGGAGGTTATCCAGCGGGAGAAGAATTTACGTCCTGCGCGGTCTGCCTTCTATCTCTTGGTTGTAAATCGCCCATCCCGTGCGAACAGAAAACCCCGCGCCAAACATGTCGAGGATGGAGATTATTCTTTATCTGCCTCCACCCCTCCAGACTTCACCTCCTCTTCCATCGTACTCTAACTCCATCTCTTCCTCCACGTACTCTTCTTCTTCCACGTCATCTTATTCCATCTCTTCCTTTCCTTCCACCTCTTGCTTTTTTTCCACCTCCTCCTTTTTTCCCACTTCTTCCTCTTCTTCTTCTTCCAACTCTTCCTCTTCTCCTTCTACCCCTTCCTTCACCTCTTCCAGCTCTTCCTCTTCCTCCACGCCCTCTTCCTACGCGTCCTCTTCCCTTCCTCTCTCAGCCGTACCTACCGCCACGTCGACCGTCGTAAACAGACGACTTGAAACGCGGAAACTTAATTGCCAATAACGCCGACAGACTTGCCTCAATTTCCACGTGCCAGTCCTTCGCCCATTCAAAGGAACATCTCAGGACTCCGCTCTGCTTCTTCTAAGCAGTCAAACGTCATCACACACCAGCCTAGGGAACGGCAGAATCATCAAAATCCTTCTGGTCAAATCCGAAATCGTTCCCGGCTAATCTCGGGGTTCTGCGGCTGCTTTAGCGCCGCACTAAAGTTCCTTCTGGTAATTATTACGACGCAGAGGCTAATCCGAGCGTGGTCTGGGTTGTTTGAGGGTGCGGAGGGGAGAGATTGATCCATGGGAAGGGCGAAATTTATCTGCGGTGGGGGATGGTTGAAACCGGCAAGAATACGGACATGAGGCAGTGATAAAGTGTATGAGGGATGTATCTTAAATGAGATATTTATTACGTCACTGCTCTCTGTCTGTCTGTCTGTCTGTATGTCTCTCTCTCTCTCTCTCTCTCTCTCTCTCTCTCTCTCTATTTAGCTTCCGCTGTCGTTCTTTCTCCTTGTTACGTCACGTCTTCCTCTTTGACTTCCGCTGTAATAATTTATCTTTGTTACGTCACTGCTCTCTCTCTCCCTGTCGGTCTCTGTGTCTCCCTGTCTCTGTCTCTGTCTGCCTCTGTCTCTCTGTCTGGTTTAAGCTGTACTTGTTTATCTTTATATTTACCACTGCTACGTCACTACAATCTCACATTAACTTCCGCTGTAATTATTTGTCTTTGTTACGTTCTGTCTCTGGCTTCCGCTGTAATTATTTATTCCTTCTATTTATCTTTGTTACGTCACTGCAATCTCACATTAACTTTCGCTAACTTATGCTGTAATTATTTCTCTTTGTTACGTCACTGCCCCTCCTGTCTCTTTCTCCGGCTGTCATTATTTATCTTTGTATTTATCATTACGTCACTACTATCACACGATGGCTTCCGCCGTAATTTCTATATTTATACAAGAGAGAACACAGTGACGTAACAAAGAGAAATACATCACTGCTCTGTCTCTGGCTTCCACGGCAGATATTTATCTTTCTCGTTGTTACGTCACTGATATCTCAAGTTGACTTCCGTTGTATATATTTATCTTTTATTGCGCTATTGTATGTCACTATTCTGTCCATTTATCTTTGTATTTACCTTTGTGAAGTCACTGCTACGTATCTGTCTGTCTGTCTGTCTGTCTGACTGTCCGTCTCTCTCTCACTTCCTCGATATATTATTATTTCTCTTTGTTACGTCACTGTTCTGTCTTCATTCGACTTCCTCTGGTCTTAATCAAGCAGTCGGTTAAGATTTGTGGGCAACGAAAAATGTATGGGGCAAATGCTTAACCAACTGAGGGAAGCTAATGTAGCCATAGACGAAACGTATGTTCAAAGAGATAGTTTCAACTAGCGTAGGAAGAAGACCTGCAGATAGAAGCGATATGTATGATAAAATGTATTGTGTGGGAGCGTGGTATATGGTCTAAACAAGAGGGGAATAGGATGGTGAAATGTAAGTGGTAGTGTATCTTCAAAATATGGGAAATGTAAGGGGTAGTGTATCTTCAAAATATGTCAAATGTATGGGGTAGTGTATCTTCAAAATATGTCAAATGTATGGGGTAGTGTATCTTCAAAATATGTCAAATGTATGGGGTAGTATATTTTCAAAGTATGTGAAATGTATGGGGTAGTATATTTTCAAAGTATGTGAAATGTATGGGGTAGTATATTTTCAAAGTATGTGAAATGTATGGGGTAGTATATTTTCAAAATATGTGAAATGTATGGGGTAGTGTATCTTCAAAGGAGTGTAGTTTAAACCAGAGGGGCATACATGTGGCAGAGGGAACTGTATGGGTAAGTGTATCTTCAATGTAATGTAGTTTAAACCAACGGGGAACATGCATGGCAGAGGGAACTGTATGGGGTAAGTGTATCTTCGATGTAATGTAATTTAAACCACCAGGACGCACATGTGGGCAGAGCCCCAGATGGAAATGTATGGGGTAAGTATAACTTTAAAGGAATAGAAGTTTACCCGGTAACGGAAGACCTGCATAAGCTATTACATCCATGCCTTTACCAACCAACGGTTCATCAAATTCACAACTTCCTTTTCTGTGGATGTAGCACTTTGTACTGCACTTAGAACCTGAGAATTTTCGAGATTGTAATTAAGATATAGTTTTAAAAAGATTCAATTTATTCACCAGCGAAATAAGAAGCAGATCAGGTCTCTACAAGCCAGAAAGAAACGTGAACAGTTGCGTTAAGTCATAGATCCACCTAAAATCCATTTACATTATTCGTTCAGTTATAACCGTTCAACCAGATGAAAGATCAATCATGCACGCTAGTTCCGTTCGATCATAAAAAATTGGTTGCATTCGATCATAGTGCAAACGAATACAATATTACTTTAGATCACTTTGACAATAGCTGTATGTGATGAGAGCCTGAATCAATATATAATTCGATCATTTTTAACCCAGTAAATATGGGACAATAGTCGCATTTGATCGCAGCGTTAATAGATGAACAATTCACTCGATCATTTTTGACCTGTGAAGTATCAGCATTTGCTTCATGGAATCTTAATTTGAACTCAGAAAATACAGTTCAAACATTTGAAGGAAAAGCAACATCAACTACAAACATTAGCAAATCCATCTAACTCAGATTGAGAATACATACTGCAATAATTTTGCAAGAATCGAAAAATCGAACTCTTAATGATTAATTGATCCATTCCAAAACTGGAGAATTAATCTCACCAGGCCACAATGATCGACATAGTTACATGATCCAATTCAACATGCTTAACCGATCAAGTTTAACATGATTAACAAATGCAGTCCACTATGATTAACAGATACGACAACTATACCAGCAAGCTTAAACACAAAAATTCAAGTTTACGTTAAAACAAACATCAACTGATGATAGATATGTTCATCAATGCATTTATCTGAAGTAATTTATGTAGCTCATTTTGGAGCTTTCACCAAGGCAGCAATAAATTCATTCTATACTCAATTGAAACTAATTTGGTCACACCCAAAAAGTTATTTGGAGCAGTCAACACACGACAAAAGAGACCCGACATTTATTAATGACAATCGTTATTGTATGAGAGAACCAATTACAAGCCAGAAATCCTTGATATGTGACGAAACTTATCACAAAAATCTCTCATTTCCCATTTACCAATGGCTAGAAATTCACCTCTGCAAGACTTAAATCGTCCCAAAGATGACAAAAATTATCAAACTTGAAAATCTTCCACAGATGACAGTATAGATGACATTGGATAGGCTACAGAATCGACCTTGCAAAAATCGTCACAAAGAGGACATCATGACACAGGAGAAGACACTTTTAAAAACATCTGCATATTTATATAAGAGCCTCTATGAATTGTCTTGATCGCTGTATAGCGAATTGTCACGCTAGCAAGGCTGTTTGAGACAGCAGTCACGTGCTACATATCTCTCATATATCGCATAGCTTATTCTAAGTATATAAGTGAAGAATGTGTTCCAGATACAATTTTTAAATATATGTGTGGAAGCAATTTCGAAAGTAGCCTCTGAATGACAGAAGAGTCTTGGTTAGTAGCTCCCACGGGTATGCATGAGGCTATTGCAATGTTATTTCAACAATTCTCGTTGCTTGGTTCAATTTGACGTTGCTATTGTTCAGCAACTGAGACTAACACACACAATGTAGCTTGGGTTACTTGTATTTTCATTAAGAGGAAATTTTATTTAAGAATTGCTGATAACCCCAACTGATCCCCCGATGGACGCTTACCGATGACTCAATTATTTCATTAAACTTTGATCGAACATATATAAGATAGCACCTAAATTTATCTAACATTTCTTTGGGCAAAAGGCTGCTTCTCCTCGATTTCTACGGATACCACAAAGTCATTGTAACTAACTTTTTGCAAAAATGTTAATTCTTAAACAAATTATAATGCTTAGCTATGATTTCTGGCAAAAGTAACCAATATTTTTGTCAATTACTTTGCACTCAATCTCAAAATATTGCTTCAAAAGTCACACACGAAAAGTCTATAGAATCATTTATTTGTACAGAATACAGCTACAAAATATTCATTTAAAATATAATCACTAGTTTCCTGAAGCACTAGTAGAATATTACAGATTAGCTCAAGCAAAACGAAAATATGCCCCAAGATCAGGCAACAAAAAGCAGAAATTCATACGGATATCTTGCAGGTATAGCAAACTAACTAATGTTATATCTCGTGGATATAAAATATTCTGGTTATAGGTTGGGCACGAGGTCACTTTAGGTAAGAAAGATAAGTTAGTTGAAGCTCCATCTTGTTTTGCCCCTAGATTTGCCCAGTCTTCTCGAAATTAATACCCAAATGTCTTAACCACAAATTTTCCACAAACTCGATCTGAAAAAGAGCACAGCAGCACCTGGAGAACGGTAGTTCTTCCAAGCAAATTTATTATCTATTTTTGGCTTCATTAACTAACATTGTAGCATTAAAGAAGACAATAATATAATATCTCATGAGCAGACAGTATAATGCATGGGTTATTGTATGCACGGGTTCAATGTATGTATGTATGCATGCATGCATGTACGTATGTATCTGGACTTTTATAAAGCACCATTTAGAAACCCCTAGTGTGTTCTATTACCCCTGAAATGTTATGAATCCACAAGAACTTCATACACCCATCCCTATGCTACACAGAACAAACTGTGGGTTTGCAACCATTTTGTCAATTCAGAGAACAATTAAGCCCCATTCTCAGTAGAAATTCTCTAATTGTGCCAAAAAGGTGCTACAAATACTTGCACCAAACACTCCCTGAATGTCCCTACAAGGCAACAGTTCTCACGGGGCAGCTCATACCAATGACCTGGAAGCATTGAAATCTTCAACACATTGAAACACATCTCACACCAAACTGTCAAAGAAACGAAAGTTGCAATGCTGCTGTCGACTGCTCATAATCTGGTAATAGTAGCCCATAATAAGCCCCAAATTACAAAGCGTCCGCAGTTGAAATGTTGTTGATATGTTTTGCTAAATACGAGAATAGATTCGGTCTCTAGAACTAATACAATTCCACAAAAATTCTCCAATCAGGAACTCCAAAAAAAATCTCTTTGATGCACACAAATAACTCAAAAGCAAAAAAAACATTAAAACCGCATCCACCTTAAAAGCGTTGCTCATACATTACATTCATATACAAAAATAAAAATGCTTCTAATTACGAGCTCGACGTCGCGTAAGCCATCGCCAAATTTACATCGTTAAGATATCGAATCAGGCCATCTACTGATGTTTGTATCGTGTATAAGGCGTCTTTAGGCACACGTTTAATCAACATCACATAAACTAATTTCATAACGGTTACATTGTTAAACAGCCAAAACTACACCAGAAATATTACGTAATTCTCAGCCACCAGACAAAACGTATCTTCGACGGACGCTAAATTTATTCAGTACTGAACAGACAAACTTCTTCCCAACGACAGAAAATTTCCAGCGAGCAGCAATGATGAAAGTTCGACCCCTAAGCGAATCCTGAAGAGAAGGAAGCATGATAATTTGGCAACCGGTGCCAGGCTAAGGCACCAGGGAAACAATATCCGAATCCAAAGATATACCAGTGCAAACAGATCTGAAAAACATAAAAAACATTTGGTTAACAGCAATCTCTCACTCTGTCTATAAGCTATATATATTATATCCATTAATATTGTTAGGTGCGGGTGCATTGACTATGATCTGGGACCATCCTAGAGCAGGTGCGTTGGTCGTAGACTCGTAGGAACAAGGGGTAGCGAAGAACTAAAGCGGGCCTACGATGTGTACTGAGGTGTACATAGAGAGTGCAATTAGGTTATCTGCTGTGTATATAAGGCTGTGCAATGAGAGTTTCTGGGAGTGTTGGATCAGATAGTTAAGGAGTGACGTCGCGTAGCAGGCTCGTTGCTGTTTCAGGTTGCTACGTTGTAGTTAAGGCTGACCAACATCTCCAGTTGTTAAAAAGACTAAGTGTCTACGTTTGACCTTAGTATTTCCGCTTCTCGGCCAAGTAAAGGACCGTCTGAGTTGTTTTCTGTTGACTGCTGTCAGTTGTGCGTCCCTTCCGTTGGAAGAGGAGTCTGTCAACGTGCTTACGCACTTCGTTTCTACGAACGTTTGTATAGGTTGTGTCTTTGTTATGGCGAAAGAAATAGAGTTTACTCACTAATTGTCTTATTTCTAGTAACTATAAAGCGCAGCATAACATTTGGGGTCTATCGTCCGGTCGAAATTTTTGCGGTTATCCATTCAAGTGCGAAATTGTGGGTTTCTAGAATTAACGTAGACTTGGGCTAGGCGAGAATAACGAGCACTCCTTTGCGAGAAGGATTTTGTAGTTTCGTGGCGGTGGTTAAAATTAGCTACCCGTGCGAAATATGTTCACTTAGTAGCGTAATTAGGATATTGCGACTATATTTGACAAAGTGACTCTAAAGCAGTATAACTGCCCACTGTTCTCGGAAACCATTGTTAAAGTGACAGATATCATATTTGTTCACGAGTAACAGGAAGTGACCGGAACATTACAAGTGGAATTGTTACAAACGGGTTGTATCTTGTCCAATATAATTCGGCCTAAAAACTGAATTTTCAATTGTTAAAATGGAAACTCCGGTTGCGGCGAGGTCGTTGACTGTCGAGGACATTTTTGACTTGAGTGCAGAAGATTTGAAACAGGAGTTAGAAAAAGTGGGCCAGGATACTCGTGGCTTAAGCAAGGCTCAAATGCAAAAGGCGTTGATGAAGTTTGTTTCGCCTTCGAAAGCGCTAAAGGAGGAATGGCGCATTAAGTCTAAGGCTATGGAATTAAGAGCCATGAAAGAAGCAGAAGAGGCCGATAGGCAAATGCAACATGAGGAGGCAGAACGCATTCTGAAGAAGGAGCAAGCAGACCGAGAGTTTGAAATTCTAAAGCTTAAATTCCAAGCAGAGGCAAGGAAAATAGAATTAGAAGCAAGTGAGAAGGAATTGGCAGCGAATGAGATGAGAATTAGGCTGCAAATGGAGTCGGATGAACGTAAGGCTAGAATTGCGTTAGAGGAAGCGAAGATTACGGCCGAGGCTGATAAAAGAGAACGAGTCAGCAAGTATGACTTAAAAATGAGGAGATTAGAGGGACACACTGGCGACTTTTCGGATTCGGGTGACGGGTTTCGGATTGCGTCAGCGGTAAGGTTTGTACCTAAATTTGATGATGTGGACATGGACCACTACATCTTGGCTTTCGAGAAAGCGATGGAAATTCATAAGTTCCCTAAAGCGAAATGGACGGCGTTGATCCATACTCAACTGACGGGAAAAGCTCAGAAGGTTTTTGCTGAGTTGAGTACGGAACAATGTGGGGACTATGATGTGCTGAAACAAGCGTTGCTATTAGCATATTCCAGAGTTCCTGAGTTTTACCGGAAACGGTTCCGCACTTTGTCCAAGGGAAATGCAGAAACGTACTCGAATTTCGCGTTCCGATTAACCCTTCCGTTTCGACGTTGGTTAGAGGGAGAAGATGCGTTAACTGATTTGGATAAGCTGTTGGAAGTATTTAAGCTTGAGCAATTTGTGAATTGCATGCCGACAGAGATTCATCGCTGGGTTATTGAGAAAAAACCGAGGACTTTGTCTGAAGCTGCGAAACTAGCTGACGAATTTGCAATTTTGTACAGACCATTTAAATTCGAAGACTCCTCTGGAGCTAAAATTGAATCAAGAAACCATTTTTCTAGTGTCATGGGTACTTGTGGTTCCCCAAAAAATTCCAAAAAGTTGAACAACATGTGGAATTTAAGAGAAATTTTTTGAGGAGGCACCGGTTTGTGGGTACTGTCGACTTTGAGGGCATGTAGTGAAGGATTGTAGAAGTCTAAAGAGGAAGCAAGCTCGAATGTTCGAGAATAAGCCAAATTCTATTCATTTAGTGGAAAGTGGAGCAGCAAGTGCGAAGTCCGAGGGTTTGTCTCTCGTACATGATGGTTATCAGCCTTTTTGTGCGGAAGCAGTTCTGATCGATAATGAGGGGTCACGCCGTGACGTAGTTCTATTTCGTGATAGTGGTTCTTTGCAGACTTTGCTCATTAAAGAAAGGGTGAATGAATATGAGTTTCATGACACCAGTGAGAAGCGGTTCATTCAGGGAATTTTGGGTCAACCTACAGAAATTCCACTTGTCGAAATTACTTTACAGTCACCGACTGTAAATGGAAAAATTCTTTGTGGATTGGTTGACAAATTGCCCCAGGGAGTAGATATTTTGGTGGGCAATGACCTTCCGGAGATAGTTTCGTTAAGCGTGTCAGTGCTGACTAGGGCACAAGCGGCCAGAAAACAGGATTTCCTGGGAAATTTACACGGCGTGTCCGCTCGGTCGACCGTACAGCCTATGGATTTAGGGGATGGTCAAGTTGACGATCAGACCGCTGTGCTATCTGGTCAGTCACTTGTACTTGATGAACCACAGGGTGCATTGTTCCGAGATAATAGTGTTGACTTGTTGGGTGATACTATTAGTTCTGGATTAATTGTTTCGCGGACCGAGTTGATCAGGTTACAACGGGCCGACATCTCGCTAAAGCAATTCTTTATGCTAGCAGAATCTCAGATGGTTGAATTTGAACGTTTTCGCTATGTGCTGAAAAACGGTGTGCTTACGCGACAGTGGCGTACTAAGTACACGCCTGTTGGGGGTCTGGTTACGCAGGTTGTCGAGGCGAGAGTACTTCGAAGTCAGGTATTGCAAGTGGCGCATGACATTGCTGCTAGCGGTCACTTAGGAATACGCAAGACTAGGGACAGAGTACTTGCTCATTTTTGGTGGTTTGGTATTTTTCCGATGTGAGGAAATATTGTCAGACTTGTGACATTTGTCAAAGATTAGGGAAAGGTGCGGTCAAGATAAAGGCATCGTTGATTAATCTTCCAGTGATTGACCAAGGGTTCCGGAGATTGGCAATGGATATTGTTGGGCCTTTACCGACATGTCCTAAGTCGGGAAATCGGTTTATTTTACCCGTAATGGATTTGGCCACCCATTATCCTTTGGCTTTTCCACTTCAGAAGCATTCTGCGAAGGACGTGGTTAAATGCTTAGTGGAAGTTTTCTCAATGTTTGGATTTCCCGAGAAATTATTGTCTGATTGCGGGACGGAATTCATGTCCGAATTAATGCGTAATTTGTTGTGTGAATGTCAGGTGATACATTTAAGGACAAGTCCCTACCATCCTCAAACTAATGGGCGCATAGAAAGGTTTCATCGTACTCTAAAGAATATGATGAAGGCGGTGGGAAATTCGTTTCCGGAAGATTGGGACGAGGTGCTGCCATGGCTTTTGTTTGCCTACAGAGAAGTTCCTGTTTCAGGGTTGGGGTTTTCGCCTTTTGAATTGATTTTTGGTAGGAATGTTAAAAGGCCTCTGAAATTGATAAAGCGTCATTGACTAAATGACGAGAGTTTGAAGAAGGTGAGGCAAGATAATGTCGTAGATTTTGTTTTGAATCTGAGAGATTGGATTCGTGCGACCCTTTAAATTGTAAACAAAAATGAGGCAACTGAGAAGGCAAATTCGAAATTGCGGTACGAAATCAATGCACGTAATGTAACTTTCGAAGAAGGAGAGAAGGTCTTGGTTTTGTTGCCACTCATTGGGAAACCGCTGCTTGCAAAATATGCAGGGCCATACGTAATAGAGAAACGGTTGGGAGGCGTTGATTACGTGGTTAGTACGCCGGATAGGCGGAAAGCAAAACGGGTGGTTCACGTGAATCTGTTGAAAAAGTACATGGATCGCGACCCCGACCAGAGTGCAAGTGTGAATTTGGCTGTGGCAGTTGAAGGGAATGAGGAGTTACAGGGTAACCGTTTTCTTCGTCACGTTGCTCTAGCGCATTTAGAGTCGGATAAACAACTTGAATTGTCACAATTGTTGCTTGATTAAGGAGAGGTTTTTGATGATCGACCGGGGAGAACAAACCTGATTGATCATAATATCGAGTTGATGCCGGGCGTGAGACCCGTACGACAGTCGGCGTACCGGTTACACCCAGAGAAATTACGGTGGGTCGATTCCGAAATTTCTCGGCTGTTGAATTGGGGCATTACTGAGGAATCGGTGAGTCCGTGGGCGGCTCCGATAGTGGTCGTTCCGAAATCAGATGGCACTGGACGACTATGTGCAGATTTCCGGAAGCTAAATTCGGTTACCGTGGCGGATCCGTTCCCAATGCCTCGCATTGATGCATTGTTGGACAAACTTGGTGGTGCAAAATATATGACCAAGTTGGATATGACCAAGGGATACTGGCAGATCCCTTTACATCCGTCGGCGATTCCATTGACGGGATTTGTAACGCCGCATGGTCACTATCAATGGAAATTTTTAGCATTCGGGTTACGAAATGCTCCGGCAACGTTTAGCCGGCTTGTGCGAAAATTGTTCCAGGGGCTGGAATCGTTCTGTGATGCATATCTCGATGATATCATCATTATCAGTCGGAATTGATCGGATCACTTGTTGCAGTTGAAGCAAATTTTTCGAAGATTGGTACATGCTAAACTAAAGCCTAACGTTAAGAAATGCGTTTTTGCCAATGCCGAACTTGAAACCTTGGGTCATCATGTTGGGTTGAATTGTATTAGACCCAGGTTGCAGAAAGTTAAAGCTCTGTTAGCGCTTCTGCAACCGACTAACAAGAAACAGGTACAATCCTTGTTAGGAGCAGCTGGTTACTACCGGAAGTATTTGGCAAATTACGCTGAACTAACGTTGCCATTAACTGCGCTGTGTAAGAAGAATGTGGTTTTCCGATGGACTGAGGCAGCGAATAAATCTTTTCTGGATTTGAAGTCGAGGTTGGCTTCGCGTCCAATTTTGAGGGCGCCGGATTATGAAAAAACCGTTCATTTTAGCTGTAGATGCGTCTCAAAATTGTGTGGGAGCGTGTTTGTTGCAGGTTGACTCTGACGTGGAACATCCAATTTGCTACCTTAGCCGGAAGTTACGGAAGCACGAACTCAACTATTCGACAGTCGGAAAGGAGGCTTTATCGCTGTTGACTGCTGTGCGGGCGTGCAGTGTGTATTTTGGATCGGCACCTGTCACGGTATACACAGACCACAATCCGCTCCAGTTCCTACACGCCATGAAGAACTCAACCCAAAAACTCTTACGCTGGAGTTTGGAGCTCCAGTTCTCCCTTGACATTCGCCACAAACCAGGAAAAGAAAATCATTTGCCAGACTTGTTAAGTCGTCCGTCGCCAGCATAACCTGTTGTTGGGGCGAATTATGGACGTGTTGGGCTGGGGAAGTTGTACATGTTCTGTCGAATGAGCAGTTGTTCGACATATGGAGTTGCCGTTGTTTTTTTCGCGCAGTGTTTAGGGATTGACATTGCCGTGTATATTATTATTAGTTGGACAGGTAACTATTGTTGCATCCTAAGGTGGTTGCATACTAACCTTTAGGTCGTATCGTTTAAGGGTTGTTGTTGCTGTGCGCCAATGGTCGAAAACGCTGAAGTTTTCTCCTGCTGTTGTTGTGGGAACTGTTAGGTGCGGGTGCATTGACTATGTATGATCTGGGACCATCCTAGAGCAGGTGCGTTGGTCGTAGACTCGAAGGAACAAGGGGTAGCGAAGAACTAAAGCGGGCCTACGATGTGTACTGAGGTGTACATAGAGAGTGCAATTAGGTTATCTGCTGTGTATATAAGGCTGTGCAATGAGAGTTTCTGGGAGTGTTGGATCAGATAGTTAAGGAGTGACGTCGCGTAGCAGGCTCGTTGCTGTTTCAGGTAGCTACGTCGTAGTTAAGGCTGACCAACATCTCCAGTTGTTAAAAAGACTAAGTGTCTACGTTTGACCTTAGTATTTCCGCTTCTCGGCCAAGTAAAGGACCGTCTGAGTTGTTTTCTGTTGACTGCTGTCGGTTGTGCGTCCCTTCCGTTGGAAGAGGAGTCTGTCAACGTGCTTACGCACTTCGTTTCTACGAACGTTTGTATAGGTTGTGTCTTTGTTATGGCGAAAGAAATAGAGTTTACTCACTAACTGTCTTACTTCTAGTAACTATAAAGCACAGCATAACAATATATATATATTTTTTACTTTTTTTTACCTTTAGGCAAACGTCGCTATATACATACTCTATTGTGGACATACGATAATTACTACAATGATGACTGCCCTGTGCTGGCATTTATTAATCAAAAAAAATTGCTATTATCCAACAGCAGAGCAAGTTTAATTAAATGCATAGTACCACAAGCTGAACTGCTAATGCTTGTACTTCAGTCTTTGATTTTCTACCATTCGTTTTGTTCGTGTGTATTATCAACGGAGCATTTTCGCGTCAAGGCCATTGCAGCCTCTCTCTATATAAACTATATATACAATATATTCTGTATATACACTAAATATACTGCCAGGAACCTGCTCAGTCACGTGGAAAAATCAAGGAACAATTTTTTTTTTTCAGCCCAGAGCTTAATAGATCGACAGACTCTCATCGGTTTCAGATGCTAACTCGTTCCAGAAACAGTGAAACTCTTTGAACCAGGTCGGCTAGATCCCGTTCCTGGACTACGGGTCACCATCATTAACCAAACACAGGTAAACTTGGCCACAGAATGCAAGAACAAACAAATTGTTACCTGCCATTAACCCACCCACCTCCTCACAGGTACGTAAATGCTAGATAACACCTTAGATATATGTGACAACGTAACAGAGTCGAACGCACACCGAGCTTCTCTTCCGATTCGACTTCCTCTATTGGGTCTCCGTGTGAATTTCAATCTTCTCTACAGACATGTCTGGATTCAGCTCAGTCGCACCCATGATAGCAGCAGACAACAACTGCGGAAGAGAACAAAAACTCGTTTAATAGTTTAGAGTTTATACAGCGACGCAAACAAAATAAACAAGACTGAAAAAATCTCCACATATGTGACACTGCATCAATAATTGTGGTAACAATATCTTTTATTATAACTAGAATAGTTTATTGTATGGTTATTATTTTAAAAGAAATAAGGTAGCAAGGCCCTACAGGATTTGAAAAGTTCATAATGCTCAGATTATCATTAAGGGATAGACTATGCTGATAACTACAATTATCATCATTGTTATTAGGGCCCTGCACACTGAAACCATAGGGACCCATGTGCACAATGAGCAAAAATCATACATCTCAAGAGTCAAGACGGTCGTTTTAGCAGAGAAAAAAGCTAACCTTGTCAAAGTCGATATCGTTTGTTTCATCAACCTGTGTGACAATCGTCGTTTTCTTTTCAATTCTCGTCTCAATAACTCCGTCTTTCTCAGTCTTGTGCTAAATACAGTAACAAGCACAAATAAGTATACAGTAAGGCCACCATCAAACTACCTAATGACTTACACAGCTCTACACACTCTGTTTTGCTAACCATTGTGAATTATAAGTTAGTAATGACATCTAGCGTCATTTACACTATCGCAAAGAGTGCCCTCGAGTATATATCTTGACAAGGCACTATATAAATGTTCGAGTACATTACATTGCACTGCCATACTAAACACCGCCTCAGACGTACCCTGATAGTGCCACTCCCAAGCCGAGATAAATGAGGAGGGCAACACTAATCATCTTTATCAAGATATAGTATCATCAGAACTTACTAACCAACCAATTGTAATTTTATGTAACTCCACCATGACCAGTACCCAGATAGTGCCAGTGCCAAGCCCAGATAAAAGAGGAGGGCAACACCAATCGTCTTCGTTATGAGACACATCATCATCAAACAGCAACTAAACAACAACTACCTTCACAGTCATTACTAGTATTACTATATTCTAAAACTACACACATCATACCAACTAGGGTCGCAAGTTTGAAAGCTCCGGACGATAGAAATATGTGAGATTTTTATCAGTACCTCAGTGACCATGGTGCCGTCTGTTCCTCGATAGGTGCGTGTCGTGGTCCTGGTCGTGGTGGTGACACTGTATGGGCTGTGGCTGTCACGATCATATGGCGGCAAACCATCGCCCTCTGCCAGCTGAAAACAGGTAATGTCAACAGAGTGAAATTGTAGAACGTGACAAAACATTCGTAACGTAGCAGTGGTTTGCTTCAATCATCTGTCATTACAAGTACTTGGTAACATGTACTTATTTACAAGTACCTGTACTCATTTATAAGCACCTACAAGTAACTGTAGTTGTTTACAAATATCTACAAGTAACTGGTCACAAGTATTCGTTTACAAGTACGTGTTCATAAACATTAGTCCAGTTAGACCCTCAAAAACGTCATTGGATTTGATAATCTTTTGTGACCACTGACCACCAGCATAAGGTAGTTTTGCTACCAAAAGTAAATGGAATTAGTTATATCTACAGTAGCAAAACTATATAATGATTAATGATATTCTATTTTAAACACAATGTAACCATAGTCTATATAAAGCATAATATAATGATGCTCTACTTTAAGTTTAAGCACAGTCTAATAACAGCCTATTTAAAGCACGATGTAATGATGTATATATTCTAATTTAAGCACAATGTAAAGATACTCCATTGTAAGCACAGCATAGTGATGTTCTAATTAAAGGACAACACGGTGATATCCTATATATTTACACAGAGTATAATAATATTATATTTTATAACACCTTAAAGCACTGAATTCCATAACCTACTTCTATATGTCAAATAAATCTCATTAGCAAACTGTAAAAAAGAGATTAGTAGAATCCAAGCAAGATAGAAAATTGAGAAAAATAAATCCTTCAAGCTGAAAATCAAGCAAAAAGACAAAGTATTATATTTCATAACACCTTAAAGAGACAAGGGTCACACAAAACAAAACAAACCACATCTATAGAAGGGAAAATAAGATGTCAAACATTTCAATCCACTAAATGGTGCAAAGCCTGCACCCCAATGAAGCAGAAAGCAAAAAGAGAATGCCAGAGAGTTACATTCAATTTGAAGCATCCCAAGAAATCTGGAAATTGGCTATTTGAATGTGAATTGTATTTCACTAATGAAAAACAGTAATTAAATCTACAGCACGCCTTTTCAACAACTCCCCAGATCCTCAGATACAGTGCACAGGATTATTTTGCCAAAATGTGCATACCATCAAGCCATGCCACAAGCCAAACAAACTTCATGAATTAAACTGTAACACAATGTAAACTTCTCTCTGGCAAGTATGACCTGTTGTTGAGAAGTTGTACAAGACAAAATCACAGGAGCGAGGTAATATGCACAGCTTTTTCTTAGGATATAAATGAAGAAATGCATTCCATATTCAATTTTTAAATGCATGTATTGAATGATTTTCCATAGTAGTCTCTGAATGACAGAAGAGTCTTAGTAGTTCCCACTTGCATGTATGAGGCTACTACAACATAATCTCAACAATAGTTTCTTCAATTGGAAACAGTCTGAATCACCATAAGAGAAAAATGGGTGGACCGAAGTTACAAGTCAGGGGTCGGTGATCTGCAAACGAGGAATCGCTTTGAAATCAGAATTGAAAGAAGCAGCTGTGGGTTGAAGCGAAATAAATGGGCAGAATGTTCGCATTAGGACAGTGTTGAAGAATATTTCAGTTGAAGCAAGAATACAGCTCCATGCTAAAGACAACATATATTTTATCTCCAGAGTTTTATTTAGGCAATAGCCAAAGTAGGCATTCATCATTCAATTTTTTTTTAAATCTAACTTATTATTTTTCTGGATCTAATAATAGCAAAGAGAATTTTTGTATAGCACTACTTCAAGGTGCATGAATGAAATTGTACATGAATGTTATTTGCTGTGAAATTGTCCAACATCCCAATAGCTAAAGCTGCTGTCTTACAGGTTACATGACAATATAAGTTATCAGTAAGAACCTCAAAACTGGATTAAAACGTTGGCTGCTGACGAGCAGGACAAACTCGTGAGCATTCTTCAACCAAACGACCCATGAAGCAAATGATCGACTTCGTTCTAACCCTTCTGTTAATCTGTTCCAGACCCATCATTGAAGCAAACAAGTCGCTTTGTTCTAGCCCTGTAATAAATGAAGCTCAAAGGCTCTGTTCTAACCCCATCATTAAGTGGCTCTGTTCCAACCAAAAAATTCAAGAAAACAACTGGTTTTGCTCTAACTACATAACTAAATCCAACAAGTAGCTCTGTTCAAACTGCATCTTTAAAGCTTACAAGTGGTTCTGTTCTCACGCTATAGTTAGTTAAGTTGCAGAAGAGATAATAGGACATGGCACGTCTCAACCAACTCAAAGGTACAAACAGAAAGAAACAAAGAGGAAAGCAAGCTCGATCAAGGTGAACTAAGAAAAACAACTACAGGTAAACGACTGAAAATTCCAAGCAGCCACAGTCGAACATCTACAGAATCAAAGGCAAGAACTTTAATCGTTCTCTCAGAAAACCAGAAAGCCAAGCGAGACACGGCCAAGAGCCGCAAAGAATCGTAGGTAACTACAGGATATGGACTGATCATGTTGCCCTTCGAGTCCCGGATGTTCATTCCGCTGACGCGGGACGGCGGCTTCTCCAGGGTGGGAGGGCCCCGCCGTCTGGCCGTGCTGTCTCCGTAGGCACCGTCGTCCAACACCTGTTAAAATTTGACCGGTATACTAAAGAAGGAGATATCTAGGCAGACACTGTATCTGAAGAACCCCTGTCATAATTAGAAATTGCAATTCTGGACCATAATAGATTTTCCAGAATATCGAGATTTTCTGTCAAACTCCAGAATTTCGGTTCTATAACAGACCCGGAATTATGGATATCGGACATTCTGTACTTGATATCTCTCTAACTGTACTCTGCTCGGCTCAGGTCAGCACACAAGAACAATACAGTTCTTTACAAAGAAAGATGCTCAATGGGTGCCATGTAACCATGTAAATATAATTATTTTTAATATACACTTTTAATATACACTGCATCATATATATGAATTTATGTAGCACCTCTCACAGTGTCTGCCAAACAGAGGTGCTTATGTAGGAACCCGTTGAAATGGCTTGATGTGTGGGCGTGGGAAAGCCATTGGGGACTTGTTGAGCTCAATGCTCATTGTCCGCATATTGAAAATACCGTCCTTGATAATAGTTAACATTGTAAACATGGGTCCACACAGTACTGCTGTGAGACACCTAAAATGTGTCGTTAAAAATCATATACATACATCCCTATACGAACATGGAAATATATGTTTGAAAAACAAGGTAGCATGGTAGAAGCTAAAGGACACCTATAAAACAAAGAACACAATAAGGTATTTAAAAGACAGTAAAAGGTATTTATGTTGAAAAACCTCAAAGCTTGTCAGTACAATTTAACCAAATATACACCTGAGTTACTTTAACAAACGGTTTCAGGAATTTGACTCGATGCTTACAAAAATAAAACTTCACCAATAACAACAGAACTAAACAAGAAATGGGTGTCGTATCTACGGAGACTTCTGCGAAATCAATTTGACAGTACTCCCACTCAAAAACTCGATACAAATCCCCAAATTCATTCCCGAGACCTTCATACCTCGAGTGGAATAAGAATCTGCCTGTGCAGGTCATAGACCTGTCCGCGATGCCCCGGTCTGATGGGTCGACCGTCCTTGTCGTACAGGTCGACCAGTATCGGCATTCCATATCTGCCATAGATAGGCCCATCGTGGGTTGCCAGATAGATGGGGTTTCCGTACTCATCGTACAGATTCTCGATCCCCGGAGCGAGCAGGTTGCCCCATCGATCGTAAACCGGCCCATCGTAATCCCTTGTGATCGGGATGCCATTGATGTCGCACAGCTCGTACGACCCGCGGGCGATCGGGATTCCGTATTTGATCAGGATCTGGCCCTCATGGCTCGGGGTGAGCGGGTAGCCGTATTCGTCGCACAGCTGGTAGCCCGGTTTGTCATAACCGGCCGGTCTCATGTTTCTGCCATAGGCAATCTGAAATGGAGATATAGTGTGGTCCTATTGTATTCATAGATTTATATAGCGCCTTTCATAGAATAACTATTCAGAGGCACTCTTAGAGGATGATGGTTGAATGTCAGGAAGAATAGACATTCTTTCACGCTCTTTATTGTTACATTGAAACCCTTTTATGCTCTCCATTGTTAACAATGGACACCCTGCCACTCTCCCTATTGTCAACATTTGACACCCTTTCATGTTCCCTATTGTTAACAATGAACACCCTGCCACTCTCCCTATTATTAACAACAGACACCCTTTCACACACCCTATTGTTAAACCTAAACTGTTTAAATGCAGTTTTGTTAATCAATGTTTAGTTGTGAAAGAATGAGTTTACATCTGTTCCTGTAATGGCCCATTTCAAATATACATGTAATTGACTACTTGTTGTCAAAATGTTCAATTACATAACACACATGCAATGTATTACTACAGGTGTCAGAAGCAAAGAAAGGTCTCTCGATCACCTAAGTAATATCTATCTAATGAATCTATCAAAACACCTCTTTTAAGTGCTGAACATCATCTTAAAAGTACAAGAAGATGCATAGTCCCTTGAATACCTCTTTATTGGCCTAAACAACATCTATAAGTAAGCAGAAAGGTATAACCAGTATACTTTTTCTTGTACTTACAGAAACTGTTTGAGAGCCTAAAAAGAGGTGTTTAAGGAACTGACGTTCAATAAATAAAAGAGGTGATTTGATCAATTCGTACAAACAGATTTTAGGTAAGCTACTGTTTGTACTGTCATTGCCAGTCCCAAACCTTGATAAAGGAGGAGGGCAACGTTAATGATCGACGTCATCACAGTGTCGTCAAATGACAAGTACAGCCACATACCTCGACTGGTACACAAGGATTTCCATAGCTGTCATAGACAGGTCCAAGGTGGGTAGGCTTAACCGGTTTGTTCTCCCCATCGTAGATGTCCTGCATTTGCGGCTTTCCGTATATTCCAAACACCGGTCCCCTGTGACTCGGCCAGACAATAGAGTTTCCGTAGCGATCGTACAGCTGGGCGGGGCTTTCCGCTATTGGATTACCCTCCCTGTCGTAGACCTTTCCATCGTAGTTGTGAGGAATCGGATTTCCGTACATGTCGCTGAGCTGCTTCTCGCTCTGGACGACAGGTGTCCCGTACTTGATGAAGATCGGTCCCGTGTGACCGGGTCTCAGCGGTCGCCCATTCTGGTCACAGAGCTGGAATCCCTGCTGGTCCCACGGGGTCCCCTGGTAGGTAGGAGCGCCATAGCCCTGGCCTCCCTTTGGCTTTGCCCAGCCCACCTGGTTGTAGTTGGGAGAGCCTGGATTTCGCAGCAGAGATACCTGACCCTCCTGTCAACGTGTAAACACAGACCCCATCATAATCGTTAATTAATTTTTGTACATTAATTAAGCATAACTGTCGAACTATGGCACTGAGCAATCATGAGGGAATAATTACTTGCTTATGCTCCCTACATGGTAACTGTATTAGAGGAGACTCAAACTTGTACTCCATGCAATACTACGCCTAACTCGATCGGTCAAAATGGAATCGTCAACCGACCGGTAGAAATCGAATTGTCCCTGGACTACTGATACAAACCTCGCAAGAAGTGATATATTTGAACACAAATAGTTTCTTTTCCCATTAACATAAAACAGTATCCTGTTTCAGCGGCCTTCTCCCGTAATCTTTAATCTTTATCATTGAATATCTGTGTAAAATAATAAATTACGAATGGCCACACAACGAACAATGGCACACGCATAAAATTGTAAAAATTAATTAACACCACTAGTACTCCATAACCAAATAAAAACAAATATTGCCAAGTAATCTAATCGAACCTGGAATCTGCACAGCAACAGGTCAAAAAACTGGAATCGAAAATCGCCATAATATGATAATCAGCAACTTGTAATTTATAATTTTACACGAATATTCAATGTCGTTTTCTAAGGTATGAACCAATTATAAACCTAAAAAACGACATTATCTTGTATTGACTTACGTCCATTCCAGTCAGGTTAGGGTCTTCGTCCAAAGAGGCGTATGGAACACTGCGGTTTTTAGTGCGGTTTCTCAGATCCAGTGTGGTAACTGGGTGATCTGAGGCCATGATGACCTCTTCCTTTCTCTCCGTGCTAAACATCGGCCCTGTAAGAACAGCAAAGGAGAACTCGTAAGAAAATGCCACATTAGTTTAGTCCGGCAGGCAAGAAAGCGAGAAAAGAGCGCATTCGCTTATTAGTTCCCACTTGTTAAAAAAAATAGGATAAAAACCATTACTAGATAATAACACGATCTCAACAGGGAACCATTACCTAAAGAGGGAGCCACTACCTAAACAGGGAACCATTACCTAAACAGAGAACCATTACATAAACATGGAAATTCCATTGAAACATGGAAATCCCATTGAAACATGGAAATCCCGTTGGAACACGGACCTAATGTTACACCATGGAACCATTAAATAGAACCACAATCTCAACATGTAACCGGTGTATCAACAACATGAAATACCGTGGCCACGCAACACAAAGCCCAGCAATCCACCCATGATGCATCGCATAAAAACAATATAACCCATAAATACTCCCGCACACTTCACATGTACTTAATGGGTCGAGTGGGACTTCTAAACATCAAGCACGTGCAAAACTGTGTTGGGAAAATAAAATGTGCATTGAAAATAGTTCCTCACTGTTTGTCGAAGTACGTGCCAAAAGAAACAATCGTCAACGTCTACCGAAAATGTTTTAAAGAAAAGTAACCGAAACATCCAACAAAAACTCAAAAACCACAAATAACAGCCGAACTCATTGGAGGTCAATAGTGCCAGCTGGAGAGAAACTTTTGCAATGACTGCAGCCCAGGTTGGGTATCAAACATTGTCAGTGATCCAGAAATCAAGCAGGTGGGCCATTTGAAAACTGTAACACTATACAACGTATTCAACAGCGTCACTCCTTAAGTGCTGCAGAAATATTGAACTCAAAATATAAATCAAAAGAAGAAAAAGAAACATGAGGAAAAAATTGAAAAAAAATGATCAAACAAAATGATAAACAAAACTGATTCCTGAATTTATCAATGAAGGCATCCATTTATCCTGCAAAACCGCACTTGCAATAAACAAAATACTGGGACAAAATCATTTCACAAATGGTTCCCAAAACAGTCAAAAAATGAATTCATAATTTATCGAATTTCAGCGAATAATTCAAACTTTCTCGGTTCTGAATCAGTGCTCTAAATTCAGGATTTTTCTTTTAAAAAACCAAAAAGCTCCAAACTTCAGATGACAAGATTTCACCAAAAAAACCAGAAACTAGATCTTCGTTAAACGTACAGTCCGATGAAAAGGAATATTCCGTTCTTGGAATGGTTCCTGCATGAAAAAAAACCATTGCAAACAGCACACAAACCCGTAACTTTTCTGTACAGAATCTGTAATCATTCTGTAAAGAATCTGTAAGCTTTCACTAAAAAATCTGTAACCTTTCCACCAGTAATCTGTAACTTTCTGTAAACAACCAATTCTGATAAAATGTGCATGAATATGAATCATGAATTTACTCAAGTTCACTCAGAAACGATCCCACCATGATCATTATGTGGCATCTCTGATAAGCCTCCAAAGCAAGCATTACAACAAGTTTGCACTGTATGATAATTTCAAATCACTTCGACGAATAAAACGAGGTGATATGACACCTCTGAATTACAGCCTACCAGAGGTCACAGGAAATGTCACACTACATTCTACTTATAGACTGGCATTGTACATTGGCATTGTGAGATGCAACTTACAATTAAAGAACAATGATACATCTACGGCAAAAATTATAACCCAGTGATAATCAGAAACACTTATAGAAGAAGACAAATACTCCCAATTCACCTGACGTGTCCATCGGTCGAGTGGGCGCAAAGCGTCGGCTGCTGGCCGAGCGGTCAACCCGCACGGTCGGCCGGCTTCCGTCCTTCGGGTCGCTGCGGCTCTGGTACTGGGTGCGCCCGGAATAGCGAAACTTGGAACCGAAAAGGGGAAACATGGCACGCACTGGCGACTCTGGCTCCTTCAGGCTGTATAATGTTCAACAGCAAAGCTTGTGTGCACACATGAATGTATGTATTTGTGCACCTGTGTAGGCAAATGCCTATGCATCAACGCGAGTGCCTGTGTATATATATATATATAATTCACGTATGTAGCTATTGCCTTCAAATCAATATCAGTATGTGTGTATTATGTATGTATGGATCAAGTATGCATGTATTGATGTATGCGCCCCCGCATGGATCAATGTGAAATGAATCAATGTGAAATGGATCAATGTGAAACGGATCAATGTGAAACGGATCAATGTGAAACGGATCAATGTGAAACGGATCAATGTGAAACGGATCAATGTGAAACGGATCAATGTGAAACGGATCAATGTGAAATGGATCGATGTATGCACGAATTTATATTACATGGGTCGATGTAGGTATGGGTCGATATAGGAATGTATGTAAGTATCGATTCATTCATAAAGATTTGTATAGCACCTCTTTGAGGTTGCTACTAAGAGATGTTCCTGGCCTAAACAGTGACGAAACGAAATTTTGAACAGAGAGTAGAATACGGCAAATGGATTCTGCGGAGCAAACGCATCACTAATTGGAGCCCATTCCTCACAGACCACAAAGAAGGAACAGCTTTACTGTGTAGACTGTAAAAATATCTCTATGCATGTATGAATCAATTTAAGTATACACTAATGTACGGATTGATCAATATATGGACTGATGCATGCAGAATTCATAAATTTACATGTGCAAATGCAGGTATTAAGTGTGTGTATTTATGCATGTACAGGCACTTATAATCTGCCGGTAATTCATATAGCAAATTCCAGGAAGTTCAAATCACATCACATATAGTGACTTTTTGTTTCATTTAGACCAAATCAAAAGAAAGATCAACAATGTATGTGTGGACAGACGACCAAAATGATCAAAGGTGAATAAATCCAATGAAGGAATTAGAGAACTAAAAGGAGCTAAAGAAAAATAGATGATAAATATGATGAGCTTCAGAGTCCGAGGTAGCGAGGTAATTTGAGTTTACCGGAAGAATCCGTGGTGTTCGACAGCTATCTTCCACAGTTTCTTTGCCATCGTGTAACTCACGAGTTCGTAGACGAGCTTGTTGCGCGCCTGTTCAAACTGAAACAGAAAACAATCCAAACGAATGAAAGACGATTCAAACAGTACGTCTGATTGCGGGAGGAATCATGTGATGTAAAATGTTCCATAACATAATATTGCGTTGCAGGAGAAGACTGGTTTTGTCTAGCATTGGGCTAGATTTCTGAGAAGATGAAAGCGAGAACGAAGGGAGAAAGGAGACAGAGGAGAACAAGAAGAGTACAACAAGAAGCAGGACAAAAGGCAGGACATGAAGCAGAATGAGAAGTAGGACAAGAAACCTCGGTGTATGTAAGTAATGAGGGTATTGTGCTGAGCCAGCAATGCCCTTAGCCAAACATATGCCACAGCAGGGCAAAGGTGAAAGGTTATAGCAGTTGCCTTATAATGGGGAGAGCACGTTGATTTCCTCCTGATTGATATGCCTACTGTGTAAAGACCTTGAGCAAGTCTTTAACTCACAATTAGCGCCATCGATTGAAGCTTGGTCAGTAGATAGCGGTGCAAAATCAAAGCACAATATTAACGCCAATATCATTGTCAATACACACGCTACTAGGGCACATTCCAGAAAAGATGTTGAAGTCTCGGGAAAAATAACGACAGCAAAAAGAACAACAATAATACACACCAATACAAAGGAACATCTGAGAGGAAAGACTGGGTGCTTGACCCTACTGACCTCGCCTGGACGGACATAGATGGTGAACTTGTTTCTCTTGTAGGCGATCTTAAGGATCTTTGGCCACGAGAAACGGTGAATGCGGAGCTTTCCACGGTAGACGAGAAGTCCGCTCGCGCAGACGCCGATCGTTACGTCGCCCTCTTTATCCTAAAACACAAGGAAAACACACTGAGGAGCACGACCATAGGGGAGGAAGAGAAGAAGAAGCAAAAGCGACCGGAAGACAAAAGGGAGGGGAGGAAAGAAAGGAACAAGGTGCTGGAGGTGAAAGTAAGGAAGTTAGTTCTGAAGAGATTGTTGTCAGAAATGCAAATTATGCAAATTTAAGCTAATCAGATCTAGAAATTGGAGGTGCAAGGCAACCTCATGGAAGAGGCCTTGCTCACCTTAGCTTGGTGTAACTCGATGCCATACATGGCTAGTTTCTTGGCGTTGTTCAGGTACTCAAGCTCTGCCTCTTCCGGTGTCAGTCCCCTACGAAAACGAAGGCCACAAAAACACAAGTCAGTCACACCTCCGAAGTAATAATATTGACAACAATAAAATGTAAATATCATAGTTTCCTGCAAAACTCTAATATTAAGCCATACAACTTCCAAGTGATCAAGACCTTCCTAGCAATCGACTTTCCCAGGATTAATAAACAGAGTGCAATCAGTAAACTTAAACCTGCAACAGGTCAATCCCAGAGAAAGGGCACTACCACTAGTTTAGCAGATCTTACACTGATCGCACTATCGTAGCTGAACACCCATAGAGTACGTATTAGGAGCCCCTCCAGGAAGCAGACAAAGGAACATCTGAGCCATTGAAACAAGATACCACAATCTTAGCATGCAACCACTATCTCAACATGGAAGGAACCATTAACTCAACATAGAACCGCTATCTCATCATGGAACCAGTACCTCGGCAACAAGGAGCCAGTATCACCACATGGCACCGCTATCTCGACATGGAAACACCATCTCACGTAAAGACATAAATTCACATACCTGTGAGTCCGGTGGAGTTCGGACACCTTTTCCAGCAATTCCTCTCCTTGAGCCGGAGCAAATTCCGTGTTCTGCAAGTACTCGAATCCCGATCCATGATTATCCGTTTCATAGTCGCCAACATCCGACTGGATGGCGTATGAAGCCAACAGAGCGTGAGTCACGAAAGAACATGGAAGCCTTCAACAGAAACACTCAACATCATCAGAGCTAATAAATAATAAAATAATTTGTAAAAATTCACAAGGATGTACTGCCTTAGTTATTGTATCATTACAATATTATTATAACCATGTCATCATATAATTCTTACATTATTATTATCTCATAATTAATATATTGTTGCATATGTCATAATCTGTCTCTTTTTAAATTCAAGGCCATAAGCGATATACCAGAATTTGATCATATACAAAAACTAGAAGCTTTCAAATATAGCAATAATTACCTTCCTGTCAAGATATCTGTCCGCAGCTGCAGAAACAGCAGATATCTAAAATAAACAGAAACAGAAAATAACATCGATACCTAGCTAGACACATGCAAACAACCAATATCACAAAAACAGTCAAAGTATACAAATATTCAAAAAATATTTCTATAAACAAATCAACATCACAGCAAATTTTCCATGGATTATCAAAATATGTTGTAATCCAGAAAAGTCCACAATGGTACAGTTAACTCAAAATCTCTTTTCAACCAGGTCATCCACAAACATATCTCAAATATTGTACAAGGACGAAAGATATAAACTGTTTATGTCACACACAAATTTAGAAATCTGCCGCATACACCTGAACCTAAGTCTGTTTGGCGTGTGAACAAACATATGAGATCCTAAACACATCAGAGAACTACAAAATACAAACTCTTAAAAACATGCAATTTGTACAAGTGGAAGTGCAGTGACTAACCTTGTGAAGTCCTCATGCATAGTCTCTGGCTCCGTTGGGTAAAATTTCACCTCGAACGTAAAGACGTACGGTCCAACTGTCCGACAGAAAGAGAACATAAAGTTAATCATCCATGACAGCTGCCTGTGAAAAAGTTATTCAAATATAATCCAGTGGTGATCAGCAACAGTAATAGTTCAAGATATACATTTTCCACATTTCTCAAGGGCCTCTTCAACAATGTAAATCTTCAAAATGTCTCTGTACCACATCATGGACCAGCCATAGGGTGCCAATGGGACACTTACTTACAACAGGATATCAATGGGATACCTACAAAATCACCAGCACTATATCAAATTAAGTCCGCAATAGCAAGGCCACATTGTTCGTTCCAATACCTGATCAAAATCCGTGGAGGTCAAGTCAACATAGTTATTAAGTTCATTAAAATCAATGTAACCATACATTTATACAGCACTTATTTTGTCATACAATTTAACAATAGATTGTTATATCATTTTTATGGCAAACAGCCAGAGCAGTTGACCTGCAAGTCTTCCACTTGAAAAGAAATCACTTTTAGGTTTGAAGGTGACATTGAGAGAAATGGACACAGACATTTATTTAAAATGCATAAAAAAAATTATTGCTGAACAAACTGTAATCTTTCTGACCAGTATGAAAATGATAGTGAAACTGACAGATGCCTGAACAATGCAGTCCATGTGGTTATGAAAATGACACATTTCCAAACCATTTGAAAGTCTCCATCCCAAACAAGCTCCAAAACAAACACGTTGTACCTCCGCAATCAAGAGCTTTGCAAACAGGTCGTTGGCAACAATATAGGAACTTAGACTGAGTGGGGTGTAGGAAGGGCGCCAGTAAAATTATAGCAAATAATAATCAACAACCTCCCAAAAGAGCTAATAAGGCCAGCAAGTGCTTATACCCAAGCCTTCCCTGTGGGCCAAATTAATAACAACCAGGCCGAAACCTGGCTTGGTGCCAATAATCTTCCCGTGAGTGGTTTCATACGGCTTTCTGACACAACATGCCCATGCCAATTTGGAACTATATCACTGCACAGATAAAACAATTGCGTCACTTGAAATTCCGTCCCCGCTCGATTACTCAACGGGGTACGCCCGGGCCTGATCATACTTAGCTAGTCCTGACCGGGTCTCTTTCACAGTCGGGTTCGTGTCGACACAGTTCCAGGCCACCCAGAGCAAAATGCTTACGCAATCATAATCAAATGGGAAAAATAATTTAATTATAATCAACCAAATTAATTATCACTCCTACAAACGGCGCTCAGTTCTTACAAATCATGTCCGCGTCTTTTGGTCACGTGAACCAATCACAGGCCTACTAATTTCGATGCGGTATTTTCCGTTTGGGTCGGAATTGGCCTCACACTCTGGAGCAAAAATACTAATTCCGTGTTCAAAGTGATCTGGATAATGCCGATCTGGCAACAGCCGCAATCTCGCCTTATTAATAAAGATACAATTTGAAAACGGGCTGCAGGTGATAACAGCTTCCACCGCTTATCTATCTGCCGAGGAATACCAGTTCTATTTGCGCGGCCACAGAATAAACAAAGTGGTATCAGCTAGCAGGAATGTAAACAACTCGAAATCTGCCCCAGTACATTTATTTCACATCAGGGTGGATTACAAATCGTTTGTTTTATGCACTCCCCGGTTCATTCGCCCCTCTCGTACTCCTTCACTCCATTTTCTACCGCCAGACGCCGCTTGTAAAGAATTCGTAAAGGGTGGTTCATTGGTCAAAGGGCAACATCGCCTTGGAGTCTACAGAGCCTCTGGTCCATACAGAATTCTATACTATATAGCCACAAGGCGCCATCTATACAATACTCCTTTAATCTGTAAAACCACCAATTACGACGTCTGCGAAGTCATTTAACGACCCGGCAGCCATGTTACTATCGGAGTTGATCACGGACAATGTTTTGTGAATTGTTGTAGTTATAATTTAGCCTAATTCACTCTTGGGCTGGGTGGGGCCAGTTCTCAGTCCTCTCCCTCTACTATGCTAATCCTAAAATCCTGCAATCTATAAAATTGAAAGCACCGTAATGAACACCAGTTGGATTTTGAAAGGATTTTTATTTTAGTTCTATTTCATGCCATCATTAACATTTTAAATTATCAACATTTTTATTTCATCATTAATATCTTCATGTCTTGAGGTACTTCACATCTTCGATTTATGCTAGATCATTATTATAATTATTGCAACGATTTGCATACTGATTACTTTTATTATCACACCGATTTATGCCATTTACATACAGACAATGAAGCTTCAAACCAGTCACCAGGCACCAGAGACGAGATAAAATGAACGCAACATGGACATTTGATGAAACTGTTTTTTATCAGTACACCTGGCATCGTTACCAATTCCTGTCCTCCCCTACCCTCCCCCCCCCCCGGGGTTTGAACTCACTAACCTTGTGAATGACAGCCCTACGCACATCATACTACGTTATCCGCACATCATACTACATTATAACATACACACAAAATATTGAACTGTGCACCCTACACTCATTTATATTGGGAAACTCTAACACTTAAAAAATTATGTACGACAACTTATTAGACCTGATGCACTTTGTCCTTTGCACACTACTGTTTACAAACATTCTCCTGGCTCGCATTAATTTAGAGATAACAACTGATCTGTTGTTTTTGGAGACCATGAGAAATTATAGCCATTAAACATCAAGCCAACATTTTCAACTAACAGTTCACTTAATGTAGACATGAAATATTGGTATGCAGCCATTAGCGATCTACTTGGCACTTATGCTTTCTAAATGATAATTTGGCATGCAACATCATTTTGTTTCTGGTTCTGCAATGCAATCTGCTGCCTTTACAATCTGCTGCCTTTACGATATTTTACACTTATTATCAAATATTTTGCTTAGGTCCTGCTGGCAAATGCCACTTTCAGCTTGATAAAAGTACTTTGCCAACACTTTTTACACCACACGGAAACTGGCACTCATTTTCACATGGCACTTATTTTTAAGTGGTAATTTCGCATCAAATGGCGTTGATCTTGAATTTCAAGCAGTATTTGTACTGACAGTGTTCTTTAAGTAGTCTTGGCAATACTATGATTCAACAGGTGTGTAAACCTTATACTCGAGTTGAAACTGTTCTCTAATCTAACACACAATCAATTCCGTTAATCAAGTAGTGTTGTTGCTCAATGTTAAGAAAGCTCAACAAATTCAACTGTTTAGATATCAAGACCAACAATCAACACAAAAGCAAATACAACAATCAAGGTTCATTACTCATGTAAATAAAATATTACTATCATGATAACTTAAATAAAATACTGATTATAAGTACATCACAAACATATAGCCGTAAAGTTCGTAAATTTTACTTGAAAACACTCACTTCCAATCTGTTTGCTAATTTTCTTCGAATGATCCAACCAGAACTAAACACATAACACATCAAATTCAAATTAAACATTTCGATGGCAGACATTAACGTTTCAACATCATGTAACACTTGTAGGATAAGTTAACACAATAACACATACAATATAAAGTAACGTAACATGCATTATAATGTAATACAATGCTACACAAGGATAGGCTACGTAACATATCACAGCCAACTAATCGTAATAATGTGGTCATGTAATGCAAAACAAGGTAATTGCTCGTAAATTGTGCGGTCATCCATTTCATCTTCAGTAAAGTCTTGGTCTTGCAGTGACCAGTATCTCCTATACAGTTAACTGGCAGATGACATCTGTAGTCTAATTCTGGACCAACAGACCTCCTGACATTATTACTATTATTATTATGCATTTATTAGGCATCACTATCTATTACTAAATCATCAATCGATGCCAGTAAACCATTGAGTTAGGTTGCTCAAGAACTCTTAAACAGTTACCATCTAGGCAATGAGTTTCGAACCCCTACTCCTCATGTCACAAGGCAAGCGCCATAACCAATGGGGCTGCACAAGAATAGTCAGCCCCAGTCAAACCCAGTACCAATGGTACTGTATTTCTGAAAGTAAAAAAGTAAGTAAGTATATTCTTTATTGAACCAACTGCATAACTGCACTCTGGTGTACAATACATTTAAAAGTACAGTACAACATTCTAATTAAAAAAGGATTTTCTCTCTAGATTGTCGGCCTGTGGAATAACACGGTCATGCGATCGTGAGGAAACTGAGGATTATGAGCTCGTCTTTCAAACAGCAATACATTTAATAGTACATCATTCTAATTAAAAAAAGAATTTTTGCACTAGAATGATCCAGTTTCAAGAAACGATGGCAGACAATAAAATCTATTCACGTATATAGACAGCAGACGACAGTATGAGCCAAGGAGTCGTGAACAGTCTACGATAAAAATCACATTCTTCTTCTTAGAGGAAGTCTTTATGTATCATAGCACAATGCACGTTTGAACAGCCTGTAAATGGTATCCACACAGCAGACTCTAATTCCCAATCGTCGGATTACGAGGCGAGTACGCGAGTGATTGACGTCAGCATGTAAACATGTCATTCTGAGTTCAAAGAATCTCCAGTGGGGGTCTAATCGGAAACAGGAAGTGAATAGAGCAATGAAACAACATGCAAATCGTCATGCTCGGCAAACTGTAGGCTAAACAGGTAGAGGAATCTGGCATTCCTACCTTGACATCGACTTTATCTCTGTAGGAAAGCGAAAAGTAATCTCGCTCCGCAAGACTGATGTGGTCACAGACTTTGTCAAACAGCACCTGACCATTTGCTGAAGTCTGTAAATAAAAAAAATTGGAGCTCAGAAAAATCATAACAAATAAAAGTATAACTAATAGTATAGCCAACTGTGACTGAAAGGTTTTCATAAAATTACAATATTTGACCTTATCCTAGGGCATATTAACCCTTTTGGTTCAGCAATAAATAATAGAATATTTTGTAAACATTCACTTAGGATGTACTGTTAACTGTTTTGTGAGGTACTTAACAGACACCATTAGTAACTTTAGTAAAAGACACCACTAACTGCTTAAAAGACACTGGTAACTAATAATTTAAAATATACCACAAAATTACTTAAAAGACACCACTAATTACTTAACACACACCATCAATTACTTAAAAGACTCAACAAGTAATAGTCTAGATGTGTACCCTATATAATATAGCTTATAGACAAAGCAGCCTTTTCACCCACTGCAATGCTCCTGTGTCCAATGAATTCTTTAGCTCACAGGTACACACTTACCATGCTCCTAAACTCAAAGCTAAAATTCTACCCAACCTCCATTTGGCTGACATTTCCTTATTGTTAATAATGGTCAGGTAGGAAACATTTAAAACTACTAACTCCAATATTTTTTCTTTTAGTAGCATAAACTCCAAACTTCTAAAGCATCACTTGAAAGCCAAGTACAGCTAACCAGCTTATTATTCATGACTTATTCACGAACACATACCGGAACATCGACTTCGAACTCGTTTCCATCGAGCAGCTGAACTTGGCAAAGGTATCCGGTCTTCGAGCGACCATACTTCCGCTTGTTGACGCTAGACTTGTTGTCCGGCTTCTTTGGGTTGAGCGGTAGAGCAGATTCATCCACTTCGCCATTTGCGCTCATCACGTTGGAGTTACTCGCCTGTCTATCCATATCCTGGAAAATTCAATAAAACTAAACATTTTTCTTCTCAAACCATTTTTGAACTCTCGAAACAGCTATGAGAGAAAATAGATTGAAATTGCACAAATGCTCTTGGTAAATCATACAGTTGATCAGAGATTTAGAACGACGATGTAGAACGAGGCATTCCTAAAAGCAGATCTTGAAGGGGTGCAATATAAATTGATATACTGATTGATTAATAGGCTAGTAAGGTGTGGCTAAACCACTGCAGCTCTAGAGGAAGTCTGTAATTATTTTGAGCCACAGTTGCTGCCATTTCCATTGTCATCCCAAATACAATGAATGTATGTTTCTGGCAACTTCTAAAGCGCCCTTTGAGTTACAAGGGAGATCTGTTTCTCGATTGTATGCTAGCAGAGTGTCAAAGATGGGGGTTCCAGATGTACTTCGAGGCATGTATCCCGGTTTCAGAGTTGCTACTCATGGACTCGCCCAGTCTCGAGCAAGACGAACGCCTGAACATTATTGCAATCAAACAACACCATAGAAGTGCAATGAAAAATGTTAGTTGGTGACCAAAAAGTGTGGTATATTGTTTTGTGATAGACTGTTCCAGGCAGTTAGATCCAAATGCATGAGTATGATCATTTTACACAGAAGCCTAATCATGTCGCAATAAATTGGGATTCTGTATGTTCAGGTAAAGGTAACGATTAACTTCATGTCAGATAAAGGCAACGATTACCTTTGAGTAAGATGAAGGTAATGACTACCTTTGAATCAGATGAAGGTAATGATTACCTTTGAGTCAGATTAAATTAATGATTACCTTTGAGTCAGATGAAGGTAACGATTACCTTTGAGTCAGATGAAGATAGTGATTACCTTTGTATCAGCCCAGCGACCTCCTGCAGTTGCCTTCCGCTCCGTCGTCATCGTGAAAAAGCCTTACGTCTTTAACGGAGATGGAACCTGCAAAACACAAAACAAAGACAACAGAAATTAGAGAAGAAACAGCACAACAGAGAACAATAGAAAAGTAACAAACACATTCTACAATGCAGAAGTAACGACACAGCAGATAACAATCGAAAAATTACAACACAATATGAGAACAATAGAAAAGTAACAATACAATAGAGAACAATGAAAAGTAGTAATCATAATATGTTGAAATCAGTAGCATGTTGTCGTCCACAGAGTTCATGCAGTCAATACAGAAAGCAATAACACAATATTAGAAATAATGCACAACACAAGCAATACAATACAGATAGAACATGATTCTGGAACATTCTCCCATGCAACCTACAAATTAAGGGAGTTTCCTCTCCCTCCTCTCTCACTCAGCCTCAATATATACCTGACCTGCAAGAATAGTAAACCAATAAAAGTAAATAGTAAACAGTAAATAATAAGAATAGTAAGCCAATGAAATAACAATTGTTGAAGAACTGAACATTGAGACAGTCATTAAATGTGATTTCAGGTCAACAGCAGAAAGAAGTCGTTCGAGTAAATGCAGCTGAATTGATTTTAAAACAACGCAAGTGATCCAAGAAGTCATTTGGAATTTATGTATCTAGCATTAAACAGCTGCTGCTTTAACATTGTGGTTAATAGCATCAACGAATATCAATCTGTACATTAACATCAACTGAATTATAGACACACAACTATATACTCTCCATTACATATTGCAGGAAAAAACATACACTCAAAGACTATGTCATTATATATTTACATAAAAAATAAATTACCTGCTAAGATTATCATCAAAATTTTGAAGTTAAATAAAGTTACTACAACATAACATAAGTTAATAAGTTTACTAAATGTTAGGGCTGATAAATATGGTACAAGGGCTGCAGTACTGAATAAAATAATTAATTGATTAATCCTCGAAATGCTATCTCAATAAAATTCAATTAATTCGGTGACCAATAGTTAATTATCTGCTACATTAAGAATGAAAAACTGTTTTAGATAGAGTCAAAGAGTTAGTTACTAGTAGTAACTGCTCTCTTTCTGCAAAAAATTTCAATCATTTCACATTATGAAGGCAACATGTTTCAATCATTCCACATTATGAAGGTAATATGTGTTTGACCCATGCAAAGAGATGACAGTTAATTTCATCGCCATCTATTAATTTTCCATCACCTCAAATGCAAAATGATTGCTTGATTTTACACTCAAACACTTCACATCATCATTCTTCATCTTATTGTCAACTAAACATCATAAAATAGGTAAGAAAAATAACCTGAACAGCAGAAATTAATGGATAAATGATTAATCGATTAATTAATTAATTGACGGAATGAGCAGCCCTATTAACAGTCTCTGTTAGGTACAAATCGCAACTAAGCAAACCCACAGTAATGGCAAAGCCCTACGAAAATCTAACTCATAGCAACACTTAAAAAAACAAAATGAATAAACACTTGTGGTAGAGTCGCTGTCTCTATCCTTCCGCCTTTAATGAATCCCTCCCAGGAGAGGGATCAGTCCACAAATATTGTACTTACTTATATTCTCGTAAATTTATAGAGCTCAAGCGCAGGGCACCAGGCTATTCGTCAGCATCCTCGCAGTAACCGAACCAACGTCGTAACACAACATCCAACTGGCAGGTTACACCCTACGTAACGGAATCTGATGAACGTGCAATTAAAGGGCACAGTTCTGTGTTCAAGGTGATGCATAAACAAATTACTCACACAAACACTCACATGTGACAAACACTCACATGTTGCAAACACTCACATGTTTATAAATAGCATTCCTGAAGAAACTCTTGTTCCATCACAATTCAAAAACATTTTTGCATTTTCAAAACCCGATGTCATAAGTCACACCTTCACTGACTAATGAGTTTGGCTTTCCTGAGAATCTGGGCAATCAGACTGATAAGGCGAATGGGTAAAGCCAAATAAACTGCCTGATTAGACATCATGAGGGGGTGACCAAGTATAACACCATTCATCAATCTTGGCAGATTCACGTAAGTACTGCACTCTCCCAAAAGGGCAATACTGTTGATATCATTATCACACAGTAGTACCAGCAAGCCGATAGTGGCAAGCGCCCACCAGGGCAGAATTATTAGTCTTGACCCTTAGCCAACTTAGATCTACTGGGTACACTAACTCTGTTTGGCGAAAACCCGGTAATGAGTAGGGATGAACCAAAATCGGTTCGGAACAGTCTAATTTTCTTGGTAATCGGCAAAACTCGGACTAACAATAGGTCAAAGTATTAATCTTTTAGATTTTCTGTTTTTAAAAAGAAGTTTTTTATTTACAAACCAACAATTAACCAAACTAAAAACACAAATACCACTATTGTTAGTACTTACAAGTTACTACTTCATAGTGCCAACTGCTAACTAAGACAAAACTAAATTGTTTATTAAAGTTGTGCAAACTGCCAATCTAAACATCAAGAGGATGTGACTTTTTACATACTCGAAACTCGGACTCTGCAAGATTCAACTTGTAAAACTCTGTACTAGGACTCTGCATCCGGCAAGATATTCTTAGTCGGTTCATCTCTTGTAATGTGGGAGAGATTTGGTAACCTGTCCAAGTGGTGGATGGAGATAATCCCACCCCCACAAAACCCCCAGCAGAGAGGGCTAGTTAATTGGTCTAACTGATTCCCCTAATTCTGATGGCTAATTGATTGGCTGATGGTGGTTCTAAATTCTTATCAACTATCTACAACATTTTGCTAATATACCCATGGCTGGATGCGAAGGGCTAACTATTTAAACTAAAAGACTGTTCCACTTTCTCTTCATGAATTTTAAATGAGGAAATCACTGTCACAAACAATCACCATCATAAACAATAACGTGATCATGATAACCATATGATTCCTTTGACAGCCATTTGACTAGATTAATCACTTGAACAATAATTGTTCAATTATACCTAATTACCGTGTTGCAACCTTGCAATACCAATGTCATGGTTATACTATACGCCACAACTTGAGTTGAAGAAACTGACTGACTTCTGGTCTGCCTAAAATCCCAATCGGTGACCAAGAAGCCAAACAAGCCATCCGTGCTTAGTGCCAGTCCCAAGCTTAGAGCAAGAAGGAGGATGTCTTTAGTACCACACAGTTCGTTAAACTGCTAAAACCCAAATAGGTTCGGACAGTCTTTAGAACACTGGAGATGTGTGTGTGCGTGCGTGTGTGACACATCTCTCTGGTTCTGTCTGTCTTGGCACTAAACGACTGCCACTATGTATGCGTGTGTATGTGTGCAGGTGTGTGTGTGTGTGTACATATATATAGGTGTGTGTGCATATGTGTGTAGGTGTGTGCGCGTGTGTGTAGGTGCGCGTGACGTCGTCCCCGCATGCTCGCATCTGTCTGTCTGTCTGCCTCTCTGTCTGTCTGTTTGTCTGTCTCTCTTCGGACTAGACCACCATAAGAAGTCGATCTCTGAACACAACATCTTACATTATAAACTTGTCCCACGGTACAGCAACGCCGCTCATCTATCTGACTCAACCTCCTACATACACTAACCAGACGCACGCAGAGTAACTCCCACACGCACAAGGTATAGATGCACATACGCATAAACGTACATAGACATCCAAACACAAAGACACCGTCTAAGTTCTTACTCTGGCTCTGCTCCGATTTCCTACAGTTCTGTTCTGAAGTCATGGATGATTTATTCAACAATAAACCACCTTCTGAAGCCTCTAGACTCCCATTTCAACGGAAGGACAGCGGAAACCCCCAAACATAAAACCAGAAATCCGAACTCGGCAACTACCTGTACTCTGATAGCGCCAGTGCAAAGACTGGATAAAGAAGGAGGGAGACGCTAATCATCTAACTGCTCTTTTCTGATTAGTCCATTTGGGAGACGCTAATCATCTAACTGCTCTTTTCTGATTAGTCCATTTGGGAGACGCTAATCATCTAACTGCTCTTTTCTGATTAGTCCATTTGGGAGACGCTAATCATCTAACTGCTCTTTTCTGATTAGTCCATTTGGGAGACGCTAATCATCTAACTGCTCTTTTCTGATTAGTCCATTTGGGAGACGCTAATCATCTAACTGCTCTTTTCTGATTAGTCCATTTGGGAGACGCTAATCATCTAACTGCTCTTTTCTGATTAGTCCATTTGGGAGACGCTAATCATCTAACTGCTCTTTTCTGATTAGTCCATTTGGGAGACGCTAATCATCTAACTGCTCTTTTCTGATTAGTCCATTTGGGAGACGCTAATCATCTAACTGCTCTTTTCTGATTAGTCCATTTGGGAGACGCTAATCATCTAACTGCTCTTTTCTGATTAGTCCATTTGAATCCCTGTCACATCCTTCATGATCTTCTCCCTCCTCGTAAGGTCACCTCCTACAACATGCGATCGAGGCCACATGACATCCTGCCTAGTGCTGAAGCCTCTGTAAAAAGATCTTTTATAATGAACATATTAATTATATGACAATGCTTAAAATTTATGCTATTATTTATACCTTTTGTAAGCTACTGTGCATTAGCTGGTAGTCTAATAAAGAATCTTCTTACATACCTACCTCTGCTATGATGGAGTATCATTAAACACTAACTACTAGTAACTAGCCAACCAATTCTGCCACAACTCGGAACTCTGACAGTGCCAGTCCCAAGCCTGAATACAGAAGATGACTTATTCACGAACACATACCGGAACATCGACTTCGAACTCGTTTCCATCGAGCAGCTGAACTTGGCAAAGGTATCCGGTCTTCGAGCGACCATACTTCCGCTTGTTGACGCTAGACTTGTTGTCCGGCTTCTTTGGGTTGAGATATAGATAATCAGCTATATCTTTCGGCCTCGGCTGTGCTACGGCGCTACATAAATTGTCTTATTACTATTAATACAACACTGTCCCGAAAAACTAAGCAATCCAAGAAAATGAGTTTTTACTCCAGGTACGACCAATAATAACAAGTTATTATCTGCCCAAACAGAGCTTTGAACTAACACTTTCAGCTCCACTTAACCAGTATGCCAATCAACTCCTAGAACGAATACAATCTACATTCGATCACTAGGATAGCTTACTTCTCTTATCTCTAAATTAAACACAGTCTAAACACAACAAATGCCCACCCACCAACTCCTCCCCTTCCAAGTCAATCGCCCCACCTACTCCCAAACACCAATCCCTTCCCACTTAACTCCAACAGTGCCAGTCCCAAGCCTGGAGAAAGGAGGAGGGCGACGCTAATGATCTATGCTATCACACAGGTTAGGGTTAGAGAGCCCAAGATCGCCAGTGTGCCACATACAGTTTCAGCTCATACTAGACATTTTATTAGTAAAACATCTAACGACTACATAACCTACCTATTCACCCCCACGAACAACTCAGACTGGCAGGAGACCCATGCTGAACTGGCATGACCCTAAATCTGCATTCTATTTTTAGTCTGTTTACGGTATTTCGGCAGGCGAAGCAGAACAATAAAAGATACGGTGGCGGTAAAGATAACGACCGATAAGAGGAAGAGAACTACTGTGCAGCCGGTGCCTCGTGTAGGCTGCCCCTGGGAAAACTAAATCCCTAAAGCTACACGATCTTACTGTATTTCTTACACGATTTCCGATAGTAGGGAAACTTATCGCAGTTTGTATCCCACGGCAGAGCGGGTGAAAGCAGTGCCAGTTCCAAGCATGGAGGAAGGACGAGGGCGACGCCAACGGCCTTTGTAATCACAAGGTGTCGTTAAACTCGAACTACTACTACACTACTGTTTCTGAATGAATTCAACCACTGCATGCACTCTGACAGTGCCAGTCCCAAGCATGGATGAAGGAGGAGGGCGACGCTAATGATCTTCGTTTCGTTATCAAAGAGTGTCATATGAGCGTCGTTAAACAGAAGCTACTACTATTACTTCCCCCACTATGAAATATGAACGCCACTGTTCATTTGCCCAATCTCCGCATTCTGTCCGTCTATTTCACAGTCTTCCTGTGTGTCTCCGTACACCTGTGTGTCTCCGTACACCTGTGTGTCTCCGTACACCTGTGTGTCTCCGTACACCTGTGTGTCTCCGTACACCTGTGTGTCTGTGTACACTTGTCTCTGAGTTGAGTCTGTCTGTCTCTCCCATCTGTGTCTGTCGGCTCTGTCCACGTCTGGCTATAGGGCGCTGCTAGATATAGCTTAGGCTGTACAGCAAAAGCTAAGAGGAGTGAGGAGACAGAGTTAAACATTTCTTAACCTCTGTAACCCTGTCTGTTCGTCTATACGAAGGACTGTCAGCTAGGCCATGTGAGCAAATATGGCCAAAGCCATCAGCGAGGAAGTACTAAACACTTCTTAATCTGTCTCTCTCCTTGTCTGTCTGTCTCTTGTCTGTGTCCAATCCTCTCTAACTTGTGTTCTACATTAAAATCCAATTATAAGGAAGCCATAAAACGTGGCTGAGGATTAATCAAGACAACGTGTCACATAAATTCGAGAATAATGTTAATAAAACTACAGATGTTTAAGTCCTTTCGTTCAGTCTGTCCTCGTATGTCTGTCTGTCCTTGTGAGTGTGTGTCTGTATGTCCTTGTGTAGGTCTGGCTGGTTCCTTACATGAAAACCGCCCAAGCAATACTGATAACTCCAAAAGGTGAGGCATAGATGTGGCAAACATAAACAACTACATCCATAAGTCTATAAATCAGACATTTCATTAGAACCAGAATTTAGAATTTATCACTATCATTATTATGATCATATACATTTAATATCTGTAGAAGACTAGCAGATCAGCATTGGAAACTTGACACAGCTGCGAGTGAAGTTGGTTAGCTGCAGTTTAACTACACTGTGTGATGGCGAAAATCATTAGCATAACCCTCTTCCTTTATCCAGGCCTGGGACTGGCACTGCCAGAGTATGAACAGCGGCGAAGTTGCTTGAGACGTTTATATTAGTCGTTGTTTTGTTTAACCACACTGTGATAACAAATATCATTAACGTCACCCTCTCCTTTTATCCAGGTATAGCAGAGCTTGCTAGTGAAGTACTCATTCAGGATCTTTACATAGCAAGTGTCTCAAAGAGATTCAAAGCTATACTCTGCATGCTAAGAGCAAAGCACTCTAACCTGCCTCACATTATATATATGTCTATATATATAACATGTGTATATAAAATATATACAAAACACATGTATGCATACATGTATATAAATATATATGTGTGTATATATATATATATATGTATATATATATGTATATATATAGCACACACACGCAAGTATACAACATATGATATACATAGATATATTAATATTTAAAAACTCAGTCAAACATGCTGAAATTAATCAACTGAACCTCTATCAACAATGCTTAACTGATTAATTAATTTTTAAACTTAACAGTAAATATATGCTACCAATAACACAACCAAAATTTAAGTAGTTGAGTTATATACAATTGGCTTGGTGTAGCTTGATTTTGTGATAAGACAGTCCTTTATAATTAGACTTTTAAGTAAAGCCACATGACAATAGACTCCGGTGCACTGTGCGATTCAAATCTTCAAAATCAATTCTTATGAATATCTCACCGATTTTCAGACGCGGTCTATTCCGGCCTATAAATAACCCTCCTCCTTTATCCAGGCCTGGGGCTGGCACTGCCAGAGTATGAACAGTGGCGAAGTTGCTTGATACGTTAGTATTACTTGCGGTCTCGGTTTAACCTCACTGTGATAGCAAAGATCATTAACGTCACCCTCCTCTTTTATCCAGGCTTGGAGTTGGGACTGGCACTGCCAGAGAATGAACAGTCAAAATCAATTCTTATGAATATCTCACCTATTTTCAGACGCGGTCTATTCCAGCCTACCAGTAAAAAACGTCTAACCGACACTCCGATAGCAGTCCACAGAAGCGAATCTTATTAGCCGTTTTAAAATCTTTCAGTTGACATAGGGCCGCTAAACCCACGCAGGCTGCTAGTTTATAATAATACTACAAGTCCAGGTACGAAGCATTTCGACGACTGAAGTGCCTTCCATCCCAGTATACTCAACAATAGAGTATAGCCGCAGTGGCAAGGCCTACAGCCCATTCATCCGGCAATCACGGCCTATCTGAGACGAGCCAGGTGTGTAGGTCCACACGCCTGAAGTTCTGAGTAAGTCAGAGACAGCACAGCAAAGGCCGCAACTCAATGCAGAAGAAAATCCACTAGACACAGTCATAGACTTCTGGCTAAGCGCAGGCAGTCTTGAATAACAAAGACTGCGTTCAGTGGCTGTATAGGCGTAGGTCAGAACCACTTTGCGGCTGGATAAAGCGACTACTCACGGGTAGCAATGAGTTCACCAGAAGCAAACACGTGAATACAAGCATAAGCATGGCTGGTATCCTGTATGGTAGGCCACGAGACTCTGAACAGCCGCCGAAGACATTCTCGACGCATCCAATAAAACATGGCCAGCACAGCCTTACTAGCTGCATGGCGTAAGCGTACACTCATACAACATCCTAGAGATGTCATCAGTTCCCGACGAGAGCCAGTTGGCGACGATGGATATGAACAAATTACCTCCATTTCTGTGGTAGAGGGTCCCTACACAGCAAATACCAACTGACCCTCTGGAAACCTGACTTGTCATCCCACGGACGACTCTTTGGACAATCCCCCTGATTCGACGCACCGCTCGTGAATAGTTCGGTGCCCTGCGCATGGCCCTCAAGTGGCGCTTTAGAAGTTTGGAGATTACGATTACGAACTATACCACGGACGAGGATCGAACCCGTACACTCCGTGTTATAGTCAGACCGCTCTAACCAATCGAGGCCACACGACGCCAACTAGTAGCACTCATTTATCCAGCCGCGTAGTGATACAACCAGCAGTATTCACAGCTACCAGATGCCCCTGTTAGTACGATACATTTAGCCGCTGATGTTGTCCGAGCTAACCTTCACAGGGTTCTGCAGTACGCGGGTCTCATTGGTTCATATTTCTGCATACACGAATCTATTCACCTCTAAAAAACTCAAGCGCTTGCAATGCCACGTAAACCTTCACATAATATACCTTACGAACGACTCTCAAAGTCGTGTTCGTACGCTTCAAGATTCTTACGGACATTTTATAGTATACTAGCTGAAGTACCCGGCTTCGCTCGGGCAGTCCTTACAATTCTTAAATGCGTTGAACACCGCTTCCCCACGCTCGCCTATAAAGAGGCATTTACAAAATGTGCATAGGCCTCTGACTGGCTACTTTTTGGCAGGTATTTGCACATATTGTAAACGTCTCTTTATAGGGGCGCATGGGTAAGGGGCAACATTATGGGATTGTGAACCCCATGTTTTTTCTTGGCTGTCAAGAAGTATTCGTGCAAAATTTGGGAGCAATCGGCAGAGTTGATCTGTGGAAGATAGATAGCCGATCGCGGTAGAAGTACCATATACCAGAGGCGGCGATCTCGTTTGAGAGGTGGAAGGGGACACCCAATGAGATGGGCAAGAAATGTGGGGGGGAGACAAACGTATGACGTGTACAAAGGTGGGGAACTTGTCCCCCTCGACATCCCCTCTGCGTAGGTCACATAATTTTTATGCATTCTGCAGGGAGAAGTGAGGGAGAGTGACCTGAGGAGGAGCGCAGTTGATGAAAGACATTTATCGATTGAACTACCTCTAATAGAGCCGATTATTCGGAAAATCAACCATGTATTACTGGCAGCTGGACCCAGCGACGTCCAGCTGTGATGAGCGAAACTGCTGAAATTGATGCATTTGCCTCTTGCACAATAATCGCAGCAAAAAAGGAGTAAAAATATCAAATATCTAAATAGTCTGCTACATAATTGGCATCTGCTATTTCAATTATCTCCTACATGTGGTATTGGCATAATCGACAAAAAATTCTGTCAGTACAGTTCTCGTAAATCATCTACAGTTCTAGTATATCATCATGCCCTCTCTGTTGTGGGCCCTACCACTTGGAATGGGCTTCCTCTGGACTTCTGGCTTTTGATCTCCTCATCTTCTTTCTAGTCTTCTCTTAAATCTGTCCTCTTTGACCGGGGTTGGACTGGGAGCCCTTCTGAGTAGATTTCTGGAACAGGTGCAATATCAAGCTTCATTGATTAATTGATTGGATCATGATCAATTGGTTGAGTGCTCACTTTGTAACATGGAGAGTACGGATTTTACAACTTTCAATCAATACTTTATCATCAGAAAGTGGTGCTTAACAAATCATAATAATGATAATAATAATATTTAACAACAATAACACTAAGTGAGACGACTTTCAAGGATCATCCTCAAGACAACAGGTTACGTTAATCCAGAACTGAGAAAGAAATTACAACTCATGCAACAACATACAGACAGACAACAGCAATCACGACAACTCAAGCAACGACATAAAAGCCAGACAACAGCACTCAATGAACCAAATAGTCGTTGTTGCTCTGATATACCCACACGCATTGTCATAATCATATGCATAGCACCAATAAAACTGAGATGCTTTCAATATTAACAAAACTAAGTTTACACGTCTGTTCAGTTTAACGTCAAACATATTGTAGGTCTTTTTCACCCAAACTAAATTTAAAATGTAGCCTTCAAACTTGTCTACCTTCTGGAATATAAATTTGTAAACCGCGCAAGGACTATGAAGGACGACAGAGAGCCAACAAGGGTGAGTCACTTGAGAAAATTGACTGCGGTCTGAGTGTCATTCGTCAATGACAGCTTATACAAACGATTCTGCACTACTTGCCCACTGCTTTCCGAATCAGAAAGAGATAATACATGGAACACTACCAGGAAAAAGAGCAAGGGGAAGACTAGGAAAAAGAGCAAGAGGTTAGATTAATGATGAGATGGATTGATAACATGAAGTCATGGGTTTGTTGACAATAATTAAATATACTATAAGAGGAAATGAAAGACTGAAGGAGACGGGGTAGACTCGTTAATGGTGCAACGGACCATTGGAGCGAGGATGGTTAAAGACAAGCAGGACAAACGTGATTAATTAGAATGCTGTACTTTTATAAGTATTGTTCACCAGAGTGCAGATATGCAGTTAGTTACATAAACATTATACTTACTTACTTAAATGACATTCCGATTTATTCAGAAGTGGACATAGACAAATGATGGAATAGGATGCAGAGACACATCCATTTATTCCAGATGGAATCATATTGGAACTGACAAGACCAAGGTCCTCCACTCCAAAAACAACCACACCGACTGGAGATCATTGTACCAAAACGGCTAGTGTCCATAGGTTACCGAGGACGATGATTCATCTTATATGGAGTCATTGGTATAAAGTCCATTCGGTCGCACACTCCAGACCGTATGCATGCAGCGTCATGCAGCGTATGCATGGTGGAAAGGTCATGTGACAAGAGAGAGGCCTAGGAACAAATGAGGATGTAAGAAAATGAAGTTGCAAACATACCATAACCAGGGCTGCCTCAGGGCATGACTAATAACCCTACTCTTCATCTAAATTAAACAACTCTAAATATTAAAAAAGAGAATTGGGTGCTTTAAAAATCCCAATGCAGACGTAGAAATGAGAGTTCTTTATCACATTTAGCATTGCATCATGCTTAACTGACAATGTTATTGAAACTACAAATGCAATGTAAGTTAAAAAGTATTTATATAGCACCTTTCGTGCAAAACAAACATTCACATTTTTGCGATCGAAAAGTGACCCAGACATGTTTAATTTATGCAAGCCTCATCAGTCTATGCAAATTTATTAGTTTCATGTATGGTAAATAGTGCAAATGTATCAACGATGATTCATGGAGGGATTATGTTAAATTTGATGATGCAATAAAATAAGCAGGTGACATTTTGTTAGAATAAAGAAATATAATTCAATTATAATTCTAAAATTGCTTCTCAAATGCCAATTTATTCTCACTAGCCACATTTTACATCGCGATACGGGAAGATGATATATCAAATTATGCACTATGAAATGCAATGTTACTTAGTCAATTACCAGGCAACAAACATTCCAACAATTCTTTTCTTTTAGTTCTCAAACTTCCTTTCAATTTCGAAACTTGTGCAAGTTTTATACACCTTACAAGTTCACATAAATTGACAAAACATCATACAGCATGTATAAACTTTATGTAATGTCTCGATTATAGATATATTTACAAGAGCATAACCTCTTGGACTCATCTCGCCACAAAGAAACAAGCATACAAGAGAAATGGTGGTCTACAGATAACATAGGAGCAGCATATCTGCCCTCTGGAGAGCAATACAAATAAAAGTACAGCATTCCAACAACTCGCATAGCGCCCTAGTTGGTACTTTAACCAAAGTCGATACCACTAATGAAATAACCTCGGCAGGCGCTCCCCTACTCCACTGTTTCACCCCTCACCACGTTGAGGTGTGGGTAGGATTTGGATGGAATTCAAATACCCAACCGTAAGTTAGATGACTATTCATCTATTTATAAAGTTGATCAAAGTTCTGCTACACACCCAGTGTTTGTACAAGGGTATTAACCACAATTGGATTCTCCAGCGTTTGGGAATAACCATCTAATTCTTTAATACGCGTCCACACAAAATGCAACAAACCCAGAGCGAAATTTAACAAAAAAACGAAAGCGCAAGAATAATGCTGCTCGCCATAATTTGGGCTCCATGTAGAAATATTCAGGTCACTTCAGACGCCGAAATTTGCACCAGACGGGTGTTGGCTAGCATGGACAAAAAACTAAAATACGTCAGCCGCTTACGGCACGCGCTGCGTCTTACGAAGCAGTTTCATGAGTAAAAAACAAATCCACGTGAAACAAAACACAACAATTAAGTAGTTACCTGTCGCTCGAGTAAAATAACAGGGATCACAGAACTTTTGCAGGAATTGATCAAAACGTCACTCCACCCAGTAACTCTCTCTGTCTCTCACCTGTCATATACAACGACCTCGGTCAAAGCGGAAGCATAGATGCACACGCAAAGAACTAAAACCAATGACTCATAATCAAGAACACTGATTTCACGGCGATTTGCTCGTAATAAAGTCAAATGAATTTCATTGAAAGCAATTCTAGTTGATTTAGATAGCCTATATTCGGCTACGCGAATCTAGACCGAGTTAGTCAAACTAAATCAGCAGTTCGAGATAGCATCACAAACCTGAGTTTACATCTAAACAAACATTTGTTTGATAGACTATCAATTGACGAAGCGTCTGTAAATACGTTGGATCACACGTAGGCCTACGACGTGTACCGCTTTCAGATTCTGTAGACAATTCACTGACCGTACTCTGGTAGCGCTTGTCTCAAGTCTGGAAAAGTCACCCACTTCGGGTGACGCTACATCTATTTGATACTAGTAAATTTTTGCAACAGAAAGCTTCGTGGTTAGAACTGAACAACATTGCTTACTGATCAACATTGAACATTGTTTTTCAATCGATGTCAGTAGCTGGGGCGGCGATCGGGGGGCGAGGAGACACGTCCCCTACCTTTCACAGAGACGGGACACGTTATACGTTTGTCCCTCCACATTTCTTACCCGTCTCATTGGGTGCCCCTTCCCCACCTCTCAAACGAGATCGCCGCCTCTGATTAGAGGCCTGTCACGCCATAAAGAATTCGTTACCTTATGATTGGATGTAGTGATTGGGGGGGAGGGAGGCGAGGAGACAAGTTCCCCACCTTTCACAGAGACGGGACACGTTATACGTTTACGTTATACGTCGTCTCATCCAGAGGAACCGGATGGTCCGGATCTTCAAAATAATATAGATTTGTAACTTATGCCTAAGTCAGGATGAGTAGCGAATCTATAACTGACATCATCGATATATTATATTCGGACAGCCACGGCGCTTTAAACTCTTTGGGCATGGACATGGGCATGCATACATGTACCTCACGTTCTGACAGCAGCCAAGACGACGCAAGATCCCTGCGAGCTATGATCGCACGACCATGCACCCACGGACTCGTAGAAACCGTCAGGACGACCGATCGAGACACTTCTGGGGCGAGTAGTGAAGAATGACCTTGACCCCATGAACTTTTGCCTCAGCACAGGATGTCTTATCATTTTATCATTTTTTGCTCTAGAACGGACTAAGAGGCCCGTTACTCTTCTGCATATATAGGGGCCAGGAATATCTCGGCCTTGGTGTCCGAATTTCTGTCGGCTCAATGCATTACATGGAAATACGGTATGAGCAGTATATATACATTATATACGCATCTGTGGCCTATTATTATTATTATTATTATTATTATTATTATTTATTTATTTATTTATTTATTACCGAAATTTGATACCGCCCTTCGTCCAACATTTTCTGCTCAGAAGTGCACAGATACGCCTCGACGGCGCAATTGCAGTTGTACTGCAGAGCAATGGTGCGCGAAGGACTTGCTCAAGGTCCCTACACAGTGACGCCCCGGACGAGGCTCGAACCCGCTCACTTAGCACACACTGAACGCTACGGGCTGATCGCTCTAACCGATCGGCCACTGTGCCACACCATGTGCTTATATAAGGAATAAAACAGCTATATTTTGACTGAGTATTGAAATTGAATAAGCAGGTGGACATACAATTGTACATGTAGAGTAAACTATAATGTAAATAATTATGTCTGGCAATAATTTGTGGACATAGATAAACATGGAGATTTCTAAAAGTGGACTAAACGGAGCAATTAAACTTCTCTTAATTACAATAATAGCACAGAAAAAACAATTGAAGATCATGTGAGACCAATAAAATTGTTGTTAAGATTAGCGTAACTTCAAGAATAGTTAAAGAATGATTACAATAATTATTAATAAAAACCAATAAAAAAAATATTATACAATAATACATGAACCCGATTGGGGAACAAGTCTGGGCTACAGCGAATATCATGCAGCCGTAAGTCGTCTTACAGGTCGATTAAATTCTGCAATGAGCAACACAACAATAAGGTAAAAAACAAATTATTTAACAACTGTCAGCATTCAGTAAGGGCCTAACTTAGTAGCTACAACCGACTCCTTGCAGAAAAAAACAGAGGTTATTTTTTACTTTATGCATTGCAGGGCTTGAATAATAGCTACAGGCTAAGAGAACCGATTAATACAGATGCACAGATGCACAGTTTATCGGTTAGGTCTAATCACAATATTCATGCGTATACTGCAGCGTTTCCCAATCTTTTTTGGCCATGGAACCCTTTTGATCTCAAAGTTGTTTGGCGGAGCTCGTCCACGACTAAACATATTGTTGTATATACAAGCGCTTGAGAATAGGCCTACATGCAATTCGAAACTAAGAATGTTCAAACATCGGATTTTTTGTTAAATTTTGGGCTGAATAACCTATAGTCACGTTGACATAATTATAGGTTCACATAGGAATTACTTCTTTATAAAAACTTTTCTTGTCGTCAGAGCGTTCCTTTCGTGAACCTCAATTGGGACCAAAATAATTATTTTCTGCTTTTAGTTTAGACAATAATTAATCAAAGCACAACGTGAAGGCGAATGAGAAATAAGTTGAACTCGAAATTATAGAACAGCAAGCAATAGGCCTATAGTCTAAGCGTGTCCATATAATGGCTTGTAAAAGCAAAAAAACGTTCTCAATCGTTTAACGAAATTTTAACAATGAAGCACACAGAAAATATATTATCGCTTGAACATTCAAACTTAAACGCGTGATGAAATTGAAACAAGCATATTATACACGATCAGTAGAAATGAGGAGTAGGTCCATTAGAAGTCCAACAGTACTCTTCTCTAATATGACGAAAGGGTTCGAAAAGATTTTCTGGCCAGATTACTGCCTAGTGGACAAACTATAGTGAAATTGAAAGCTAATGAAAAATTCAAACACTGCACAGTTTATCGGTTAATGTTCATTTATTGAAATTCGCTGCACTCTCTATGATCGGATCTGTAGAAATTCGATCATCCTGGGACTATCGTGCTCCACTTTCCCGAAAAAGACCGCCATTAAAGAGAGTTATCAAAGTTGACTATAAACAGATATGAAGCTAGTGAAAATTAGCAATTACTAAGAAGGTTCTAAACGACTTTTCCACGAAGTTAAGTAAAGTAAGATGACTATAATCCCCGCCTTTATAGGCTTTCACATGTGGCGCAGAAAACGTAGGCCCTATTTGATATTTACCTCCAGAATATCGATGGCGTTGGGTAATAGCTATTCTTATAATTGCTGATCTGCTATGCTTTTTAACTGCCAATAATCTACCGAGGCGCTCCTTCGCCGCCCAAACGATATTCTGAACAGCAACATTAATTAATCTCTTTCTCTGCTGAAACATTCTCAACTGTTACCCTATATAGATTTCATAAATAATTTATTGATCATTCACCACAAGCGGGTCATTTTCTCAACGGATTGTAAAACCAATTTCAATGATTGAGTAAGTGTTGCGTCGTGGCGAGCTGTCGATCGGTTGATACTTGATACCTTGTCTAATTAATAATTATATATGGAGGCGCATTAGAAGTCACTGATTAGCATTGACGGCAAGTTCATCGGGGAGTAAGGCATGCCTGAGTTGGCCCTATTGCTAGGAATGTCGCCAAGCGTTCAGTTTGGTTTTCACCCAAACATGCTGAAATTTTAAAACGCTCGCGCTCACGGAAAATCTAAAAATTATTATTAAGTCATTTTTTTCTACATTTCGAAGAAGAAAGCGAAAAGGAAGAGGTACTTCAATTTTAATTCACCGCAAATAATTCCTTCAAGTTGAATTCACCGCGCCGTAAAGGAAACCATTATAATGGATCATACCAGAGAAGACATAATTACGTCTCCAATAAGTAGCACGTTACATAGGTTGGGGTTGGGCTTAGGATTGGGGTAGGGCTGGGGGTAAGGGTTAGAGTTAGGATGGGGGTTAGGGTTTGGGGTCAGGGTTGGGGTAGCTGGGGTTAGGATTGGGGGTTAGGACTGGGATTAGGGTTGAGGTTAGTAATTGCGTAAGGGTTAGGGTTAAGGTGGGGTTTGGGTCAGGGCTGGGGTAAGGGTTAGGGTTAGAGATGGGGAGAGGAATAGGGTTGGGGTTAGGTTTGGGGTCAGGATTAGGGTTGGGGTTAGGGTTTGGGCTGATGTTAGGGTCAGCCTGGTCAGGGTTAAATTCTGGCCACCACCGTATTTGTAGTCTCGCTTTTAAAGCCACCACGGTAGGTCGGTCTACTGTAGCCTACTCAGCCCGCACATAAACTGGTTAGCGGTGAACTAAAATTACATGCAAGTTATTTTCATTGTGTTGTTGTGAAGTAAAATTGAAGTACCAAGGAAGATTCACGCGAACATCGATACAAGTCTTGTATAACTTATACTTACAGACGTCAATTAATTATATCTAGTCTGAAATAAGCATAGTTATATGCCTACACATAGCTCGCTGGATCTTACGACGCCAAAATTAAATAAAAAACCGACACTATTTACACACTAAAACGAATGTTTCTCGCCACTCTAGGCCTATTCTTCGCCCAGACACTGATGCGATCGTATGAAAAGACGGAAATAATGCAACAATATTAAAAAATAAATTCGACTCAAGTGAACGTAAATATAGTCCCAGTGAACACACACGAGTACAGGCAACATCGTTCAGGTATCGAGCCATTGAACGAACCCCTAAGGGTGTATACACATTAAACGTGTAGCTACAGATAAAATCGTATATATAAATGCACACATATGTATATATATATACATATGTATGTGTATATATATAAATACTCTTTCGTATACACTTGCAAATACAAAACTTGACTAGGACTCTTGCCTCTTTACAGCTTCCGGCTCTACGCTACGCATACTTAATTACGAACTTTGACCATTTTGTGCTCACCCACAGTCGTAAACCGCTCCAATAGTAGCCCCTAGATTCCGATTTCCTTAGTATTTAAAAGCCACGTCGAGTGGACCAACTTTCTTGCCGCCAGGCAGAAGAATTGAATTCGGACCGACAGGTAGATAGCCGGCAGGTTGATTGACAAGTGTCAGTTTGAGTCTTGAATCGAATTACGTATGCAGAGAGTAGGATAGTTGGCCGGGTTGCGCTTGCGGTTGTGTTCAGACGGCAGAGTAGGCAGATAGATATGTAGCCATATGCAGGTAGGTAATTATTTAGGTAGGTAGACAGAGAGGCTGGAGTTTCTCTTCTTCCGCAAATTAGAGGGAAGCGGGGCGAGGGTAAAGGGCCTACATTGTAACAGTTGGCTTGCTCCCATTGTTCCTGAATGAACAATAGAGAATAGATATAGGCCTATGAGTAGCCCTGTCAAGACTAGATCCACTGGAGTATTTCTCCAACACTTTCCATCTATTGGATTTGAACCCACAAGTGAATTGCCCGTATTTTTTCCTTTTTAAAACCGTCCATAGTTGAAATATTTGGTCGAAATTCCTCATTGATGTCTCTGGTCCCAAAAATAATTCTACTTTTAACAGATTCTTCTTATAATTCATTGAACATTCAGTATACTCTGCATTCACAACGAAAATTGAATAATATATTGTACAGAAAACCATTTCAAAAGCAAAACTAGGAAAGTTGAAACCCATAAATATTTTAGTTGTCCATCAGCTTTCAAGGTAAAGAAATGTTGTGGAGTTTTAATAAAAAAAGAAATATTTAGAAAAAAGAAACACCAAACAGGTGAAACTGTACGACATGGAAATGCACTCTTGTGCACGGCTTCCAACTGAAGTTGTGTTTCACGCATTAATATATTATCGTAGGGCGTTACCTGGGTGTAACCAGTTTCGAAATTTGCTTCATTGCTGCTAAATTTCTAAGCTTAAGCAATCTACCAAAGTTTCGTGCAAGGCTTCTCTATCATCTGCCTGTCAGAATAAGGCTGCTATTTCATTCTACCAATAGTTTTTTAACATTAATTATAATTTATCTGCCAGCTGCTAGGTGAGAGGTAGGCCAACCTTTTCCACAATTTCAACAGAGGCACTCTTTCCAGAATATCTCAAGTTCCACCGAAGACAAATTTTCCCATACGAATCAAAATACATGCACAACGACCAGAGCTTTTGCAATGACCACAAACGTTGCACCACAATTATTACCGCCACAACGACAACACATCGCAACGACCACATTCTCGCCGGCTGCTTAAGTTCATGCTTACTCCAGCCAGCCACCAAGACATCCAGCCACCAAGACATCCAGCCACCAAGACATCCAGCCACCAAGACATCCAGCCACCAAGACATCCAGCCACCAAGACATCCAGCCACAAAGACAGCCAGTCACCAGGCACAGTAATCCCGAAACGAGAATCATAACGACTGTCTGTGTAAACGCCAATTTGTAGAAGTTCTTAAATTCGCAGCCTATTATAATTTGTAAAAAAAAGCCGTCTCACTCGATCGGCCTAGAATGGAACGTAGAGTCTCATAAACGTACACTCGACTTCTGTAGCGCCACTCCCCATTCATTCTGCCCCTGGGTCGGCCGTTAGCATCTGACAGAGGAACTCGTCCGACATGCAGCCCTTGATGAACTCCTCCTTCGACAGAACGCCATCGTTATTCTCGTCCATCTTGGCGAATATCTCCTTCGTCCGCTTCTCTGGAGTGTCGTTCGGATCGTTGTAGGCCAACGACGGACCGACCATGTTATATATTGCCTGCGAAAAGTTAAAAGTGTCAGTTTCAGTTTCGATTTGTAGTTTAAGTTTCGGTTTCTAGCTGTAGTTTTGATTTCGGTTTCAATTTGTTGTCTAAATTTTTGTTTCAATTCCCACAACTACTGACGCTGCTACTGATTATGGTGATAGTAATAATAATCTGTGTATTTGCTAAAAGTGGTTGAACTATGTCCGTCCAGGACCAGGTGTTATTAACTGCCTACGGGCAATTCTTTGCTCACTAGAGATTAGAGGCAGCTCAGTTTAAAAATAAAAAGAACAATTATTGATGATCAACGTGGTAATGACAAATAATGACAATCAGAGGTGTAACAAGGTTCCGAAAAGTGGGAGGGCATAATTTTTAAAGTATTGCGGGAAGCGTCAAAAAAATTCCCCCCCCCAGAAATTTTGAAAAATGGGGGCACAAATTATGTTAACAAAGGTAATCTTAAAAAGCCATTGGATAAACATAAAAAAGAACCGATTTGGGGAGTACATAGGGGCACTGAGCACTAAAACTGGGGGGCTTTGCCCCCCAGTTTTGAAACTTGAGGGGCCGGTGCCCCCTGCTCCCGCTTGTTACACCCCTGATGACAATGATGATGCTGTTGCTGCTGCTGATGACGGTGTCGTTGTTGTTATTGTTGTTGTTGACGTCGTCGTCGTCGTCGTTGTTGTTGTTGGTTGTGATGATGATGATGATGATGATGATGATGATGATGATGATGATGATGATGATTATGACGATGACGATGATGACGCTAATAAATAGTAATAATTCTTGAACTATGATACTGCCACATAATTGACGCTCAAGTAGTGAGTTCCATCGTCAAAAATCGGCCGAAAGCTAAGAGGATGACGACCACATCGTCTGAAATCTACATAATAGCCCATAACCCAGACCCCGATCCTTCATAAGTGCCTTTAACTCAACCCTTCCAAACGCTTCCACAAACTATTCCCAGAAACGACACGCTTCCCGGCAGCGTCCTGTACAATTAAAAGTGCGCTATGTGAAAGCACTCGGGATTTATAAATGGAGTACACGCTTCCTTCGAAGACGGGCGCTGCAGCCCTGAGCTGGCGGTGGGCCTGGCCTGGACGGTTTAATGGCGCCGGCTAAAGGAGAGTTAGTAATTGGTTGCTTTTGAGTTGGGGCGATGCTGCCATCCGCAAATCCCGGAAAATAAGCGAATAATTAAATGGAGGGCGATCGGATTTCAAAGGTCGTTCGGTGCAGAGGTCAATGCAAACACACTTCGTGAATCTCATCCAGACGCAGAAACCGCAGAATGATAAATCTCCAGTCACTAATTATTGTCTGGGTCATCGTGTTAGGTGTATTGTCTTACACCATGGTCGGTGCAGAGACGCTGTGTAGGCAGACAGACGAGACGGATGGACGGATGGGTGTACCGACAAGGTAGATAGATGAATAAACGGATGGATGGATGAATTGATGGATGGATGGCTTCATGTATGGATAGCTTCATGGATGAATGGATGGCTTCATGGATGGGTGGCTTCATGGATGGATGGTTTCATGAATGGATGGATGGATGGCTTCATGGATAGATTGATGGGTGGATGGATGGATGGATGAAGTGGTTGGATGGATGGGTGGGTTAGGTGAGTGAGTGGGTTAATGGATGGACGAATTGATGGATGGATTGATAGCTTCATAGATGGGTGGATGGATGGTGGCTTCATTGATTTATGGATGGACGGATGGATGGACGGATGGATGGATGGATGAATGGATGAAGTGGTTGGATGGATGGCTTTATAGGTGTATAGATGTGCGGATGAATGGATGGATGTTTATACAAATAGTCAGTTGTTGTTAGATCTTTTACTATATTCGTGTCAGTGTTGTTCATTGTTGCATGAACTTGTTGTTTCAGCGAGAATGTTTGTTTCTGCTGTGTTTGTTGATTCGTCATTCATCAGTGATTGCTTCTACATCGGCCGATGCTTTGATGCCCCAGAGTAGGCCTCGGCAATTTGGAGTTTGCTATTGCAATTATTCTCATGTCTACTAATATATAAGGCTGCACCGAATATTCGCTTCGGAGCCGAATAGCGGGTCAAAATGCTATTCGGTGTTAGGCCGAATAGCAGCAGTCGGGCCGAATACGAATAGGTCGAGTGGTCACATGAAATTTGTTGCTGCACTTGCGGCGGCTGCTGCATATACATGTATATCGAGTGGACTGAAGTAATTCTTTCTTTAACATAGTATTAATTATGCTTTGGTTGCAGACAGGCAGTGCCTACTGCCTGGAACACTGTATCGCAATGTCACCCGACGCATTTCTAAGTTTTAGGAGTTCAATTTAATTATCCCCAGTACAAGTGTTCACAGACTGGCAGAAGGATGCAAAAATTACATATAGTTAACTGTTAACCTTTAGTTTATATGTTAAATTTACTTAACTTTAACTTTTGCTTACAATTAAAATTTAAAAATTTATCGGTAAACCGATTTTGTACTCGGCCACATAGTCGGTCCAAGTTTTCTTATTCGCCCGAACAGTGATAGTCACTATTTGGTGCAGCCCTATTACCTTGCAGCTGACTCTGCATTGCTGTAATGTAATGCAATCGACTGACTTCTATTGAGTTACTATTAGGAAACCTCGGCCCTTCAAGACCCTACACCAGGATGCAACTGATCCTTTACCTTTCAATCCTTCATCTGACTCACATCCACCTTACAAACCACTCTGACTCTCGTTACCTCTGGCGATCAGGACTCCTTCGGATTAACCTTTTGGACAACCCCACGTGAATAAACTGACCTTGACTCATCTCGTCCCCGGGTGGCATATAGTCATATAAACCCTCCTTCGGGCAGAGAACTCATCATCATCGTCATCATCATCACCGTTATCATCATCATCATCGTCGTCGTCGTTATCGTCGTCGTTATCGTCATCATCATCATTATCATCATCATTATCAACATCAATTCGAGTGGCTCTTTAGAAGCCTGGAGATTACGATAAACACGTACAAAGCACTTCACACGTATACATACTCCGATAATTTCCGACATTTCGCTTGGCTCTATCGTTCCATCTCCGTTGACGTCGTACATCTGGAAAGCCCATTCCAGCTTCTGTTCCGGTTTTCCGGCGGAAGTGATGTTGATGGCCAGAAGGAACTCCTTGAAGTCGATCTTTCCGCTGTTATCGGAGTCGAACGTCCGGAAGACGTGTTCGCAGAACTTCTCGGCGTTTCCTTGAGGGAAGAAACTCGAGTAGACCTCGAGGAACTTGGATCGCGTCAGCTGGCCGTTCGGACAATCTTTCTGTATTGAAACGTAAAACAGTTTTATAACACCGCACGAGGGCATCTAGCCGCCGAAATGGTTGAGTCTACTCTATCCAATGTTACTGTTATCCAATCCGGTATATGACAGTAGGCCTACTGTGTTCCACGGACTCTATTCTAATCAGGGTCGGCGATCCCGCGGGGGGGGGTCAAGGTGACAAGTCCCCCACCTTTTACAGAGATGGGACACGTTATACGTGTGTCCCTCACATTTCATACCCCTCTCATTGGGTGTACCCCCACCTGTCAAACGAGATCGCCGCCTCTGACTCTAATTAATAAAAATCTAATCGAATCATTTCCATTCTATTCTATTCAATTCCATATTTAAGTCTAATTCAATCAAATACTGCACTCCAATGCACTTCACTCAATTCTATTCTATTATTCTATTCTATTATTCTATTCTATTATTCTATTCTATTCTATTCGAATCGAATTGAAACTAATTTATTATCGTCGCCATCCCGATGTTCGAGGTATTGGTTACTAATCGATGCTCACTGTTAATCTCGATTACAAGTATTTGGAAACTCAAATTCATGGCGTGTCTCCGTTGTTACGTCGCCATAATGAAATATTTAAAGCAGTTCCGAAATAAATTTATAATAATACTAACCAGTGGTCCTCAGAATGAATCTGTTGTTAACCTCTTCGACATAACGTCGGTGATCTTACCATGAATCCGTTGTACCAGGCCTTGATCTGCTGTTTCGTGAAGTTGGTATTTTGGATGAGAAAGTCCATATCCTCCTTGGGCAGCTTCTTACTTCCGGCGCCTCCCATCCTGACCTTGAACCGTCCTCCGTCCTTGACGAGGTTCTACGCGATTCGTCGACTGTTCGGGTGCTACTTCCGGTCCCTGAAATCGTCCTCTCACTTTGGGCTTGTCGTATCCAATGATAATTACGCGGAGAGTACGTGGCACATAATCTTGAAAAATGTCTATCCGTCACATACTCCAAGAGTTCTAAAACAGACACATAATTATACACAACCAACTGTGTCTCCTGGTCGTGAATATATTATGCTAGTTAATTCGATTAAATACGATATACCTGTAGAGTAGACTTCATTAGGAACTCACATAGCGATATGATTACTAATCCATCAACGGTACGCACAATGACAACACAAACATTCCAGACCAGGAACATATCATGCGCTAGTGAACGTCGCAGACAAGAAGAAGGACGAGGAGGCAGACAAAAGAGCAGACGGAAGCAGACATAGAGAGGCTGAAAAACAGACGGTCAGGCAGGCAAACATGGGACAACTGGACGTAGATACAATGACGTAACTAATTAAGTTAAAGCTTTAATGAGTCAGAAACATCTTTGTCGGGTGAATTGATTGATATTCCTAGACATGTCATTATAATAATTACTATACTCTGGTGATGCAAAGCATTGAATGTCGTGCGTGGCTAGGTCGTATATGCAGAGGCGCTACATAAATGACATCAAATTTGTAAATATAATATCAACCAATCAGGCAAGCAAGCAAGCAAGCATGCAATCAAGCAATCAAGCAATCAATTCAGAAAGCAATAAATCAGTCAATCAGTCAGTCAGTTATTCAATCAATCAATCAATTAAAGAAATATATTTGGCCAATCAGCATTTTAGAGACAATTATGTGCTAGGGGAATATAATGACTATAGTCTCCGTGGTTTCTAATTATGTTCATTTTCAACTTTTGTGATTGTATAAATTTATTATGGTTATGTTTATAATCTCTTCTGACTCTTAAAAACGCAATTCAGCCTGGACGAATTGGTCAATCTATGCTTGCGATTTCGCTTCACGCGTTCGAAATTAATTACCAGATGTCAACTAAGCCAGGTTCAGTCACAGTCAATCGATCAGCCCGATCAACCACACCTGTACCTCAATCTCACCTGTTCCAGTGTCGGCCATAGACGTAGTTTCCAACAGAGAGGACACGATGGGACCGAGGAGTTCAAACAGAGGAGAAACTAAATGCAAACCGGTAACGAAGGTCAGAAGCAGTCGCTTAAGTCTAGACCTGAGGCAGCCTTGGATATGAAGTGTTAGCGACTTCGTTTTATTGTCCTCTCCATAAGTGAACTGGTTGATTGATTGATAGATTGATTGATTAATTGTCTGATTGATTGTCCGGTTGATTGATTGACCTGTCCTCTCCCACGCCGTCTCGTTTTCCAACCGACAGCGTAAGGTCATTGTTCTCGGGATGGCCGAGTTTGTTAGTGTCGCCGATGCCACATGTATACATCTAAAAAAATTCTGCCTCTGCTGGGATTTGAACTGTCGACCTCTAGGATGACCGACAACGACAAGCAAACTTTATCCAAATCAATGGAAACTACCTATGTAACGTCAGGTCGCTAGTCTATGGGCGATAATCGGTAGCAAAAAATTTTCACATCTTGTTGATATAAATGGTAGATTCGTTAACTTTCAGTTATGAAGGACAATTGACGAATAACTATCATCAAAATAAAAAACACCTTTGGAGGTTTACAACATTTTTATTTTCAAGTAGAGGCAACATTTAAATTGGGGCGACATCTATGTGTAAGAGTGAAACGTGTGTAGCGAAATTTGACGTGTCACCAATTCTCTAATATAGATTCCTTGCCACGGCACTAACAAGGAATGTATGAAGGACTGACAGTCGAAGAAACGTTGGACTGACTATAGCGGACGCTGTGTGACGCGCGGTGGGGGTAGCGCGTGACGTTCGGAGGGAAGAGGCGATGCGAAGGAAAACCGGAAGTGGCTGCGCAACATCCGGTCGGACAAAGGAGAAGATTTCATTACCTGTAGAGACGTTGGTCAAGACTGCCCGCGGTCAGCGGCGTATGATGATCGCCGGTTATTAGTGACGTTGGACTGGGTTTCTTTGAGTGCTCGAGCCATTAGCGCTATTCGAATGCCTCAAAAACGACGCATTAGAGCTTCACCGGAAGATAGGCAGGCAGACACGTGAACAGACAGGCAGACAGATAGACAGACACACAGACAGAAAGACAGGTAGACATACAGCAGGACAGCATGTACAAGCAGACAGACAGATGGACAGACAGACACACAGACAGAAAGATGGCCATGCAGACAGACAGATACGTAGACGAACAAAAAGACAAACTAACAGACAAACGGAAAACCACAGAGACAGACAGACAGATGAACAGACAGACGGATGAACAGACGGACAAACAGCCTGTGGTTTCTGTCGTGCATGTAGCAAGCAACTTCAGTTACTTAACATAATGATATAGTGTAGTTCTACTAAAGATACATAGCATGCTGTCTGCTTTAGGCATCTTACAAAGCTTATCGCTTGTAAGACGTCAATAAATAATTATTAAAACTATAATATTTTCGGTATATCGGCGTTATTAGCTTCGCGTGTCACTTGAGTGAGCTTTCACCGCTTCTCTTATGACTCAGCAGGGAATCAGTCTTGTTTGTCGTCGACTGGTCCTCTGCCTCCGCGTCCTTCGACGCTAATGAAACTTCCATAATACTTTGCAGCCATCTGCTTAAGTAATTCGGCGACCCGACGTATTTTGAAATTTCTTGGAATCGATGCTACATTTCTGCGAAATAATAGTCTTCAACGCGAATCTTCTTCTCAATGTCCGTAAATTGCGGTCAAAATCTTGCTTATATCAGGCATTGAGAATACATCAGGCTGCTACTGTTATAAACGAGAGACAGACAGTCAGACATAGAGACAAAGAGATAGACAGACAGACAGACAGAAAAACGAGAGAGATAGACAGAGAGACAGATAAACGAGAGATAAACAGACAGCCATATGGACAAACAGGTAGACAGACAGACAGACAGACAGACAGACAGGCGGACAGAAGGCAAACAAACGTAGGGAGAGAGAGAGAGACAGGCAGAGATATAAACGAGAGACAGACAGACAGTCAGACAGACATACAAAGAGGAGGTTCACAGTGAGGTTAAGGTTTACATTTGCCTAATGTAAACTTAACAAGAGGCAAAGCTACATTTACCGAAAACTATCACATACAGCCCCAGAATCAACGTCCAATGTAATGTCATGTAATGTAACGCTTCGAAATATCTAAGCATTGCACAAAAGCCGGCGCCAAGGAGACCAGCTTATTACCCGACCCTACGACGTACACAACGCATTCATTAACTATTTCTCAGCGACTTCATTAAGAATATTTTTGCCAGTGCCCATGTAACAAGACGGTTTCCGCTTTTCATCTTTAAGAACCAGATTCAAAACCCGGGTGCAAATATATTGTTTTAACAACCTCGGAGGCATATGTCAGTTGTAGACGGGTATCCGTTAGTTGATTCCACGCTTGTGCGTGGGCCCACCACTGGTGGCTCTTTCAACTTACTGCATTTGCACTGTTTTGCTAACTGTTGTAACAGTATTCGTTGGAAACGATATTCAATATCATAAGTATAAGCCAGCGTAGAGAGCGCCTCTAAGTAAGATACCTTGGAGAGGCGCTATATAAATGCTTGATTACAGAAAGTAAACACGTACAGGTTATCTGAGATATAAGAGCCTCCCTAATTAAAACATAAATTGACCATAAGTATATACCTGAAATACAAATAACCTGAAAGTGCCTTCGCATATCGTATAGGTCTACACCAAGATCCAAACGAGAAGAAGCCATCGCCTTCTGCGCCTAAACCGGATCAGTTACAGCTCTATAGGGGGGGCTCAGGAGGGTCAGTGCCCCACCAAATGAGCCAGTGGCATCCCCGGTTGCCCCTCCAAATTGTGGTCCAATTTCGGTTTTGAAGAAATCCAACCGTCTTGAAGAAATCCAACTGTTTTGAAGAAGTTCAACCGTTTTGAAGAAATCAAACTGTTTTGAAGAAATCAAACTGTCTTGAAGAAATCCAACTGTTTTGAAGAAATCCAACTGTTTTGAAGAAATTCAAGCGTTTTGAAGAAATCCAACTGTTTAGAAGAAATCCAACTGTTTTGAAGAAATTCAACCGTTTTGAAGAAATCCAACTGTTTTGAAGAAATCCAACCGTTTTGAAGATATCCAACCGTTTTGAAGAAATTCACACCGTTTTGAAGAAATCCAACTGGCATCTCTGTCCGGTTGCACGGCCTCTTTCCACAGCCTCTCTGTTGGAAAAGTCTTGAGTCGCCTCTGGCCCGGATATGAACATTGAGTTCTTTTCGACATCACTTTACAGTTCAGAACGGATCTAGCTAAAGGCGAAACATCGATCTCTGTTCGGTCCACTTGGAGGGAATTTGAACTCCCAAATCTTGAATGACAGTTAAGAACAGAATGCCAATCTAAAGTGTGGCAATGCCCGAGAGATGCGATAGAGCAGGTGCTCGGTTGTATACATAGCTGACTCTACTCGATGCTCGTTGGATATACGGACGAAGCTCTCAATTGCTTGTCTTGAGTAACTATAGCCACTCCTATACCTGTCTATAGTTAACCTGATATCGTGATATCCCGAGGCAGCTTAATGTATGGCTAACAAGACCGTGCTCACGTGTTCATGACATGGGCTCTTGAAAGGATTATCTGCTATTAAAAGATGCATTGGTCATGGCAATCTCCACTGAAGGAGTTTCTTGCCCTGGATGTGATCACAGTTTAATCCCTCTCCTGTAATAACGTGTCATTATTTCTTAATATTAAGTCATGTAATCATACTGCGTTGTTGTCAATTCGACAATAAACGGAAATTATTATTATTGATATTATGATGACGACTACAACGTCTGACAACGACTATGATCATCATCTCAAAGACGTGCCACAGACAATTATTGTTAGTATCATGCTGACAATTACAACGACTACGACGTCAGACAACGACTACGATCATCATCATCATTATGCTAAGGATGAACGAATGTTCCGCAGTTCATTCCACTCAATTCGTGGACTACATTAGTTTGGCCAAGAAGGTGCGCCACCTGACGGCATCAATAACTGCGCGTGCATCTCATCTGGACAAAAGATGCGAAGAAGCTCAGCAGCCGCCGATGCAGGACCAGATGGAGAATGAGATGCTGAACCAGCAGAGGAGTTAATCTTGCATGCAGTCGCTCCCAGAGCAAATGAATTATGGAACGGCTGAGGTTTCAGAAGGAAGTCCAAACCACCTTTTGGTTTCGCAGTCTGTTTGCGTTTTCAACTTCTAACCTATGTCTGTTTGTCTGTCTGTCTGTCAATCTGTCTGTCTGTCTGGCTGTCTCTTTCCATAGGTACAATTGCTCAGTTCGTTTCTTCGTTTATTTATCTATTTATTCATTCGTTTGTTAGCTAATCATTTAATTAATTAATTAATTAATCAATTCGTTCATCCATCCTTCCTTCCATCCATCCATCCATCCATCCATCCATTCATCCATCCATCCATCCTTCCTTCCTTCCATCCGTCCATCCGTCCATCCGTCCATCCGTCCATCCGTCCATCCGTCCATCCATCCATCCATCTTTCTGCCCATCCTCCTCACCCTCCTCTCCCACTGTTTGCTCAACGCTCTCACATATCTGCTTAAACCACAGCAGCTTCCCAGACCCTGCTTATTCTTCTTTACCTCTTAATACCCTTCAATTGTTAATCCTCCTTTGGTCTCTGCTTTCCACTCATTACCTTGAACATGTGTATGCGTGTGTGTATGCTTATGCAAGTATATGTGCACAAGTTGTACAAAGGCTCGGAGAAGACCAATGAGGTCACATAAATCGGTTATTCTGAGAATTTATACAGCGCCCTTTCAGGAAACCTACTCAGAGGCGCCGCAGCCCAACCACGGCTAAACAGAAAGGCTTTGAGGAGTTGATAGAAATGAAACGCATTATGAATGGGAGTCGTTTCCAATTTCCACTGTTACAGAGGTCGAGTAGATAGGATGGGGCACAACCATTTCATTCAACGCGGTATTAGTTGTCAGTTCAGCGACGCTGTATGGTAACAAACACTAGCGTCTCCCTCCTCCGTCATCTAGGCTTGGGACGGGCACTGTCAGCGTGGAAACAGTGGCGAAGTTGCTTTTGACGCAAGTCATAGTATTGTAGCTGCACTGCGTGATGACAAGGGTCGTTGGCGCCTCCTCCTTCATTCAGTCTTAGGACTGGCACTGTTAGAGATCCAACGCGCACGTAGGCGGATGAGCAGAGCGACGCTAATGATGTTTGTTCTCGTATAAACGTAGCGTCGTTATACTCAGACTACTACTGCGTTGAATACCATGTTCTTCTGCCCCATCCCATCCCACCTGGTCGACCTCCATGGATTATCCGACCGATAAGCCGAGAAGAAGAACGTAGACAGGTTCATTGAGCCCGATGGGGGGTGTGGGGTGTCCGACAAGAACCGAACAACAAGGATCAACTCCGCTGGTGACAGAGGCAGTTACAGAAGTGCAGGCATACGCATACAGCCATACATACAACCATACATACAGCCATACATGCACAGTCTGCTCTCTTGTAGCGCCAGTCCCATGCCTGGATAGAGTAGGAGGGCAATGCAAATGGTCACTGTTATCATACAGCGTCGTTTAACTGAAATTACTACCATCTACAAACGCCGCTACCGCTTTCACTCTGGCAGTGCCAGTCCCAAGCCTGGATAACGGAGGAGGGCTTTGCTATTACACATTGTCGTTAAACTCTAACTACTGAAACATGCACATAAGCAAATACGCGCATTCTCACACATACACACACATACACACATACACACACATACACACTAAACACACACGTACACACATAAGTACCCGCACATGCCCCGTCTGTAGAAGTCTGGACTCTGGTCGAGAGGAAGGGCGGACAGCATTAGGTCTTCCCTCCCAGCCCAGCCGACCACCGTCTGCCTGGTCAGATAGCGACCACGGGCCCACTGGCGATGGTCGCGGACATATATTAGTGACCACAGGACGAGACTAAGCCTGGACAAGCGTCATCTGACTCAGGCTGACCGCGATCGATATAGTCAGCAAGCGACACCAGGAAAGCTGCGTTCGCCACGCTCGTTCCGGTCTCAACGGAAGTCATGGCGAACCGGAAATGAACCTTACTAAGACTTCCGGTTTGAGAGGAAGGATGGACGCGGTTGATGGAGATGATGTAGAGATGTATGTAATGTTATATAGCATCCCTTCAAGAAATCTACTTAAAGATATGGTTGTTGGGAGAAACTTGGTCGTGTTGTTACGGATTGAAATCCCTTCTTGGATGGTTGATTGATGATTGGAAGAGTTGGGAGAAAGTTCCTCGCTGACGTGTTAAGAGCGCCATCGACTGATGCTTCGACGTTGGATTGTGGAGCTAAATAAGCGCATGATGATGATGAAGATGATGATGATGATGATGACGATGATGATGATGACGATGATGACGATGACGATGACGATGACGATGACTATAAGCGACAACGACAATGATAGTAATAAATTAAAATAATAATAGAAATAATAATTACATCAAATCGGATAATTTTACTGCTTTCCATTTATACTTTTGACCTCAATCCATTCCACTCTGTTCTAATCAAGCTAATTTCACGCTGACTCATGGAAAATCTATTTATGTTTCCAGAACCGGTTGCTTGTCTCGGAGGCGATATTTACTGTCCTGACGACATTCGATTCCTTTATTCCTTTGGTCAAGCCACCAGGTCATCAATACTCATTCATTCCTTCATTCATTCATTCAATCCTTCATCCCTTCAGTCAGTCATCCATTCTGAGTATTTACATAGCATCTCTTCAAGAGACCCACTCGAAGGCGCTCTCTGAGCTAGACTAACATGTGATGCTGAGTGTCATCTCGCAAGAAACATGAGATCAGTAAGTTATAAGAAGGCAATGGATACATGTATTAGGCTCATGAAAGAGTCACACCACTGGAGGGATGACCACGAAACATACGTGACATCAACCAACGGATATCCACCTACAACTGACAGTTGACAGGAATGCTCAATTGGATGGATGGATGGATGGATGGATGGATGGATTGATGGATGAATGGATGGGTGGATAGATGGATGTATGTATGGTTATATGGATGGATGGATGGACGGATGAATAAATAGATGGATGGATGGATGAATGAATGGATGGATGGATGGATGGATAGATGTATGGATAGATGGATAGACGGATGGATGGATGGATGAATGGATGGATGGATGGATGGATGTATGCTATTGACATCCATCCATCCATTCGCCCCTTCGCTCATTCGTCCATTCGTTAATATTTCCATCCTTCTATCTACTTATCTATCTAATTTTCTATCTATCTATCTATCTATCTATTTATCTATCTGTCTATCTATCTATCTATCAATCTATCTATCTATCTATCTATCTATCTATCTATCTATCTATCTATCTATCTATCTATCTATCTATCTATCTATCTATCTATCTATCTATCTATCTATCTATCTATCTATCTATCTATCTATCTATCTATCTATCTATCTATCTATCTATCTATCTATCTATCTATCTATCTATCTATCTATCTATCTATCTATCTATCTATCTATCTATCTATCTATCTATCTATCTATCTATCTATCTATCTATCTATCTATCTATCTATCTATCTATCTATCTATCTATCTATCTATCTATCTATCTATCTATCTATCTATCTATCTATCTATCTATCTATCTATCTATCTATCTATCTATCTATCTATCTATCTATCTATCTATCTATCTATCTATCTACCTATCTATCTATCTATCAATCTATCTATCTATCCATCTATCTATCTATCCACCCGTCCGTTCATTCATCCGTCCATCCACCCATCCATTCATCCATCCATCCATTCCTCCTTCCTTCCTTCCATCCATACGGTACGTCAGGTCCATCCATCCAATCAAATTTTCGCCTGAACCGGTCGACAGTTACCCAACGCGTGCGAAGGCAGAGGCGCCAGTAGGCGCACATACATATATACATGGTATGGTCTGATACCACTCCTAAATTAAAGTTTCTGATAGTGCTACTGTGCTAGTCCCAAGCCCGGATAAGAAGGAGGGCGACGTTTAATGATCATTGTTATCAAGCAGTGGGGTTGAACTGCATCTATACCAACCGACACCTGTCACTTTATTTTGAAACGGACGACGCATTCGGTGTGAACTGTCTGATTATTTCGCAACAAAGTAATTATTAATTAAGTTGCTTAAGTAAACCAATGTACGAACCTACTATTCACCTGCCACCTTTTCTCAGCCTACTTGGGGTAAGGGTGTCCTTAAATGGTCCATTACTTTAATCCTATTTCTTATTTCTTAGCTATTGTTTACTGTCGATACCCATTAAACTCTCACGTAATTATTATTTCTGTTGATTGTGAGTTTATCAATAAAAAAATTTGTATTGATCATGGTAATGATTATGGTAATGATTATGGTAATGATTATGGTAATGATTATGGTAATGATTATGGTAATGGTGCTTAGAGTTAGAGTCCTAGATACGCATAAACGAAAGTTTGTATGTGCATGTGATTGTATTTGTATATGCATAAATACCTGACAATGCCAGTCCCAAGCCTGGATAGAGGAGGAGGGCGACATTTATGATCTTTGCTATAATTCTATTCATGCAAGTGTTTATGTATATTTGTATGTATGTATGTATGTATGTATGTATGTATGTATGTATGTATGTATGTATGTATGTATGTATGTATGTATGTATGTATGTATGTATGTATGTATGTATGTATGTAGGTATGTATGTTTGTATGTATGTATGTGTGTGTATGAATGTATGTATGTATGTATGTACGTCGCATGCAAGTATTTGACTCACCGTGTCTTGTTTAAATCCGTCAATTATCGCCCGACTTCCGTTTGATGTCAGCAGACGCCTACAATATATCAGACGTCACTTCCTGTCACGTGTCATCTAAACGACAACGGAATCTTCCGCTGCGCTTCGTCCTTCCTGCCCGACGATCAGTTGCTGCTGCTGCTGCTGCCGATGGTGGTTGATGATGTCGATGATGCTAGGGAGGAACGTTCCAGAGGATGATCTCCTCCCACTCCTCTTCCTCCTCCTCCTCCTCCTATCCCTCCTCCTCCTCTTCCTAATCCTCCTCCACCTATTCCTCCTCCTCTTTCTGTTATTACTCCTCTTCTTCCTATTACTCCTCTTCCGAGTCCGGTTCCTCCTCTTCTTATTTCTTCTCCTATTCCTATTCCTCCTCCTCCTCCTATTCCTCCTCTTTTTCCTATTCCTCCTCCTCCTCCTCTTCCTAATTCCTCCTCCCACTCGGAATGGATGGAAGAGGAGTGACCGCGTTTTAGGAACGAAGCCTGCTACGGGTGATGCTCTGCTGCAGCTGTTGGCTGCGGCGTTGGTCAGCCTCCGACTGATGGATGGATGGATGGATGGAGAGGAGGATGCAGCGGTTGTTTGGTCCAGGCGCTCGACCAGTCAGTGGCCATAGGATAATCGATTTTTTCCTAGTCCAGTCTGGCGTCGGCAGCGCCCGTCAGGTGAGGCAGGCGTTGGCGTTGGCTGCTCCCGCGAGAGGCTCATGCCTTGCCCGGCCAGCCCGACGCCGTCAGCTCCTGGTCCTGCTGCCGCTGGGACGGATGCAGTCGCTGGCACTGGGGTTGGGGCGGGTAGGCCTAGGATGGGCGACGTCGCTGGCCTCTGGTGGGTGACTTAGAGGCCGAGGCACTTGCCACTTGAGACACAAAACAGAATGATAATGATGATGTTGATGACGATGAAGACGATGATTATGATTGCAATAGTTATCATGATGGTGATGATGATAATGAGAACGACGACGACGACGATGATTATGATGTTGTTGATGATGATGATGATCATTACTATGATTATAGTAATGACTATTATGGTAGCGGTGATAATGACGAGGACGACGACGACGATGATGATAATGATGATGATAACGCTGGTCATGATGACGATGATGATGGTAACGAGAATAATGGTAATGATTACAAAGTATTGGTATTAATAATCTTACAATCTTGGCTTTAGTAGCAGGTAAATGTCTGCTTATTTGTCTGTCTGTCTATCTGTCAGTATAATTGCTTAGATGCGTACGTGTTTGCGTGGATGCCCGCCTTGGTATCTGCCTACATCCTAATAAACAACGAGTAACCGATACGGGTAAATATTGGCTAAAAAATGTAATTATATTATAAATGAAGGTAATCTTATCCATGCCATGTCTAAATGCATATATTTTAACGTGAGTTGGCCAATACACGCAGTTTTGTTGTTGGGGGGGACGTAGACACCTTGAAGGTATTGACATACCCCGATTTTACCCTGCTCTTTCCTCACATAACAGTTTCCTTCAAACTATCGTGGTTCTTGTTCATGTGCCGTTGTCGAGTTGACCACTGTTGTTCCTTACTTTCTGGTCTTCCTCTTGTGGCTCTGGGGCAGTTGAATCGGGTTCTGCGCTCGGCTGCTAGGCCGACTGGGCGGACTCTTAAATTCTTCCCTGTTTCTGCATACATGCGTGGTGGTTTATTGGCTGCCAGTGTCACAGCGAATCTCATACCACACTCTGCTGCTCTTGTTTTGCGTTGCATTCAGCGCCGCGCTATCTCAGCTTTGGACCCATCAATCTGGAATGATCATTGCTCGTATGTATGTATGTATGTATGTAAGAAAGTATGTATGTATGTATGTAAGTATGTAAGTATGTATGTAAGTATGTATGTAAGTATGCATGTATGTGTATGTATGTATGTGTATGTATGTATGTATGTAAGTATGTAAGTATGTATGTAAGTATGTATGTAAGTATGCATGTATGTGTATGTATGTATGTATGTATGTATGTATGTATGTATGTATGTATGTATGTATGTATGTAAGTATGTATGTAAGTATGTATGTTTGTATGTATGTATGTATGTATGTATGTATGTATGTATGTATGTATGTATGTATGTATGTATGTATGTATGTATGTATGTATGTATGTATGTATGTATGTATGTATGTATGTATGTATGAATATGCATATGAAACGTCATGCATTAGTTCTTGTCTCTGCTGATCTGCCAGGCCACCTGTCATTTGTGATAGGGTCTGTCCGAGCCTTCGTTCATCTGAGCAGGATCTTCTCCTTGTTTTTCTGCTCTCACTTCGACGACCCTCTCTTTTATCTTCTTTTCTCATCCTAATACTGCTCGTTTTAGCTGCACTGCAGTTGGACACGCCTCTGAACGTTTTCTTGAAGGCGCGCTATGTAAATATTCGAAATGAATGATGTGCTTATGCATGCGAACATTTATATGGCGTTTCAATGCTAGTTAGACTACCTTTTATTTCGTCTGTCGTCCTAGATTCACCCATGTGGAAACAATAAGGGCGCAATGTAGACTGGGTAATATGGGTATGGTTGATTTAGGTCCTTGCTTGCATTGTTCTCTGCGATGAATCCTAATGAGGTAGTCGCGCGGAACAGATGACCAGACTAGCGGCTTTAAGCGGCTGCTGAGCGACTGTCGTCTATGCGGGTGTGATGTCATACAAGGACCAGTAAGATATATGATCCACAGTTGAAGCTGAAACTAATAACGGAAGGGACATGAATCCGGCGTAATTTGGGTCATTGGCCTAGATTATTTGTTTGACAACGTCCGGCTCTTTTCACTCTTTTGTAGGATAAATCGGCAGTTGCCCTTGTTTTTATGACTATAATCACGACTTAATATATAGAACTTGCAATTTAAATAAACTGTGTTGAAAGTAAGATTTTTAGATGAAAAACCATTTTGATCGGAAATTTCTTTGGTGGAACCCCGTCCGACACGAAACATATTCTGTTGTAGGCACAAGCGCTTGAGAATGCAGACAATTATAGGCTTAGGCCAAGATTAGATTAATGGCAGCACAAATATCGATGACAATGACATATGTGAATTCTCTTTCGTATAAAGTCACACACAGATGTTAAGCAAAAATCCTCTCATGAAAAATTCTTATAATCTATTTTCAACTGTTTGAAGCTCATTGTTACACTGAAAGTTTCCCGCGGAACCTTTGTCATCACCTCACGGATTCCTATAGGGTTCCGCGGAACACAGTTTCGGAAACGCTGGTAGGCCTATAGCAAAATGAAGAAATTTTACTTATCTAAGACCAGGGGGCCGTTCACATATTAATAACACTCAAGGGGTAGGTGGGTGGGTTCCGGTTTTGTTAGCGTTATATTGAGTAAAGGTGGGGGGTAGGTTGAAGGTTTCGTTATATAACAAACTTTTTTCACCTTATGCTAGTTTGCCTGTTTGCCTGCCAATTGGAAATTGTTCATTGTTTAATCGAAGTTCACAATGCGTTGTGAACCAAAACTAGCACCATTAGCTGACACCTGGCGAATTGATTTGACGTTCTTACTTATTATTTATAAATCCACTTTTAACAATTTCCTGTGCGTTACTTTAAACGCTCTAAAATTCAATTCTGTGTGCTTTGTTTTGATTCTGGTTTAAATTAAAATTAATTCCCTTGAAATAATTATTTTGGTATGTATTATCATGATATTTGATTTCATTCTCTTTAGTATGTGTAAATAGTTTATGTTGCTTAAATACCCAATTGAAGTTGTAGTACACACTCTGTATACATCATACGCTATTAAATAGGTAGAGTTGTACCGCGAACCTATCGATAAATACCTGATAGTGCAACATTAAACCAATCCATTCTGTGTGATACTATAATGCTCATTTCTAGTCAAAACAGGAGGGAAACTAAAACGGTGCTTTTAAATAGGATGTACGTCACTAGCATGTATTATTGTGCAGTATTAGTAGGCTAACATTGTACATACATGGTGACAATCGTCGACTACCAAATTAGTTACCGTACTTAATACAAGTGACTTTAGCGCCATTAAAAGTCCGAATATTAAGATGCAGAGGAGCTCCATACATCCGGTCGAATCGTCATTGGCACGAGGGAGTACACAATTTTAAGGTAGCTTTTGTTACATAGCTAATTAGCTAATTATTTGCTGATTTTTTACTGCAGTTCTTGAAATGGATAAAGGCAACTATCAGCTGAATCACTACTATTAAAATACTAAGTGCTAACTAACATTGTATTGTTATAAAAGTGTCAAATTATGCAATACAATTATGTCAATTGTATGTCTTTTAACGTGCTTATAGACTGGGGTGGGGTAGATAGCATATCTGCTATATAATATAGGGGCGGGGGTCACAGCTGCTGTTATATAACGTTTTTAGGGGTAGGGGATGGGCCAAAAATTGGGATTTTATGCGTTATATAATATGTGAACGGCCCCCAGTGGATATTTTTCAAACTTCTCAACACTGTTACGTCCCCAAGCTTTGGTGAATTCAAGCGCTCAGGTCTACTCGCCCATCGTATAATTCGCAATCTCTGACGTAAAATTTGTCGAAACAGACAACAAGATACTTTTAAACTCGTTTCTCTTTGTTGTCGGCAGCGGAAGAGTCGGAACTGTCTTCGCTAAGGAACAGATCCGGCATCACACCCGTCCTATGTCTAAGGGTAGCCAATCGTCGCATCATTAATTTAAATATTGGTTTAGAGGCGTGGAAAGAACTTCAATCACCTGCGTGAAATTCTGGATAGATGCCTAGCAGAGAGTGAATGCAAAGGTGCCATTTACGAACCACCATACTTAGCATCAGACCTCTGATGCATGCAAATAAATTTACATAATAATATAATAAATAACTTATGTAAATAAATAACTTATGTAAATAAATAACTTATGTAAATAAATACACAATGTAAATAAATACACAATGTAAATAACTAAATAATAAAAATAATGATATAGTGTGTCGGCTCCCTCATTAATGAACCATCCCGGAATTAGAGACCAACATGAGTATCGTGTAGTGCTTCCACGTGGGTCGAATCCAATGCCCACGATAATTCTGGTAGGGCTGTGCTACTTTCCATGGAAAGATGGGTTATAACTTATATGAGATGGGTTATAACTTATACAAGATAGGTTATAACTTATATGAGATGGGTTATAACTTATATAAGATGGGTTATAACTTATATAAGATGGGTTATAACTTATACAAGATAGGTTATAACTTAAATGAGATGGGTTATAACTTGTATAAGATGGGTTATAACTTATATAAGATGGGTTATAATTTATATAAGATGGGTTATAACTTATACAAGATAGGTTATAACTTAAATGAGATGGGTTATAACTTGTATAAGATGGGTTATAACTTATATAAAATGGGTTATAACTTATATAAGATGGGTTATAACTTATATAAGATGGGTTATAACTTATATAAGATAGGTTATAACTTATACAAGATGGATTATAACTTAAATTAGATGGGTTATAACTTGTATAAGATGAGTTATAACTTATATAAGATGGGTTATAACTTAAATGAGATGGGTTCTAACTTATATAAGATGGGTTATAACTTATATAAGTATAACTGTACTTTAATTAATACGTTTTATGGTAAGCTATAAGCCTATTATACTGTTCGAATTTGAGCTGTAAGTTGAGACGTGGAAGAACAATGCTGGTAACAGTTCGTAGAGTATTCTTTCCAAAATGTTAACACCATGTCTGTTGTGAGCTGGACAGTTTCGTAATCTTTGCTATCCATGGAATGCTATCTCTCGGTTGTAGTTACTGTTAATTAAACGGCACTGTTTTATAACAAAGACGATCGTAATCGTACTCGTAATCTCCAAGCTTCTAAAGCGTAGGGCACCAGCTCATTCACGAGCGCTGCATCGAATCAGAGGGTTTGTCCAAGGGGTAGTCCGTGGGATGCCAGAGTCCGGTTTCGAGGTCATCGGATGTAGTGACTGTTAACGCGGATGTCGTTTTGGTCGAGGATTGATAGGTGGAATATCAAGTAGAGTCTTTGTAAGAGTTTTTGAAAGGGTGAGACTTAAGTTTAGAATGGAAAGCTCGATTAGCGTAACCCAACTCTTTCATCAAAACCAAACTAGCGTATATGTGATCCCACTTCAGACCTTGGACCAATCGCAAGAAGGTACTTTGTTCTCGCCTCTCTCCATCTCCAAAGACATTAACACAATCGCTTTATCTTTGATAACCTTGCAACGGCCAATATCTCTGCCAAGGGAATCCACCAGCCCGGCGACTGGCGACTATGACCCATCTACAATCTGCATGGCCGTAAACTGTCTCTTAGCACAGCCATCTACCGACCGCCGACAAAGCCTCATTAATCAAGCAACACTTCTTCGAGATGTCCGCTCAAGCCCGTCAGCAGACACCCACCGCCTTCCTTCCTTCTCGTCTTGGGTTACATCGTCCGGTCTTTGGAGGTCGCCGAGTCACGTGTCCGCCTACTTCCTCGGGGCCATCTACATATTACGTACGCAAAAAAATCGGATTTTCGGACCCCCTCCCCTTGTTGCACCGCGTACATTTGCTACATACAATTGATTAAGCGGGAATATAATGGGTTTACAGTTCTGATTTTCATATTCTGTGGACGTCATAATTAGACAATAATATTTATGTACGTACATATTATCTGGACCCCCTCCCCACCATACGCACCCGTACGCAAAATCGCCGAAATTTAAAACCCCCCTCGCCCCTCGCTGCGTACGTAATATGTGGACGACCCCTTCTCCCGTTTTCCTTCTAATTCTTCTGGAAGTCAGGCTCTCAACGCCGAACGAAAAATAATAAGAATATATTATTAAAATCTTGAGTCGCAAGTCTGCAACTTGCAATTAATTAATGCGTATAGACCTATTAAAAATTCTTAATCCTATCTCTAATCGAATATATATATATATATATATATATATATATATATATATATATATATATGAAGAATCATTAGTTTTATTAGTCTACTGGGAAAACGCATTAACTGCAACTTTCCGATGGCTCTATACATTTCTCTCAAAAACTGTTCACGCTATTTTCAACCGTCGTAGACCCTGCTTGACGCACCCAACCACCCACCAACGAATCATATATAACGGTTGATATTTAATCCATACAGAGACAATCCAGTATTAATAATGTTGAGCAGTTAACAGCAGTAAGAGGTAACGTGACACCTCTTCCACATAACTACTTCTCCTTTAGCATCGGTAGCGTGTAGACTACACGGGTCTGTGGCCCATTTGAAGGTCAAATACAGAATAATTATCATCCATGTTTCACACATCCACCCGGTTATAATGCATATTTACATTATATCAGTAGACACTAGACACCCAAAATACGCATACATTTGGGTCAATCTATGCAATCATTTGGGTCAAACTACACTAGCATTTGGGTCAATGTAAGCAAGCATTTGGGTCAATCTATGCAAGCATTTGGGTCAATGTAAGCAAGCATTTGGGTCAATCTGCTAAATGGATGGAGTAAAACCAGCCGTGGTAGGGAAACCAAGGCAACTAGCAAGCTAAATAGCAAAGACTGGAACAAACTCAAGACTGATTGATTGATTGATAACTCAGTCAAAATAACAATCAAAGCATCAGTCAATCAATCACTTGAAGAAGACGAAATTTATATGTCAGTTTTGAGGAACGTGTCAAACAAGAGGCACCACAGACAGAGAGACAGACAGACATTCAATAAGGCCCAAGGCAGAACCAAAAACAATTACACAAATTAAGACAGATCTAATCAAGCATGTTTTACACTCCTACTAACAATAGGTAAACATAACAATAAGTGAGTGTGCATAATATTTATGTTAATTACGTATCAGTATATACCTGCATCTCGAGTACATTTCCCATAGAAATGTACAAGTTTAAACGGACGATACATTAACCGCTGTAGTTTTATATATTAAATCTTCTGGAAATAAATGGCAAAATAGTTGTAAAATATAAAGTGAATTCCATTTCTAAAAGCACATTAAATCTGAGCATAGGTGAATCAAGGAAAAAGGGATACCTTCAAACAATACAGAGCTCATTGTTAAGAGGGGTCGATTAGTAACAAGGAGGGTACGAGTTTGAGACCTCTCCCCTGAGACTGTTACCATGTAGGGACCTTGAGCAAGTCCTTTGCTCAGTTGCCCTGCTCTATCTATTGATGCTGTTTAATTAGACAGTGATGCTCAATATTAAATGCATATTGCATAAACATACTTCTGCAGCAAATACCATTCATGCCTGTCCAAATAGATTCTTTAAAGAGAGCACAGTGGACATCGAATGACAGTTTAAAACCAAGTAGTCCTCTTAAAAAAACGTCTATTTCGCAGGCGCTCGGCAAGAAATGCCCCCGAAAAGTTCTCCACAACTACGTCAGCAGTTTAAAAACAAACTCAGCAATCTAAGAAGCAGATACACCTAAATTTACACAAAACAAACCTGTTTCACAGCATCGTAACGAATTGCTTAGAATACACAACCATATTAACACAAATAAGTTCTCTGTCATCCCCAAACAACTTTCTTGACATCACATCCTCCCATCAGCAACATTCCATTCCCTTTAAGCTGAGCAGAAGCAGAAGATGGTCAAACAACAATTCTTTGCTGTAGACCATCTCCTGTGCTAGGGGTTATTAGTGATGAACTAAACATCAGCTCGGAACTTGGCTCGGCTGAGTTTCATACTGCTGGGCAAAATGCAGAGAAAAAAACAACACGTATTAGTTTTTATAAAAATCGGATTATTTAATTTACAAAACAATAACCCACCTAACTAAATAAAACAGGTTTTGATAATGAAAATTGGATTATTTTATCTATAAAATGACAACTAAAAACAGAAATCCTGTAACTAGTAATACTCACTAGTTACTACTTCCTAGTAGTACTAACTGAGGCAAAGCCAAAAAATCTTAAAAATTGTGCAAACTGCCAAACTAAAAATCGACTTTCTTTAGATATTTGAAACTTGGACTCAGTACAATTCAACTCATAAAACTCGGTAGGAAATTGACACTCGGTTCATCCCCAGAGGTTAACATTGCAACACCTCGAACAAACACAATCAGCAAATCAACAAAAATCGATATCTACATAACAATTGAAGACGACTTTCGGCAAACAATTGATATTCACAGCACAGCAATTCCGAAAAAATTAGAATCATAGGACAACATAAATCAGGAGTGACAACGGTAGAGACAACGGAGCAACACACGACAACCAAACTAACAACCGTAAAAGCGAATTCGTCATGTTCGCACGAATCACATTTGGCTCATATAATTTTTGTACATACAAAGCGAGTCAATCAGGCAGAGATTGCGGGAAACCCAGCATCATTCTGTGGGAGATATCCTCCTCAACAGCAGCAGTCTGTGACAACCTCGGTGCAACCACTGTAATCTGACATTTATAATGTGACATTTGAAGAAGAAACTCATTAGTAGTGAAGAACTATCTTATTACTAATCCACAGCTGCTGCCATTATTTACTGCTGCAACAGAGGATTATCTTTTTTTCACTTTTTGAAACGCCAACCGGCAACGACACTTTTTTTAAAATGATACTGTTAAACATTTCAGTCATCAGCTCACTATAGTCTGCAATTAACAAGTTAGCCACAGCTAATTAAACAATTCAGATTGTCAATTTAACAATTATTTAACAGTTCAGTATATATATATATAATTTATATGTAAATATGTGTGAAATTCTAAATATGAGTGAATAAAATAAAATATTTATGATGCAACTGCCTTCATTTCGCCCAGCACCACAGTTGAGTTTAGACGAAGGAGCTATATAAAACCCTACGACCAGCAGCTACAGATGCACCATGGAAGGGAACAAATAAAAACAAGAAACTATATTTCTGCGGTATAAAAAAAAACAAGGAACAAAAACTCTTCATGGCTAACGACTAGTGCCACCTAGTGAGGCAAACCTTCATCAACAAGAACGTGTGAACACTTGTGTTGTCTTCATTAATAAATTATATAACAATTGTTTTAACAACGGTTGTTAGCCTGCTTAATGGCACTGTTGTCAGCCTTTAGCAGGCTGTTCTTCTGTCCAGTCACCTGTAGTCTGGTTCACTGACCATAATCAGTTTTCATTAGGCTGGTGCCACACACATTTAGTCAGTCTCCTACAGTCTGATTCACTTACGATTTAGTCAGGCTACAGTATAGTCTGGTTCACTGCCCATCCATATTCAGTAATCAGCAGTCTGTTGCCCTGCATATCAATAGTCTGGTTAGCCATTCAAATTCAATAGTCTGTAGTCCTGCACATTTAGTCAGTCTCCTATAGTCTGATTCACTTATGATTTAGTCAGGCCACAGTATAGTATGGTTCACTGCCCATCCATATTCAGTAATCAGCAGTCTGTTGTTCTGCATATCAATAGTCTGGTTAGCCATTCAAATTCAATAGTCTGTAGTCCTGCACATTCAGTCAGTCTCCTATAGTCTGGTTCACTGACAAAGGCTCAGTCCTCGACAGTCCATTGTCCTGTCCTGCGCATCTCCAGTCTGGTTCCCGTCCACATTCATCCGTCAATAGTCTGGTTCAATGCCCCCCGTTCAGTCTGTCTTGATCCTTTTGATGGTCTGCTGTCCACCAACATTTGCCCCAGTCACTGGGGTCAGGACAGGCATAACGACGATAGTTTTATTTGACTGGGCAGAGGGCACTGTCGAGGTCATGAGGGTCACCCTGGGCTGCTGCTGCTGCTGCGGCGCTAAGCTAGACACGATACCCTGCGACTGGAAGGACCCGCCTGTCGACGCGGGGGCGAGAACCCGTATCGGGTCGGCATACACCGGGAACGATGCCGGATTGGTCGTCACGGGAACGGACGACGTCACAAGGCTTAAGGGCGCGTCGGGCCGCGACGCTGACGAAACACTACCTGAAGATTCTATTTCCCTGACAGTGGGTGGTGCATAGGTGTTGCTGTTCGCCTGGGTCGAGCCGAGAAGCGGTTGTAGGCCGTCGCTGGTGACTCCACCCATCGCCAGAGCGCCCATGTCAATCAACTGCAAACAATCAGAGGAAACATGAGAACAATTTTCTACCAGACTGGTCCAGAGAGATGTTGCCTAGCAACCTCCTATATCCATGCTCTAGCGCAGAGGTGTCAAACATTTCTGCAATGGCGCGCCAGTAGCAATATTTTCCAGCAAGTGGCGGTCCAGAGAGCAAGAGGCGCATGAGGAAAATGGGGTAGGGATCTCAGAACAGTTGAATTGGGCTTTGAAAACGTGATTTCTATATGCATTATCAATTACAAACGTCGCAGAAACCTCATAAAGTCTAAACAATGACAAACTAGACCTTTTATCCTTTTGTGTTGCCTTTAGACAAGCTCTGCCAGAAATATATGAATCATCGGTGGGCCAGAAATGACCTGCAGACCGGCTTTTTGACATCCCTGCCCTAGCCTAGTTGATCAACGTACACAGAAGCATTCAAGTGTACGGAAAGAAGCAGTTCCTTCTGAGTACTAAGATCAGTGCTTCTGATTGTCCTCTAAGCAGGAGAGTTCTTTACATGCATGTAGTATCCTATAAAGAGAATTTATATAGTGACAGTGTTAGCTATACAAGAGCACAATTAGCACGACAGCCCCAAGGGAAAAACATCCTTCAGGCAGTGAAGGGATGAGGGTGGGACCGTTAAAGCAATTGAATTTCTGAATTTCGTAAGAGAAGTCAAGTCGTCTGACCTGCCTGACTTCTCCCATCACAGCGATCGAGGTTTCACCTGTGGCTGCGGCCACCTTGTGCTCAACCAGGTAGAACATGTACTCGTCGTACAGCAGTCGGATGAGATGAAACGAACCGAAGCTGGCCGCGCTCCGCAATGTCAGGTCGCGTATCACCATAGAACTAGAAGCAAGCGAAAGCAAGACGATCATCACATATCCATCCATCTATATATATATATATATATATATAATATATATATATATCTATCTATCTATCTATCTATCTGGAATGAGGTGTGGCGCTCGGCATTTGTGGCTACCTACGTGCGAATTCGGCACTAAGATCGCATTGGTTTAGATCTGACGGGTATCTACATTTAGCACCTTCGAGAGGTTCTTAAAAGGCGCTATATAAATAGCCAGATACATTTGTTGTGTTGTGTAATTTATATGTAATTTATATAGCGCCCTTCAAAATAACTATTCAGGGGCACTCCCGACCCAGGTCGGCCAAAGAGAAAATTCTTGAGAAATTTTATTGAAAGAGTTAGGTTATTATCCAACCAGTTAATTAGATCTATGTCATTCATCTATAAGTATAATATTGCACCAAATACTAGGATAATTAGTAAAGATAAAATGCATGGAGTATGTAACGAAGTCAGCGATTCCCTGCAACTAAAACCGAAAATAAGACGAGATGCATGGGAATATTAATTAAGATGTACAGACCTGAAGCAAGGAAACAGCAGAGTTAGCGAAGACAGCCAAAAAACAGCAAGACAAGAAAACATACACACACACAGATATGGAGTGCTACTCCTCTTCCCAAATCTAATGCCTTCAACTTGCCCACATCTAGTTGCATAAAACACACCCTAATCACCGCCACAAATCATATAATCTCAAATGTAATGTAACTAAAGTAAATCTCACAGAGCCACACGAACAGCACATCGGGTCAGCCACCAATGGCGCTATATAAATCAAATCCACAATAGCACGTCATGCCAGAACCCGGGAGGTCCAGCCGAGGAATGGTCTGCACAAAGAATTGCTTAAACGTGATATTCAGTCAAACTTCAAGCAGCATCGTGCAAGTTGACAACGACTGGTGATAGTTGCAGTTTGACGCTGTGTGATAACAAAGACCATTACGTCGCCCTCCACCTTTATCAAGGCTTGGGACTGGCAGAATACGACCAGTGGCAGAATTTTGACGATGACTTTCAAAGCCTAGAGCATAAATGCACCAGAATGAAAGCACTTGCACTGCAGAGAAAGCAATATCACACAATCACCTGAGAAGGCCAGCATGCCTACCTGTAGAAGGACCACTTGAGTAGAAACTGTCGGGCAGCCTTTGGAAAGTCGGGACTTGACTCGTGCGGGCTAAGGGCCTTGTTGACGACCTCCTCAAGCCACGAGGCCCACTGCTCGAGAGAAGTCTGGTGCTGGAGAGTCTTCTTGAAGTCCTGCTCCAACTGGTGAACTATGGCGTCGTCACACTGGCAGACCCACGATGCCTGCTCCTGGAAACACATGAATCAATCACTCACTCACTAACTCACTCACTCACTCACTCACTCACTCACTCACTCAATCAATCAATCCTTACATAGCACTTCTTCGAGAAATCTACTCCGAGGTGCTCCCAGTCCAACCTCGACCAAAGAAGACAGATTTCAGAGTGGAATAGAAAAGGGATACAGAGTTCCAAGGCAAGAGCCAAAGATCCAATGGGATGCTATTTCAATCTGTCGGGCCAGGTTCACAACCAAAAAAGCATGAACCTGTATATTAGAGGTCGGAGAGAAAGGGACAAGTAGATTATGTGAGACAGAGCACAGCATCCTGCCAGCACTTCTACTAGCTGCAACAGGGCAACAAGGGCAGTGCCAGACCAGGGAAGAAATCTGGTAAACTTGAATGTTGAATAGAGAGAGATATACACCTTGCCATAACACAAAAAAATTGAACAATATTGATTACAAATTAAGTTACCTATGGGTCATTCTGTACCCACTAGAGATGACTAATTTCCTTGTTTTTGCATGATATTCCTGATGATTTGGTATGAAGAAATGCTAAATGGTTCAGTTGTTAGACTATAATTCTGAGACAAGTGCATTACACATCTTGCACAATTTTGAAATGCAAAATTCCATGTTCAGAATTGAATGAAATTTTAAACAGATAAACTAACTTACGTTGGCTGCATAACAGGCAAATTTAAAGAAGACACTAAATGATTAAAATAATGGCTGTTACAAAATCATCTAATAAAAAATACCATTAAAAATTTAATATTTTCAAAATTTCTAGTTTTAATACCTTTAAAACATATTTATAAATAACTTTTGGTCATTAACTAGAAATTAAACAAAAACTGACTTTGCATCACATTAAAGAGAAATGAAAATAAACTAGTACTTAAAGAGTACTTGCCTGGACGTTGACAAAGTCCACTTTGTTGATGTCGGCCAACATCTGACCAATCTGAGCGCTGTTCTGAAGGACAGCTCGCGCCGCCTGGGCCAGGTGATTCAGCGATGTGTATCGCCGAAGAATCTGGGCAAAGGCACTGACAGCACCAACCTGAAATGTTCAGACAATCTGTAACGTATTGCTGCACATCACGAGCTGCAAACACTCGATGAAGACAAAGCAAGCAATTGAAAAAATTTCACATTTCAAATATACATCATGAAGATGCAAGTAAATTAAAAAGTAAATATTTGGAACACAGATGATGAAGATACTAGTAAATTAAAACAGTAGATGTTTTTAACACAGCCAATGCAGATACACGTAAATTTAAAAAAATATATATTTGGAATGTTTACAGCCAATGAAGACAATACTAAGCTGATTGAATAATTGACCTTGGTTTTAATCATTTCATCTGGAACTCCAGCCATCGACTTCTTCAGCCAGCCTTCCAAGCTCTTCGCAAAGTTACGTATGTTCTGCGTCAAAGAGCCTGAAACCGATCACAAAACCACATGACAATCACATAAGTATCATATATTGAAAACAATCACATGACATTGTTAATAAAAATCACATGAGTATCTCATAAAAAGAATGAAATGAGAATCACATAAGTATCACCTGTTGAAAACAATCACATGTCATTGTTAATAAAAATCCCATGAGTATCTCATAAAAAGAATCAAATGACAATAACATGAGTATCACATGTTGAAAACACGATAACAGAAATCACATGAGTGAGCTCATTAAAAGAATCAAATAACAAGCAGGCGAGCATCACATGACAAAAAACATAAAAATCGCACAACAATCAAACTCTCAAAATTACCAAAGCGTTACTCTAAAGGGCAAGTACTCACTTGGAATCGGTCGAAGGACATCGGGGATGAGAACTTGCACCAGCGACTGATAGAAGGCATAGTCGGACCGACGCACATATTGCCTGATGGCCGGTACCTCACACAAACTCAGCAGTTTATCCCTTGGCAACCTCTGCTCCATGTCATCACTACAAAACCATTGGGCACAGGTCAATGCTAGAGCAGTTAAACTAATATATAATATTCACCTATTCAATTCTAACAGACAAACTGCATTATGATTACATGAAATAGTAGGAGTTAGGGCTGTACCGAAAATTCAATTTGTTTTCACTTCGGGGCCAAATAGTGGGTCAAATAGCTACTCGGACTTGGCCGAATAGCAGCAGTCAAACCGAACACGTATAGTGGTCACGTTTCTGCATATGCGGCTGTTATTTATAGCGAATGGACAGACTGGACCGCGGCATCGCAGTGTCTGTAGTCTAATTCAAATTAAAGTTGGTTAGCTCAGTGATGGATAAGCGAATACTGTCGGTAGACCTATTTTGTACACCATTCGTATTTGGCAGAAGAGTCGGTCCAATTATTCGTATTCGAAAAGTGAAAATCAACTATTTGGTACAGCCATATTAGGCACACATGATAACAAGTTACAGATGAGTTGATATAACTGTAGGATAGCCTGTTATTTAAAGAATGACACCATTCTGTCCTGGATCAAAGCGGGAAGTCATCGGCTAGATCAAATGTCTTAACTTACCACCGAAGCTTGCTTTGCCATGTCTTAACTTACCCATCTAGTCATATGACTCAAAGAAACTTACCAGTCCGGTTCTTCCTGAGTCTTTCTCCAAAAAGACATCCACAGAGTTTCGATGAGAGGGAACTGGAGATTGACAACAATTTCCAGAAATGCCTAAAAAAGGAATTACATGTACTTTAGGGATAGGTCGCACTACCCCAAACAGTCCGCAACAATCATCATAAGTGCCTGATGTCAGCTTTTGGCGGCGATGGGTACGAATAAATGATCTCCATTGTCCTCGGTCATTTGGCGAATCTATTGGTCCCTTAGTGTAGCGGTTCTCAAACATTTTCGTCCAGTGACCCCCTGATAATATTTCCAAACTTGCGGTGACCCCAATTATAAAATTTATTTGGTTGCTGCTTTCACTGCGAATCAGGGCTTATAAGAAATAAGTAAAGAAAAATTTGAGTCGCTGTAATATGGCAACAACTCTGACACCTGATAGGTACTAGTCGACTCCTGGCAAATCGTAAGGTGACCCCACGGGGGTCACGACCCATAGGTTGAGAACCGCTAATAGTGCTAATCCAAGTGATGTCATGTTTTTGTTTAGATCATCCATCCAGAGTGGTCTTGGTTTATGTTTATCTTTCCTTCAAATCAACTATGCAGTGTATTGAATCAATCAATCTGTATTAGATTACTGGAGATGTAGAAGTCCAATGATCAGATCAGCAGATTACCACTGGTAGTGCTTACTTCACAGTGATCTCTGTATAGCATCTCAAACATGACCAAGTGCTTCTCCGTCACACCAAGTGGGAATTGGTCGGTCGGCAGAGCGATGTGACCAAACTCTGGAATGGCGCCAGAAGCATCGCCAAGGAACTGCTGATGCTGCTGCTGCTGGGTTGGCGGGATGCTCGTCGGAGGCAGCTGGTTCGAGGGGTTGCTGTCGGTTATGCTGCTGTTGCTCTCCTGACCGTCAGAGGGCGACTTAAACCTGGAGTACCATTTGCAGAATATTCAAATTTTAAGAAAGTTGCTTACATTTTCGTTTGACATGGCATGTCAATTCAGAATCTTTAATTTACATCTCTAAACAATAATTCAGCGCTAAAGATAATTGTTTCTAAAAAATTCAGGATCTTCAATTACCATTTCTAAACAATTCAGCATTGAAGAAAACTTTAAAAATATTCAGGAACTTCAATTACCATTTCTCAACAATGCTGTGTTAAAGAAAATTGTAAAGAAATTACAACCATTGTCTATCTAACTTAGAATTTTCTTCTCAGATAAGACTGGGAGTGAAGTATAGTTTTAGACCGTGTCTTAGCAGTTGTTTTCTCAGCTCTTACAACTCTCGACTTGTAAAAATAAAAATGCCAACTCAACCTATAAACTGCACGGGGTCCTAATAAAATGTCAATAATTTCGCACAGCATTGCAGCAACAGGTCATGCCCCAGCAACTACATCCAACCTCCGTCAAACGGAACCATAACACAATTTTAGGGAAGCTTGCAATTAACGCTGTAATGACGAGCTGCATTGCTTTCCCACTCAAGCCGCCATTACAGTGTTAAATTAAACTCAAAAGCCATAATCTCTGGCTTCATGTGACCACATGAACCATTCTCACATGAAAACATAAAGACAATAACGCTTTACATGTTAATTCAATTGTGAAATCTATCAACAATAACCTCATTCACATCTTTATGCAGACCAGTTAATCAGCTGTTTCAAGTATGGTATCTGACTCCACCACTGCTTGTACTGCGACAATGCCAGTCCCAAGTGTTGGTAAAGAAGGAGGACGACACTAATGATCGTTGTGTCACACCTTGTTGTTAAACTGTAACTGCCACCGCATTCAAAACAAACCTTTTGACTTGGTTCAGCGAGTGCTGCCTTGATACGCCCAGCTGGTCGTTCGTAAGTTGATTCAGAGGAGACATTGACTTGATCCTTATTCCGTAGTAGTGATACTGAGAATTACCTCTAATGCCACATCAAGCATAGCCAAGTAAGCAAGAGCAAAATATATATAGTGCTTAGCAAAATGCATTAAATACTTATTATTATCAAGGAAAACACTTATGAAAAGTTGTGATATGTTATCTAAATGTCTTGTAGAATAAAAGCACAGCAAAAACAGGTGGTTGAAAATGAGGAACAAACTTATTTAATTATTTAGTAAACAAACAGAAATGTCATTCAACTATTCTGCTGTCCTGCAGAAACTCATTTCTTTTCAGTAGGCAGCACTATATACATTAGATATCAACTTCTAGCCATCAGGCAAATGGCACCAAAAGAAAAGTTGAGGAATCTTAGACAATTATAAACCAGAACTCAAAAATAAGTCAACAATGCGATATATCTACATAAAATCCACATTCATTTATAACATAAACCATAATTTTATATCGCATCGTATTGCATTTACATATTTCTATAGTGTTTCTCATTGCACACAAGAAATGTACAGTGCACAAGGTGATATATCCTCATAAAATCCACTCTCACTTTTAACATAAACCATAGTAATGTATCATATGTACAGATTGCTATAGCACCTCTCCCAGCACAAAAGAAATGTACAGTGTACACACACTGTGAACAGTCTTGAACATTCTTGTGAACATTCTTGTGAATAAAATCCACATTCATTTATAACACATGCCATAATTATACGTTGCATTTGCAGATTTCTATAGCACAGCCTAATATCCAGGTGGTGCAAACCTCGTGCCGAGCCTCCGCGTCCGCAGCCCAAGGAACACGGACCGGATGAGCTTGCCGAAGGACGCCGGATTCATCGGATCGAGCTTCTGTTCCTGGCAGTGCCTCAAGTAGTGATTGTAGAGCGTGCTGCGCGGCAGGCTCACCCCCTCGGCCGTCTCGTAGTTGTCGATCAGCCATTGGACCTGAACGACAAACGAAAAAAACGCTCAGACTGCAACCGACTGACTGTTCATAAGCAACTATTGTTAAGGAAGTCGTTCACTCACAATTGTCCTGCACCAATGATATATGGATTTCTGAACTTTAGAAGGACAGTATAAAATACAGAACTTTAGCAACAAGATAGTAACAGTTTGGTACTTGACTTGCACGGTTGAAGGCTCCTTTAAGAATACAAAAGGATTATTGTTTATAAGCAGGTGATAAGCTTGTCAAAGACTGCTTCGTGGACGCATATAAGTATGACTTGACGAATCTGTGTTTAAGTAAACATGGCTCTCTAATAGGGTCAGTTTAAGATAAGCTGGAAAACGTTCTAGAGCTGCGACATGCAGAATGGATGCACAAATGCACAGAGGAACTGTAACTGTTCTACGACAATACACAATATACTGTGGCAGAAATGCAAAGGAAGGAATCAGCAAAGCCATTAAAGCAACACAGATGGTTGACCACAGGAGAACTGTGTTATTAGTAGTATTATAATTATTCATTAGTATTGTCACAGATGTAATTGTAAAAGAGGACGCCATTCCGTGTTTACACGCCAGTGGCGCCATCTACGTATGCAAGTAATTAAGAAAGTCCACCTAAATATGTAAGTAATTAAGTAAATTGACCTAGGTATGCAAGTAAGAACCAAATAACCATATATAAACATGTATGTATTCTTGTGAATAGATGTCCCAGACCTTTAAAAGACCTTTCAAACAACCCAGTCCAAAGCTAAGACATTCAAATATAATGTACCATTTTGCTTTACTTTACAACTACAGTGACTCCACACAAGTACTAAGCAGTGCCAATAACCCCTTTTCAGGCAGACCAATAAGACACAGGGACGTCCAAACATCTCGTAAACAGCTACGAAACAGTGACACTAGGTAAATGATAGATACCATCATTGGTGAGCAAGAGTTCAACAATATGTTTAGCAGGGTTGAAACACAAAAATACCGGATTACAAAAGCGAGGTCCATGCAGGATTCGACGCGACCGCAGACTCTAAACCATGTGTGTACGAACTGGTGACAGCAGCGTGAAAATACCGTCATGCTCGCTAACGAGAAGCATTCAAAATGATCGACAACACCCAAAGATTGTCACAACTTACTTCGTGCGGCCAACATTTCATGTCGAAATGTTGTGCCCTCTGCGAGTTATTTTCCTGACAGCAAAACAATCGGCCGATAAACAGATGACAAGACGTTTGGCCACAATTTCGGTTTTATAATTGGACGTGCGAAAACCTTGAGATACTTTTGCAAGATGAATGTTTGAAAGTCACAGGAAAAAAGTTTCTGTCTCAAAGGAGTACCTTTATGATCTAATCCAGTGGTTTCCAACCCCTGTTCCGTGGAACCAGAGGGTGTCGTGCACCTACTCTGGGGTGCCCCAACTGGATGGCAGAATGGTACTTGTAAACCACAATATATTCACGCACTGTATCTATAAGAGGCTAGAACTACTTTTAATAAAGATTAACGTAGTGTAGAAATAGTTGAAGCACCCTGGTTGAATACAACAAGCATTGCCTCTAATTAAAATTAGATTAACAGGAAGAACGAATGAATAAAATCAAGGCCATGTGACATTAACTGAGCGAGTTTTAGGAACTCTGACTTGCTCTAAAAAAGTCTGGGAACCACTCACGTAATCTAGTAACTATATTCTATACTAATACCTTCTAAAGCAAATTCTATTCTAATAACCCTAATGACTTCTAAAGCATATCATATTATACAAACTTCAAAGCACATTCTATTCTAATAACTTCTAAAGCATATTCAATTCTAATAACTTCTAAAAACATTTTATTCTAATGACTTCTAAAGCATATTCTATTCTAATAATATCTAAAGCATATTCTGTGGAACACACAAGGTATCAGTTGATCAAAACCTGCTCAAGCAAACCTGAAGTAGTAATAGTATATTAATTTAGGTCATCAAGGTGACAAACTGCAGAGCAAAATATGCTAGTCAAAAACCTAAAATCCCTTGGAGACACCCAGCGGTACACGAGAAACCTTGAAGTCATATAAGTAAGTTGGAAGAGAAGCAACTTAAGGTCACACCCAAAGGTCAGCTGAGAAAGACATAAGACAATTACGGACCTACATCGTAATTGTAATTATTACAACAATTTATTTATTACTCCCTCCCAAGAAATGCTTGTGAACCGAACGCTCTGGCAATATGATAAATTTTACAAAATGCGCTTATGCCAATGTTTCCAGGTCATGTTACATTGAAGTCACAAATACAATGACGTTACGTGCAATCTGTCCATGATACCAGACTAGACAAAGTTTATCAAAATGTTGAAAACATTTAAATCACTGCACCACAACAGAAATCACAGAGGACTCTGTAAGAAGTTGTGACAATCTGGAATCGATTTCAAGACAACACGCTGTTAGTACAAAACCGAAAGAGTAAAACACAGACCACACCAGACAAATCATTGGCTTTGATGGTTCAATCCAATCTACTTTCACAGGTATGGTATATTTTCAAAGCAAAAGTCATACATATACTGATTCCCAACAAAGGCAGACTTTAAACAAAGGAAATCAAGCCAAAATGAGAATCGACGAAAAACTGATAAACTATGATTTGAACTGACACAGTTCAATACTAATGATCAGCTTAAAATGTAACAATCACTGCAATTGGCCAATAACAGAATCTTCGAATTAGAGGTCAGCTGTAGCCCATAATCCGACACAGCAGGCCATCCTGATTTCTAAAATTACGTTAATATTTACATTTGACTCAATGATTTCTAAAATTTCTGTAAAATAATAAATATTAATTCATTTTATGTACTCTGCATTCTTAGAGCCACTTGTTTAATGACTCTGTATCAACCGATGGTGTTACGCAAGGCATTTATGCAGTAACTGTTTACGCAGTAACTCTCTTAGGGTAAGGGCGGTTCAAGGCAGTCATCAAAGAAGAAAGCAATAATAAATCATCTGATATTCAGCACCAGAAACAGGTAAATGAAAATCCAGAGACCAGTTGTAATTGAGAACAATCAATCAATCAATCAATCAATTGTAAACGAGCATAATTTACTGCTAAAATTACAACTGAATTCAATCAATCAACGGCAATCAGTACAATCAATCAATCAATTGAAATGGAGCACAATTAATCAATCACATTACAACTGAGTTCAATCAATCAATTTTACGTAGCTCAATCAATCATCACACGAAACACTTCTAAATCTGACGACGATTTACTTTATTCAGATCTCAGCAGAAGTAACAGTTAACAATTTTTGTTGAGCACTAATAAGTCAACAAGACACAAAGAATGTCAACATTCAACCAATGACCATTACACTGGAGAAGCAATAACACCAGTTCTTTGATAAAAAACCAAGCCTTTCACCAAAAGACACCAATTCACCATCCCTCCACTGACTGACATCACACACAAGAGCAACTTTAAGACTGTAAACTAACTAGAAAACATAACCAGAAAACACCGAAAAGTTTCCAAGCATGAGAAACTCACCGAAGCGGGTGCGGCTCTGATGGTGTGTGCCACTCCCTGTCCCTCGCCACCCATCACGCCTCCCTGGACTATGTACGTGTCGCCCCCGTGCATGACAAGCTGCCCTGGTACGCTCCCATTTCCGGATGACATCTGCAAGCCAGAAAGCAGCACAACAGAGCAATGATACGACTCCTTTTGAAACTGCCCTGCGTCCGAAGTTTAAGGACGAGCCAAAACTCGGCTCGGCCCAAGTTTCGTAGTACTCAGCATAAACTCGGACAAATAAGAAGTCCGAGTATCAATCTTTCCGATAGTCTTTTTGAAGACGAAAATCTGATTTTTAATTTACAAAATGACAATTTACCTAACTAAAACACAAATACTGCTATTATTATTTATTTGGAGGATTTATATAGCACCCCTTCAGATCATCTACTCAGGAGCGCTCCCCACTAAACAGTACAGTCTTAAGGTTGAAAAACGTGAAAACTAACTCGTAAACCGAGAAAACAGCAACACACAGGAGCACCACCCATATTAGTACTTACTAGTTACAACTTCCCAGTGTAAACCAAGGCAAAACTAAAAAATTATAAAAGTCGTGCAAACTGCCAAAACTAAAAATCAAGAGAACAAGACTTAATTAAATATTCAAAACTCGGCAAAATTCAACTTGTAAACTTGGCAAGAAATTCAAACTCGGTCCATCCCTTTCACTTGACAATCAAATTAAACTCATTTTGACAGACACTGCCAGGTCTAATCTGTTACATGTTTGCATGCCTCTTCAGACAACATATACATGATCATTCAATCTCACACCTACTGGAATTCAAATAGTAGGTTTTATCAGCAAAATCCAGTCTTACAACAAATGCCTCAGAATATTTTGCCTAGAAAGCAGAAGAACAAAGCAATATTAAAAGTGCTGCCATACCTGTGAAGAAACTCCAGAGCCCTGGTAATAGGACCCAGTAACGGATGTATACATGGTCGACTGGCTGTAGTCGTTGTAGTTCTGCCTGTGAAATCAACACACAAATGGGAAACCTATATTGTATTTCTAGATTTGTATAGGGCAGTGGATCCCAATCTTTTCGACTTAGGGCCACTTTGTTTAGTTGAGGATATGATGAGCCACAAGGTTTAAAATAATTATTTTTAATTTCAAAGTTATACAAAGGAATTGAGGTTAAGATAGGACTTATTGAATAAGGAATAAAAGAAGTTATTGGAAGAAATTATAGCAGTGAGGAAATAAGTTAGTACATAACTGTTAAAATATAATAACTTTTAATAAGAAATAATTATTCTGTCAAATAGCATTTTTGCACATATATTTTTTACATCTATCATAGGCCAAGGGCCACTTTTTGAGGCCTGGTGGGCCACTTTTGGCCATCGGGCCACATGTTGGAAATCGCTGATGTAAGGCCTCTCACAGAATAACTATTCAGAGGCGCTCTCTGCACAGGCCGATTATGATGTTAAGTGCCATGTTAACTTTTAGAGCAGTTCCGATAACTTCGTATAGCAACAGTAGCACGCACTCGCAGTACAGCATACTCAACTGCACATGGCAGTGTCAAAGAGGGTCACAGAAACTCATCAAAAGGGTAATATAGTTAAAACAGTTCATGTAGAATCGCCAGGAGGATGCTTTGAACGCATTTTATAGTGTAAGCACAAATGCTAATGATCGAAGTCACGTAGCAAGTACATTTTAAATTGTTTTTAAAAGACAGAAGGACTTTTAGCTTCGTGAATAGGTGCAGGAAGACTACTCCAGGCACAAAATTACGGAGAAAGTACAGTTCAAACAGGTTTTCTAAAATAGAAATACTTGGCTTCCTGAATAGGTGCATACGAACTATTCGAGGCATGAAGTTACATAACAAGTACATTTTAAACCGAATGACTTGGTAGCCCAGATAGGTACAGGAAGATTTTTCCAGGCACTTGGACCAGCAAGCCAAGAGCCCTGGTTACCCATTTGAATTTAAGATACTGATAAGAATCTATGACCTGCAGTAGAGTTCAGCAGCTGAAGACCGCATTTTATCCCAAGGGTTTCGAGTAGGGATTTTAAAAGGGTGCTATATAAATTCAGGCTGATTGGCTTACTAAGCTGCATCGAGCAGACCAAGGCTGAATGGAACAAGTGAAATGGACAGAAGGACAATTAACTAACTGCGGCTGATAGATGACTTGGCCATCGTTGTGCGATAGCTGCATATTTTCGTGATCTTCAGTTTGGTCTCCAGCAACTGCACACAACAAATCGCTCAATCACTCAAACCACAGATCAATCAACAGATCAATCAATCAATCCATCAATCAAGCAATGAATCAATCAATCAACAGATCAATCAACCAATCAAACAACAAATCCTGGCCTAACCACAGTTAAGAAGAACAGTTGCAGTAACCAGTCAGGTCAACCAGTAGTAAACGTGTAATGGACAAGATAGTTACAGCATCCAATGTATAAAGCAACATATATCATGTCCTGTAAAAGCTACCGAGATGTCAATTAACTGACACATTGTACTTTTATTTTCATGAAACAAACTATTGCATTATTTATAAAATTGGCCACTGACTGGTACATGACCACCGTGCTAAAGTAACAAATTAAATTTACAAACCTAAATTTTAATTCTAGAAACATCTATTCATTGATGCAATGTATTTCATCTACTCAATTATCCTCTTTCTGGTTTTCAAAGCCCAGCTAGGCAGTACCCCGAAATATCACACAGACTATTTGCAAAAACCGTTATCTGCAACTTCATCTCGTTCCTTGCGCTCTGCTGATCCTTCCTTTTGTTCCTAGGACTTGGAACCGCCCTGGCCCAACTCCGGCCGTTTGCTGTTGTGAGTCCATCTACCTGGAATAACCTTCCTTTATCACTAAGGGCTAAACTAATGACTGGCTTCTCTCCATCAGCCTCTCGTTGTTCAAATGCGTTTCTTTTTCTCCGGGGTTTCCTTCTTAACAGCGTCTCTGAATAGTAATTCTGCAAGAAGTGCTATATAAATCTAAAGATACCAAACAATATGAATTAGACAAGGTTAGAAACCAATCTACACTCGAAAAGTGTCGCTTACTTGTAACAATGAACTGCTGTCCGGCATAAGGTGGCTGTGTCGGCTGAAGCACTGAATGTGACTGGACTGTTTTCTGAGAAGAACCATGCTGTATCTGTTGAGAACTGTTCTGCTGCTGTACCTGATCACAGAAGATGAATACTCAAGTCACCTTTTGTGATGCTCTCAGGAGATGCTACGAGGATCCCAGACAATAGACGGGAAATGGAAGATTGTTCATGTAAAACAGGGGTGTCAAATCTTTTTCAACGGTGGGCCATTGGCAACGCTTTCTGAAAAGTGGCAGACTCAGGCATGCCAACTGTTTATGCTTTTTGCGTAATACACAGACACCATAGACATGGCTAATTAATACTAATAAATACTAATTAATAGTAATAACACTGAATATCAAAAGACTAACCTGTTGACCAGACGTATTGCTTAGTGTCTGCATGTCTGGCAAATATTGCTGTGTAGTCATGCTGCTTCCAAACTACATCTAGACGTAGCGCTTTCCTATTTAATTAACAAAATAATTTTAACCCATTAAACAAAATCACTTCATGCCTAAACAACATAAGTAGGGAAGTAATCACGATTTTGAGAAAAATTATGATAATAATAAATTATAATTATTTAAGTTTAATTTCAAACAGACACGCTGCAGTACGATTACAAACAAAACAAGAACGAATGATAAATGTATCATGGGAATCAAACTAAATAAATTATATTTATCGGTAGCCGTGTAAGGTGCCCATTGACTAGCACTGTGTGTGCTCCTGCATTGCACAGGGGTACTGTGGTCAAGCATGTGCCTAAAAACACAGTAGTTGTTGATGCACAAATTCTTGCATGCTTGAGATGCTTTACTAAAAATTTAAAAACATAAATTCTAGGCAGCTAGGTTAATCCTAAATGCATATTGGAAAACTAGAGATGAGAGCAATTCAAAGATATCATAATATATATATATCATCAGAACAGCTCCGGAATTAAATAATTTTAGCTCATATTGCACATTTTTAGAGCTGCACTTGTTTCAGTGTCAAAAAGGGGTGCTGTATAAATGCCTACGGAAACAGACACACACAGCAGTTCGACCACGAGAGAAAACACGCAGATCTGCGAGTGTTATGTTTTCTCTTGACCATTGACAACTTATGCCATGATATAACAAGTTTGCAGTTTGAAATCTAACTGCAAATCAATTCACAGGTCGTGCAAAAGGCAGAGGAGCAGGCAGTGGTGGTTATGCCTGCTGAAATGGGCAGACATTGAGGCAGGACTGGAACGGTATAGTAAAACCAGGTCACAAGAAAAATTGAGTTTTCTAAAACTGAATATATAATATTTATGTTCCTTATGCCTCAACTCAATTCTTCTAATTTATAACCGTACACAAAGCCTTTGAACCATAAATGATCTCACAACATTATACATAAATAAATGAGCGCACACTTCAAAGTTCCTTAGCAGAAAATTAAAATCATACAAAAGAATGAACACAAGATAAGAATCCATTTTAACCATAAATAATCCCACCTCATTGTAGATAAACAACTGTAAACAAGAAACAATTTAAACCAGAAATCATCCCACTTCATTCTAGATAAATAAACAAGTGCATACTTTACATTTTCTTGGCAGGAAATACTCAGAGAAGCCCCGATCACCACTTGGCTCTTAGCAACAGTGACTGCAAATTAATCACTATCAATCGAAATAAATCCTTTGCATCTATTTTTGCACCTGACTTGCCGAATAAATTAGCATAGCCAATCGCTAATTAGCATCGACTTTCACAATTATATCCTTGTATGTTAATCTATCATGGCTCGAAAGCACTTGAATGCTCGACTATGCAAGTACCATAACCCAGATTTTACGCCCAAGATAAAGCAGCTATGTCTGCTCGTAATGTGATGACGATAATGAAGATGACACAAAAGGTGGGCATTTCTGGGCAGGTTTATCAATTATTTCTACAAAGCTGCAGCTGGTAACATGCCCAAACATGTTCCTTGACCTTGCTAACACTTGTTGCGCCAGACCCGCTACGCCTATTGGCGGCCAATCCAATATTTGTCAACCACCTCCCCGGCAGCAATCGGTGACTGAAATGCAATTCAACGGTCACGTCAGGCCATGCAATCCAGCGTAATGTAAAACCAGGTAATATGAGGCAAAACTGCAGCCGTAAAAGTTAAGCCTATTCGACACGCCACAGATTAGATGATCTTACTGTTTAACACAGGTCATGATAAAATGGATCGGATCAGGGTCCATGTGTCCCATCAACCGCACGAGGTATCTGGCACAGGAATCGAGCGAAACTCTAAAGAATTCGGCCGGAAATTCAAACCAACGCCATGTTGCTGTCCCAAGCGTAATCAAATGCGACGCCAACATTCCAAATCTTAGATCAACTCCTCTTTCACTTAGATCAACCGATACGCCGCCCATAACACCAGAGAGCCGCGGTCTCGCCGTTTAACAGCTAATACGAAACCAAGCGTCAAGAAAAATGAGTAGCATATAATCATGATCACCTTGTTTGCGGGTAACAGTTGTCAAAGCTACCGTGGCTATGGCGGCGCTGAGCTCCTACGGCAACTGTTGCCAGCCGCCGGCTCACCGGATCACGTGGCACTGTATCACTCTTCCATTTTCTCATATAGTTCCTTTAAAAGTTCGTAACATCTCAACAGCTGCTACCATTTTCCGTGTTTCCGTTCGTTATGCGAGAAGAGCACACTTATTTTCAAATGTTTCAGTAAATGCATGCTGTTTTGTATGTAGCCTAAGAGTTTTTAAAAGCGAATATGGCGACAGCTCGGAGGTGCACGGCTTTCTCAGCCTGCGAAGGCTCTAACCGCCATCTTGCATCGACGCAAATGTCCCAATGTACAAGATGGCTTGCCTGACAACAAGGCACACTAAGTCGATGTATAAGGGTGTGACAAGGCAATCGAATCTCCAATCAGTGCTTCTTTGGTTATCGCGATATAACGAACTGTTGCTTGGACTTTTGATAGTTCGTCTTTTATGGTTCTTATGTTATGGGATCGTATGTTACTGACAAAGTTTTGGAATCGACCGAGGACATTTATGGAAAGCCAAACGTCCACAGACGCATTTAATGTCTAATACCATGACCGATTTTTTAGTTGGTTTGTTGAACTTTGGCGAAATCGTGTGCACAAAATATGACTAAGTTTTTAAAATAAATGTTCGATAAACCCATTTTCGCACCATTTTTATGGCGTCAAGTAACACAGAGCTGCGGAATTGTGCATTTCTTGATAAGTTGATATCCATGCTGAAACGAAAATACATGACAAACTCCAGTGTCCTTTCCATAAAAATTTCTTGTAGGCCTAACCTTAGGCGGTTAGATGATACACAATTATTCCTTATATATTATTTGAAACAATTATTACTTAGTTATTCAGACTTACACAGTGGCCCAAATATTGGGTTTTAAAAATAATTTGAGATCCTATGTATGGACATAGTATACATAACTTATTTTATATATTTTACTATTAGGCCGTTCTATTTTTTTCAAAATATATACTATCCTAAGAGTGCTGTATATCTGGTTGTTTTATTTTCTCTTGTTGTTGTGCTACCATATTTGGTGAATAAAAGATGTAGGCCTATGCTGATAGAAATAATGGGCCCCTAGGCAGAGCAGTCATAAAAATCCGGGTCTTTAGACAGACACTGGCCTCTTAATTATCTGAATAGGCTTTATGAGAAAATTGATTGCAGTTCTGGCCCAGGCTGTTACTCTATCTGCAGTGAATTCTGCTATTAGGCTCAATTACTTTCATTGCATGAATTTATTACGACAGAGGTGTGTTGGACGCTTTTGGTCAGGTTTTGTTTAAAAAAATCTGACAATATAGATTCCAGTCATCTGATCGCTATTTCGTTTAAGGGAAACTGTTCTTGGTAAACTTTAACACTATTTAGGCAAAAATACAATTCTTGTGATGGACATTTTAAGATGCTACATCAAATTCCTAATTACATGTGTGCAATTCTGGTTCTTTAATATTCATATGTACCTCAATCTACTGTAGTAATCAAAGAAATTAGGGCAGAATTATTAATGCCATTGCATCCAAAGATTTATAAAGCGCCTCTCACAGTGCTCATCATTCAGTGTGAAAGTTCCCGAGAATAAAGTTTGAGGTTTCAAAGAGACGCAGTATAGGACAACCGAATAGTATGGTGCTGCAAACCAAAGTGGAAGTTATTGTGACATGGTGGCTACATTAGACACCATGCCACAACAACAACTTTGTACAGAACTGACCTCAGGGTACCGAGAGAAATAATCGCATACACCATCTTTTTGGACAGAATGCCAAGAACCTGTGACACGACTTTCTGGAAAGGGTTGTCTAGAAGCTTATTAATTAATTACAGACTTCTATTGTGCTCTTATTTAATGCACGAGGCATCAACCATCGGTTCACTAAACTCAATCACTTCAATACCCAGAAGATCAGGACTACAATTTTATATCCATCTTGGCACTAATATGCCTTTTTTTATTGGGCTGTCAGGCACCTGTGAGGAGTTTCTTCTGAAAAGGTGCTATAATAATTTTCAGTGTCTACTAAAATTAATGGTTTTCTCTAGACCCGTGTACTACTATCTATCCACCAATTTCCGAACTTGAAATAAATATTTGGCAAATTACTTGTCACTCAGGATTTTGATTTGACATAGATAACATGTCAAACATATTGCTCACACAAACTGTTATGTCCATAAAAACTCTTTGTTATGCAATGGTGAAGACCATAATTTTATGTAGTATCTGAGATTGAATATGAGCTTTATGATATGAAATTTGTGATTAATAAAGCATCAACAAGGTGCTTTACTAAGATAAATAAAACTAGCAAGCTATCAACTGTTTCTTTGGCAATTTCTTCAGCTTCAGAACAGCACAATAGTCGAAAGAATTCGCCACATAGCAACAGTCACTTGATCTTCGAGAACCATAACTCTCTGTCCACAAGTTATTTATCGAACCGTGGCAAAACTGGTAAAATCAGATTGCCAAAGGCGGAATCCTGAGTGATGAAATATCCTACAGAGTTTGCATGAGCGTGCTGAAAATACAGAAACACAAACGGAAATTGATACCATGGTAGTTCGTGATCATCAGAGAAGTGAACACAACCTTGGGAGCCATGTTATCTGTGTTTGGCTTATGGATACAGTTGCATCAAAGGTAATGGCCTCCTAAGTTGGGTTCAGTTCGACAAAGAGAACCATTCGATCTATGTAGCGCCCTTCCTAGGTTACTGCTCAGAAGCGCTCCCGACGAAAACTCGGACAAAGAGAACAGTTTTAAGATTGCAATAGAACTCATTCACTACGAAGATATATATAGCATCCCTTCAAAGATATAGCGTCCCTTCAAAGTTACTACTCAGGAGTGCTCCTGACCCCAGCATGGCTGAAAAGAACAAGGCTAGTATAAATAAAATGTGCTGGTACACTGGGGAGCAGGCACAGGTGTGGAAGGAGTCAATTTCATATTGGACAGCCAGTAACAGAGAAAGTGTGTTGCTGTCTGAAAGAAGTTTGCACACGGGAGAAAAGAAGTTCCCCCTGTACAGAGGAATGGAAAGTGTGGTGGCCCTGGAGAGGCTGGGTGAAAATATTTACCTTCCTTGTACTACTCATAGTCATTGCTGCTCAAGGTGCTTGATAAATTCCAACATATGATACAATCTTGAAAGTTGCTGTTTTTTTTAAATTTTTAAATATTAATGATTGTAGACCAACCCGACAGACACTAACCTGTAGAGCGGCTTTCTGGGCTGCAGCCATGTGTTGCGAATCAGACGAGTTTGAGTTCTAAGACCAAAGAGGACAAAATAAAGAAACTGACATGCTATAATTAACTTTGACATAATAAACTAAAGCTTTGTGTAGTGGGACCTTTAGAAGGCGCTTATTATGCAACGGTTCTGGACATGGGACCAGCACATTTATTTACTAATTATTAATATTCTGTTTGCATCAACCATGTTTGAAGCTCAGATACTAATTCGTTGCTTCAAGCCATTCTCGCCGCCAGGTTTAAATAGCCTTAAGACGTTTCTTTTCAGCCGGGGTTGAGTTGGGAGTGCTCCTGAGTAGTAACCTTGAAGGGCCGCTATATAAATTTTTGCAATGAATTAATTAATTTAATTCCCAGCTTTTACCAGGATCATATTTTATTACTTGGTGACAGAAACTATTGATCAAACAACTTGCCGGGTCTTTAAATAGAGTCAAACCCTCAACTACAAAATCATCGACCGAGCCTGTTGTCGGTAGAAAGTCGTCACAAGCGTTGATACACCATATCTCATTTTAAAGTCAAACTCGTTTTTTGGATTCGGTTCTAAAGCAGACGGAAAATCCAGAATAACAAGATTGGCTGTATGCGCAGGGACAAAATTGCACTGCTTAATGCTCTTTCACACGATTTAGAATTGCAACACTGCATTGAAGTTTCAAGAAAATAAGTATGGAAACCATACAGAACAATACCTCGAACCAAACCTGCCCACTACTCCATCTGACCCTGGCTGTATAATGCCTCTGCTGAAGTCTGATGCACAAAATATTTGTGTAAGAATGTCATTTTAACTGTTCATTGGATGTTTGGATAGCAAAATACAATTGGCTAATACAGAATATAACTACTTATTTACTAATTATTAATATTCTGTTTGCATCAACCATGTTTTAAGCTGAGATACTAATTTGTTGCTTCAAGCCATTCTCACTGCCAGGTTTAAACATGGCACACAAAAACAGCAAATCTATTTTAAACACAAGGTAAAAAACTGCACACACAATATTTATGACAAAATTAAAAACGTTAGTCTGAACAGTACCGATGGCAACGTGCTTGAAGGCATGCCTGGCATCATCCTACAACAATTAACCAGAGTAAATTAACACATTGAAAGTAAATAGATGAATCATTTTTAGAAAAAATAATTACTGAAAATGCTTAGAAAATATTGAAGAATGCTTTCGCGTTTTACGTTATTTATATTGTGCATCAACTTGTGTAACTTTTCCTCTGGCACGATTATAAGGTGAAAATATATACCAGAGTGCAAAGCACAAAATTTTTTATGCAGCAGGAGCAAAACGTGAAAACTTAGAAACAGTGTGATGTCCTAATGAAGGCTACAAATGTTCAGATTTGAATTCCTGCAGAAGAAGAGTCTCATTTTCTGCTATGTGTCGACAGACTACGCATCCATACATACATCCATTGAATTATTTATGGGTGGTAAAAGAGGTTTAGTGCATCTGTACTTCAGATACAATTCTCCATCATCCACAGAATGTCTCTCGAGTCAAGTTGACAAGGCTAAAGATTACCCATCCTTCGTTGCAGCCATGATGCCTGGACCTGTGGTCTGCTGCCGAAGTCGTTTCTTCTGCTCCTCAACCATCTCAAGAATCTTCTTGTTTTGTCGCTCTGTCAATACAGAAACTTAGAATATATCATCAGTAACTGGGGAATGTTTAAGAAAACAAGACTCATTTGCATTTGGGTTATCTTACATTTTAGCATAATTAATTCTTCTGTTCGTCTTCTAACGTTTTAGCGTAATTAATTCTAAACGCTAATAATGGACAGTTTCCCATTGAACACAATTTCATTAATCCAGCTTCCATTTGAACGGCATTCTCTTCATCAACAATTTGGTCGCGTTTTAAAAACTTCCTCAAACATTCTAACAGGAAATAATTAAATACGCTCAAACCTAAGAGGATTAACATGGCAATACTTAATTATGATAAAACCTAAGATTACCTGCATTTGTTAAGTAATTATTAATTTTGTCATGACTATTTAAATAACTAGTGATCATTTTAAAAGCACTTGACGTTTCATACCCTGTCCTGCACTAGGAGTCGGCACGGCCATGTTGCTATATTCCGAATAGCTCAACCAAGATTAGTTTAGAGTAACCAACTTTAATTACACGTTTTCTGTACGAAGTTGCGGCGTTTATAATTTTAGAAATAAACCATCAAATAAGTTTAAATTACTTTAAACTTTGTCCCATCAACAACATGCCTAATATTATTTACAAATCGTTATATCACATACATCCGGTTTATCTAATATCAAAACTAGTGACCTCTATTGATCAAAATTTATTCAAAAGCGTAGAAACACAAATAGGAAGTAAGTAAATAGCTTTTATTTGCAATCAACAGCGTACGCATTATTTTATTTACGCAACGATTACAGTCATGCATAGAATACAGAGTAATATTAGTCAGGGTACAGACTAGGGTTAGACCCCGTCAGGATAAATGTTTAGCAATGTTTTGGTTACTTAAACTGACTTTGGTAATTTTGTCGTGAATGGACGAGGAGGATGTAAAGACATGATTTAGAGTTTTCTGATGGCATACTGTAAAAAGAGGAGGACCGAGTGTAGAACAAAGTTCGATTGCCAAAAGATATCTGATATGGGTGCATGAAAACACCGTAGTATTATTTTTGGCTTGATAGGTCACTGTCACCAATCGATTAAATTTAGCCGACCTGTGTATGTTCCGATCATGTGCCTCGATCTGACACGGTACCCTGTGATTCTGTATCAGTCGTGCTCAAATACAGGCCTGAGTTCTGAGGACGAGCTGTGAAAGTTTTAGAGGCTTTTCGAAGTTCAGGGAGCTGGGCTTTCTCGATTATGGCGTGGAAGGGTGGTTTGTTGACAATCGTTTTTGCTGTGATTTGCGTTTCCGGGTTCGTCGATAACTCGGGAAACTATCGACGAGTCCGACGGGGTAGTGATTACCCTTTCAATGATTACACACTGTCCTGGAAGGAGAGGGTGAATGACCTCGTCTCCCGTTTGACGATTGATGAAATTACTGATCAGATGGCATATGGTGGGCGATCGACCCATGCCCCCGGCATTCCGAGGCTGGGTATTTCGCCCTACCCCTGGGGATCAGAGTGCTTGCGCGGAGATGTGCAAGCTGGACCGGCTACATCCTTTCCTCAAGCCTTGGGTCTAGCGGCCACATTCAGGTGTAGTTATTAACGTTTTTCATGTTTAGCATATTATTTCCTTTCTTCAATTCTGCCACCATCTCTATGGTCTTTTGTCAATTGATCATTATCACTAAACTTGGTTAAATGAATTGAAGCTAGCTTTAAGAATTTCACTTGTTATTACATAAAATATTTGTTAATAAATTTAACCTGACTTAACACTCATAAAAAATCTTATTTCTGCTTTCAGCCCGGAAACTTTATTTTCAGTCGCCGAGGCAACTGGAATTGAGGTTCGTGCCAAGTTTAACAACTACAGTCGTCATGGCGACTACGGACAACATACGAGCGCAAGCTGCTGGAGCCCAGTCATCAACATTATGCGCGATCCAAGATGGGGTCGCAACCAAGTACTGTTTTATCTTTTACTTACTCAATGTACCTTGTGGTCCTGCATTCTTTTTATTCTGTCAATGACTTTAACTAGAGTTTACTTTTGTTAACCAGTTAAGAAATAAAGCTACTTTTGTGCATGCACATGTATTCTAATCCTGCCTGCTGCTTGTATTTTTGTGAGAAAGGGTGGGCCCCGTTAGCAGGACCTCGTTGGTCCCTTAGGGGTTTATTTATTTCTCCATTTTGATTCTTCTCTATTAACTTGTTTATCGTGTGTTTTTCGTGTTCCTTCTCTTGAAGGCAGTCAAATAAAATGGTTGGTTATGGTTATAACTAGTTTACCAGTTATTCCCTGTGCAATATTACACTGACCCTGAGCTCCCAGGCATCGTTGGTGACAAAACCGATATATCGGTTTCTTAGGGATAAGTAATTGACACACCAAATGCTAAATTGGTGTCTCAGGACATTAGGGTTAACATTATCTGCTGCTTAGTCAGCCAATAACATACAAAGCAAACGAAGTTATTTCCTGTCACCATTCAGGAATTGAACGATTGCCGCATACTTTCTCGTCGTAGCTCATTCACTTCGTTTATGCAAAGGCGACTCAAAACTCGCTACCTGTTCTCGGCTTTCAATCACTTGTAATGTAATTTAATGTAATGTAAATCTTCACAAATTTCTCAGCGCCCACAAAAGCTATGCCAGGGAGACCAGCTTATTCACCAGCGCTATACCATATATGTAATATATATAAATAAATTATAAATATATATTTAATAAATTTAAATATAATATTTTTTAATTTATATATCAGACTGCATCTGTAACTGGCAGTTGACTAACTGCACCTCTGATTCAGATTTTAGTGTCACGGTATGTGCATTGCAAATTTAATTAATTATTACAGTAATAATTATAGTAATCATAATTATTATCTGCATTTATCACAGGTTCTCTGTGGCTGAGATCTGTCAGTTACTAACTTATTAAGCTGTTAACAAAGAAATAAAATCTGAATATCATTTATCTTGTTCTAGGAGACTTATGGTGAGGATCCTTTCCTGAGTGGCATAATGGCGGCGGCTTATGTCAGAGGTCTCCAGGGAAACCACGATCGTTACATTCGTGCAAATGCCGGCTGCAAACATTTTGACGCCTATGGTGGACCAGAAAACATTCCAGAAAGCAGATTTTCGTTCGATGCAAAGGTGATTTCATGTTGTGTTGTGGGCATATTGCCCTGTCTGGCAACTAAGTCTTAACCCAGAACTACTTCTTCAAATTTAGGTAATTTAGATTCATAGCTTAAGACCACGCCCACACATTTTCACTCTTCCGGAGACAGATGTCGTCAATTACATTCCTAGAATATTTTTATAGACGATGACTTTTTGAATTTTTGACTATTTTGACTATTGACTATTTTGACTATTTTGAATTTTCACACTTTGTAACTGACTGCGATTTGACATTCAGACACATTAAACGAATATGTGCACATCAGTTATGCTGGTCGTAGATTGTTTTAAAATTTAGCGACAGTCAGAACGGTCGCAGCGACTTGATTAGGTTGTACCTAGTGGTTGTTTAAAAAGGTTATGGCAAGGCAATGGTGAAGGCTGTCATACTGAATGCAGTACGAGTTTGGGAAGATTCCAAGGGGCTTGTTAGAATCAATCAATCAATGTGAACTTAATATAGCACCCCTTCAGGATATATCTAATCAGAGGCGCTCCCAGTCTGACTATGGCTGAAAAATATGAATTTCAATGACGAGTAAAATGCAGGCGAGAAGGAATGGAGCATTTCAGTATTTGTGTTTTCATGGTTCTGGAGTTGATTATTAATCAACCAATCAATATATATATATATATATATATATATATATATATATATATATATATATATATATATCTATATTTAGATATATTTAGATATATATATACATATATATATATGTATATATATCTATATATAGATATATATATATATATATTTATTTATTGCCCCCTTCCATATACTTACCTCAGATTACGTCTGCTTCATTATTGAGCTTTAATTTTACTTTGGGTTTTTCTTTGTTACCTAGGTTTCGGAGAGAGATTGGAGAATGACTTTCCTACCTGCGTTCCGAATGTGTGTCGAAGCGGACACCTACAGCATCATGTGCAGCTACAACAGGTGACATTTCTGTTCTTGGCTGTCCATCGTTTCCACAATTTGGGAGTTGTTCAGGTAAATTGGGGGAGCTTCTGATCCCCATGCAAGCACTGCCAACAGGCAGCATTGAACCGTCTCAGTGGTTGGCTCCTCCAAATGGAACACACTCCCATAAGCAATACGACTGCTGCCAATGAGAACATGGAATTGTTTATAATGGATTTAGGAAGACTTGGTGGAGGGGGTTATGTTATGTTATGTGCCTTTGTTTCACTGGTTGCTCGAATCAGAATTATGTCTCCTTGGTTGGGTTGGGTGCATCTCTGAATGGGCTTCTTGAGGAGGTGCTATATAAAGGATCAATTGCATTATTTTACATTACATTATGCAACAATGTTGTAGCATCAATGGGATTCCTGCATGTGCCAACAAACGTCTGTTGACCGACATCCTACGAAATGAATGGGGATTCAACGGATATGTGATCAGCGACGAGGGGGCAATCGAAGTAATCATGACTGCCCACAATTATACAACCAATGTCGTCGACACAGTTGCCGCGGCTGTAAACGCAGGTCTGTATGTCTTAACTGTGTCTATTAATATATTGGAAAAATACCTCAAATGTTTTGATTTAAGCTGTTATGACATACTGTTGGAATCAGTGTCTTATTGACTGTGGCATACTTGTGTTGGATTTAACCAGATACGGTTTAAACTTGTGGTCAGCTGGACATTATGCTGGAGTGTGTTTGACAAGACCATTGAGGCTCTGGTCCTATGCACAGAACCTGGAAATGTGTTATTGATGAGACAGGTGTTTATTGGATGTATGTACACCGAATTGCGATTATTATCTGTTAATAGGATTATACTTGCTTATTTTATTTACTTCTGTGAACTAGATACTGTAATAATAATAATTTTTGTTTTATTTAAAACAATGAAACTGAAGTATGATTATATAGTGTTTTTATAGTGCATAGTGTTAACGAATGAAGACAAGTTATGTTATAAATCCAATTTGAGCAATGCTTATGGTGAAAGAAGGACTAGTCAACCTAAAAGAAGAACTAGTCAACCTGAAAGAAGGACTACTCAACCTGAAAGAAGGACTACTCAACCAGAAAGAAGGACTAATCAACCTGAAAGAAGGACTAATCAACCTGAAAGAAGGACTAGTCAACCTGAAAGAAGGACTAATCAACCTGAAAGAAGGACTAATCAACCTGAAAGAAGGACTAATCAACCTGAAAGAAGGACTAGTCAACCTGAAAGAAGGACTAATCAACCTGAAAGAAGGACTAATCAACCTGAAAGAAGGACTGATCAACCTGAAAGAAGGACTAGTCAGCCTGAAAGAAGGACTAGTCAACATGAGAGAAGGACTAGTCAACATGAGAGAAGAACTAGTCAACCTTTCGGGAATACAGACTACACCCCTATGCACTATACAATCACTATATAATCATATTGCAGTTTCACTGTTTTAAATAAAACGAAAATTATTATTATTACAGTATCTAGTTTACAGAAGTAAATAAAGTAAGCAAGTATAATCCTATTAACAGATAATAATCGTAATTCGGTGTACATACATCTAATTCGTACTTGGTCCCTTAGCTTTGCAGCCCAGTATATTATCTATCACTCTATGCCCCCCTCCACCAAGTCTTCCTAAATCCATGATAAACAGTTCCATGATCTCAACTGCAGGTACAAACTTGGAGGACGGACCCGAGGGTACAGCACCGATGTTTGCATCCATTTCGAAGGCAGTTGCTCAGGGCAAGTTGTCTGAGGACGTCGTCAGAGAAGCCGTGAAGCCACTGTTCTATACGCGCATGCGCCTTGGGCTTTTTGATCCTCCAAACTTAAATCCATTTGCATCACTCGATCCGGCGATCGTTGTGGAGAGTTCCGAGCATCGAAACCTTTCACTGAAATCAGCTCTTCAGAGTTTTGTGCTGCTGAAAAACGATGGATTTCTGCCTCTGCCATTGGGGAAAAGATGGCAAAAGATAGCTGTGAGTCTTGAAAGAAATTTGTGGTTCTTGAAGTAAGTAGGTAATTTAGTATCTATACCCATTGATAATTTCTATGCTGACTGTTGGATATTAGGACACCATGTTATTGTTTAGTGTGTAAAACTTTAATATTAGTTGCTTAGTACATGATGATAGAACAAAAGAAGCAAAGTTCTAACTTAGAATCTCAATGTCTAGTTGTTGCAAATTTCAGAAGCTCTGTATTGCACAGAGTTTCGAATGAGGAATTTTTCAATTCAGGACATTGTAATTGGTATCACAAGCATTTGAACATAGGCAAATTAGCAACTGAAACAATGTGGTAATGGCTGAGATCTTTTTGCAGCTGCCTGGCCTTGCCATAATCACCTTGCAGGACTAATTTCAGTTTTTGTGTTTAGCGAATCCTGGTCTCAGCTTCTATTTCAACCATTTTGTAATTGAGTTTCTTCTGCAGTCTACTTTACCCACACATACTTTACCTATCTCTACTTTACCAATATCTACTTTACCACCTCCTCTTTACTTAGCTCTACTTTACCTAACTCTATTTTACTTACCTCTATAGTACGTACCTCCAGTTTACTTAATTTTACCTTTCTGGGCTTAATATACAGTGGTGGAAATAATTATTGTATCACTCTGTCATCAAAACTAGATTTGGTTAAACGAAATATTAAGACTTAATGAGTAGAAATAATGAATGTTCATGATTTTCTTCTATATATCGACCAACAGACTGTCCTGAAAATATTTAAATGACCGATTTTATGCTTGTTTTCAAAATAATTTGAGTTATATTAATAAGAAACTGACTTTAAATGTGCTAAATTGATTTTTAGCTTTTTGCAAGGTGATGCAATAATTATTTCCACCACTGTACTATACCTTCCTTTTCCCTTTAAACTCTTCTAAAGTTTCCTATTAATGCTGGAAGAAAATGACCTGAGATAAATTAGTAGTTTGGCATGTATAACCTTATCTTGACGTACCTTACGAGTCCTTGATTTCTTATCTTCAGATTGTTGGACCAATGGCTAATAATACATATGGAATGTTTGGAGGCTACGCTCCAGACCCAGACCCAAAATACGTGACGACCCCACTCAACGGTCTAAGGAACATTGCTCAGGAAGTGCGCTTTGCTGCTGGCTGCAAAAACTCAGATACAAAGTGCACCATCTACAATAACACGGAAATAGCGGCCGCTGTCAACGGCACTGAAATGGTCTTCGTCTTTCTAGGAACAGGTCTTACGCTGTTTCCTTTGCTCTTATAGAATTTATCTAATATTTAATGTCATCATGAATATAATAAAATTCCATGGCTACAGAGGGGTGTGATCTCTTGCAGTAACCAAGAACATTGATATATTTTTTGACTTGACGCTTAACCAACCTGTGACTTCTATGGCACTTTTTGATCAATGGTCGATTCAATGTAACCATTCTATGACGTTTTGGTCTGTTTTAGAAGAGTCATATCATTTAATAAATTTGGATGTAGTTAGCATAGAGGTGGCCATCGAATTTTAGAGAGTAGCATAAGGTTAGAGATAAGTTGCTGATTTTTACGGATATTCAGTTCAAGTGTAGCCCATTTTTTTATATGCTTGCTCAATAAGGAATAAGTAAACCAAAAATGGGACAATGTCGTCTCAAACGTTAATAGACGACCCAGTTCAGAGGACTTCTGTTTTAAAGAGGGGGTAACTTGACAAAGTTCATCCTCAAGGATGGTGTGAAATTATTTCCTGTAAATAATAGTAAAGTTTAATGTGATCTAAGTTGCAAACTCTTCTTTGCTTCAATTGTGGCTTTTTAGGGGAGAACATCGAATCTGAAAGCAATGATCGTGCAGACATTGATCTTCCAGGTCAACAACTTCAGTTGCTAAAGGATGCTGTTAGTTATTGTGAGTAAATTACAGTAACCTTAACACCTTATTTGTTTAGCGTACATGTTTGTTTCTGGACATCTAATGTAGTCCCTCATAGCACCTGATAAAGTGTTTAAAAATGTTTGCGAAGTTTGTTAGAATCAAAGTTTCAGCTGTGAGCTCAGGTAATTGTAAAATGTAGATTTTTTTATTGTAAACTCCAAATTTCAAAAGCAATGCTCAGAATCCTAGTCAGATGGTCAAGGAAGTTGCATGAGTTAGTTAATTAGGTAGGCATTTAATATTGCACCTTTTAAAGTACCCCAAAATTGCACTGCCTACATTATTAGTCTTTCTTATTTCCTCAGAGTGCGCCTCTGAATAGCTACTAAGTTTACTGTAAGAAGCGCTTTGTAAATTGTCAGATACAATAGGATATGGTAACCTATTGATGATGGAGTACTTCTGAGTAGATGTCTTGAAGGGACGCTATATAAATCCTCCAAATAAATGTCACATGTCATTAACAACAGCTGCAAGTACTCCTGTCGTTCTCGTACTACTGAACGCTGGTCCGTTGGACATCAGTTGGGCCAAGAGCAACCAACGGGTGGTGGCCATCCTCGAGTGTTTCTTTCCTGCCCAATCTGCCGGCGAGGCCATCCGTAGGGTTCTCTTCAACGACGGTCCCTATGCCAATCCTGCGGGACGTCTACCTGCGACGTGGCCAAAGTTTGCCGACCAGGTAGCTTAAACATCTGCCTTTGGAACTTTGCATTTTTATGGACCGACTGAGTATGTTAATATTTATCTTTATGTATCTATCAGACGCATGTATATATCCTTGATTTAGATATCTGTGTAATGGGTGCACCATAATTGGAGCAGTGGCAGAACATTTGGGAAACAATATTGGGATAGATAGATAGATAGGAATAGGAATTTGTTCTTGTTGTTATGGCAACTGTATGGCCTTGTTCTCATTGCTATAGCAACTATATGGTCTTGACCTTTTCAATGAACCGATCAGCTAAGAGCCTTGCTAAATGCCTCTGAACACAACAATTTTATGGGTGTGACAGACTGATTAATAGTGACTTATTAGTAAGTGGCTATCTATCTGGGACTTACTATTCAGTATGTCATCTACATAGAGCTCCTTGGTGGGACATGTGAATCTCATAGGGGAACAACCGGAATGCTTCCTCATATCTCATGTATTATGTTGATGATGGGAATCGTTACCTTCCTGTGACTTTCAATTTTTTCATCTGACTGTGTGTTAATTGAACTGCTTTGGTTTTGTCAGTATCCACCGATAACGGATTACACGATGGTAAACAGGACCTATCGATATTTCACAGCGGATCCTCTCTATCCATTTGGCTATGGTCTTTCGTATAGTAAGTTCAACTACAGGTCGCTTGACGTACGACCCAGTGTGGTACATTACGGTGATGTCATCTTGATCGATGTGTACGTTTCCAATGAAGGACCATTATACGATGGCGAAGAGGTGTGTTACATAATGAATTACAATACAATATGCTAGGCTATACTTTAATTTATACAATACATTACAATACAGCTTTAATTTGAAAATCCTCATTTACAGAGTTCCGAGTTTAGTTCATATGGCGCTGAAGCACCAATAAATGGCCGTTCACGAAGTTGGTTGCTTTGGAGTTTTATGGTATTTTGCAACCCATTCTGTATTTTACCACATAACCAGCATGAGGAATGAGCTCACCCTGTGTAGAAGAGTGGAGAGCACAACGTTCCTGTACACCCAGAGTTAAGCAGCATAGCACTTATAAATATGCAGGGACGGCACCTAATGGCCTCCCATTGGATTTCAACTTTTACCTAGAACGTCCCTATCCCATGTCTACTCTACTCTGAAATCTGTCTTCTTAGGCTGAGGTTGAACTTGGTACATTTCTTGAAGGGCGATATATCAAATTTCATTGATTGATTGGAATTTCTAAGTTTTGTTTAGGGTGCGGAAAAAAATTTGCACCATCATAAACTTCCAGAATAATATTTCCGCTATATATGCACAGTGTCCCCTAAGATAATTAATATCCTGATGGTATGGTAACTTTCCAGGTGATCCAAGTGTATGTCTCGTGGACCAACATGTCGCTTTCTTCTCCTCAACTGCAACTTGTCGCGTTCGACCGCTTCTTCATACGCAAGGGTTATGGCGTCACTGGTCATTTCAAGGTCACACTTGAACAGTTGGCTGTCTGGAGTGATAATCCATCAGGATTTGTCACTTTGAAAGGTGAACCAACCGTTCTCAGTGTAATGTAGTTCGCATTGCCCACTAGACTGATGCGAGTTAGTGGTTGTTATATTAACTTGGTTGATTGATTGATTGATTGTCTGATTGGTTTATTGGTTGATTGATTGATTGATTGGTTGATTGAATAATTGATTGAGTTATTGATTGGTCGCTATTTGTGCATATTCCTAGTCTTGTTTGCGTATTTCAACTCGAATGACTTTCTTCATTCACAAGGGCTATGGCTCCGAGGCATTGTCTGCGATCGATCGTTAAAAAGATATTTAATTATTGTAATTAATTAATGATCATATGATTAATTAATCATGAACTTTTGTAGCCCTTTTTTTATTTGATGTTTTTCTTTTGTGCAGGGACCTACATGGTGTATGCTGGTGGGCAGCAACCGAATCAGAAGACGGCTGTACCTTCAAATGTTTTAGTTGGAAAATTTGTTGTGTCTTGAGCAGTTTTTCCAGACTTTGTACTTCATTTAATAGGGAGCTCACCTTCAGGCCTAAATGTGTCCTGTGCTACTGCCAATCACCCACCATCATCAACCTCAGGTCCTTCTAACAATCACCCCTCCATCGGGCATTCCTCTCGAAACTATGCTCTCATTTCTTCATAAACCTTAATTCTGATTCACCTAATTTTCCAACTTCCAGAAAGAGACCTGCTTTTATTGTGTGCAATGCCCACAGGCACTGGATTATGCAACATCTTCAAAATGTTAAAAGAAATTTATTTAAATGCATGCACATATTCTTTGCTAGCTTTTTGCTTATATTGATACCTAGTTGCAATTTGAGAATCATAGGTTTTTGCACAATTTTTCGTGACTATGAATGATTGCGGGGTGGCGATCCCTGGGGGCCAAGGGGTCAAGTCCCCCCGCCTTTTACAGAGAGGGGCCAAGTTATATGTGTGTCCCCCACATTTACTTCTCCTTTCATTGGGTGTCTCCCCACCTGTCAAGCGAGATCGCCGCCTCTGGCTTCGTGTTACAAAGTTATTGACAGATTGGGAGTGAACTGCAGAACAGGGGTACGGTGTAGTCTTACTGCCCATAGGAGGACTCTAATCGAAGTTCCCTTTGACTCCCCTCTGAATTTCTCGAACTTCCCTCTGATTTTCTCAAACTTCCCTCTGACTTCTGTGGACTTTCTTGGGCTTGCCTCTTACTTCCCTCTGAATTTCTGGAACCTTCCTTGGACTTCTATGAACTTTCTTGGGCTTGCCTCGTACTTCCCTCTGAATTTCTGGAACCTTCCTTGGACTTCTGTGAACTTCCATTGAGCTTCCTTAGGACTTTCTCGAACTTTGCCTGGACTTCCTCATTCTTCCCTATTACTTCCTTGTGGGGATGCATATATAGTCGCAATCATTTCTCTTCTGGCCTCAGTTGTTCCACTGCTTCTTATTCCACTTTGTTGAACTGACTAATACTTTGATAACGTGTTGTGTTCTCTTCTACTGCCCTACCCGTGTGGTGCTAGTCACAGGTCTCAATAATTGAGGAGGTTGACGCTAATCATCTTTTTTTGGAACAGCGTCGTTAAACGGAAATTAGCTGCCTTCCTTCCACTATGCAAGTTTTTGCAATATTTGGACGATTTTAAAGCGTATGTGTGATATTAAAAATACAGAGGTAAACCAACAGCTTCATGATGTCATACGTGTACAAGGATGAAGTATTGTTTATTTATTAAAATTATAACGTGCGCGATGTCACATCTAAATGAATCGGATATTGAGCCGTCAATACCCGTAATGAACTTGGCCTATACAACACGGATGCTATATGTAAGCCTATTTTCAAATATTATTCAGTTACAAATTGCAGAAGCACTCGCCGGCTCGATTATTCTGCACCATCTGTAATCGACGGTGTTTTTTTGCCTGGACAACGATGAATAAATGTCTTGAAAATTGATTTCTATTTCAAACACTTTAGAAACGTTTTATATCGAGTCGTCTAATCGGAATTAGTGAAACTTTAGTGAAACTTTAGTGAAACACGGAATTAGTGAAACAGCTTCCAGCCAACAAATACTGAACAGCAATGGTCAACTCCTCGACCAGTAGCCTAACACGATGTTATGAGCGAGAACCTCAACCGCGTGAAGAGTGAGAAAACGAGAGAGTACTCGAAGCTGACGGACAGAGACAGACATACAGAGAGAGAGAGAGAGAGAGAGAGAGAGAGAGAGATATCTCAGTGTCAGTAGGAGTAACTCCCAGATCACGAACTGTGAGGGATATGGTTATGCGAGGAAAGAGCAAGATAAGCTGGGGAAAGTCGAAACGCAGATGTTGCCGTCCAAACAAGCTGTACTATCAGTGTCCGACTTGTTGGACCCCAAGCTTCTGCTATAGCCTAGCCTTAGTACCCTACTAGGGAGCGTTGATGAAGTGCCGGATTCTTTAGATTCCCAGAAATTTTAATCAGCCGACACCCTGCTCCTCTTTTGACAAATCGAACCCTGTGGGTTATAGACTGGTTGAATTTAAGAGAGCCGCTTGGATGTAATGGCTCAGTGCAAGTTCGGTGTGCTAGTCTTCGTCAACGACGGTATAATCTTCAAGTGATCTGTTGTTTGCGTCTTGAGACGCCTACCATTTTAGTTTTAGCTGTATCGTTTATAACCAATTGATTTTATAGTATGCTTCTGTTAGTTTCAGACTGTGGTCTCGATTACCTATCATCCGATTAGGCCTATGTAAATATAGGATAATTTTCCAAACATCTTCACTTCTACGCCTACATTTTCCCCGGTGAGTCGTGTACAAATGTGTAGGCTAATTCGTGCACAAGGACCGATCCAGGTTCAGCTAAAGACTTAGTTATTCTGTTAGAGCCAAGGTGCTCAGAGTCCAGCGGATTGGTATTCGTCGATGATGGCGTGGAAAGGTGTTATATTGACAGCGGTTCATGCGGTAGTTTCAGTTACCGGGATCGTCGATAACTCGGGAAATTATGACCGTGTTGGAAGGGGTAGTGATTACCCTTTCAACGACTATACACTGTCTTGGAAGGAGAGGGTGAATGACCTCGTTTCCCGTCTGACGCTTACCGAGATGAATGATCAGATGTCTACTGGCGGTGAATCTACCTATTCCCCGGGTATTCCAAGACTGGGTATTTCGCCATACCCCTGGGGATCAGAGTGCCTGCGCGGAGATGTGCAAGCTGGACCGGCTACATCCTTTCCTCAAGCCTTGGGTCTTGCAGCCACGTTCAGGTACAATTCTTCGAATATCGTGCATTTACACAAGAATTTAACTTAAGATAATATGGTTTTGTGTCCAATGTCATTATTGCTGTCACAGAGCTAAGTTGATGATATAAAACGAATTTACGGATCGTCATAGAATTAGGAATACTTAGCGAGCATTTAATAGATATTGTGTTGGACCCATGGCATGTGGGTTCTCTATGGGTCTCAATGGAATTACGGATCCTACATGGGTGTGTGTGGCAGCTAGAGTAAAAAAGACAGCTGGTGAAGAACAACATTATTTTACTTTCAATAATGAATCATTTGGGAGGAATCATAGAGTAATGGATCACAGACTGGCATGCTGATGAAGTGAGTTCACTTTCCGTATCCTCCAGTTGGGTTGACTAGTCCTCCAAGTCATATGTAGGCCACTAGGCCTATGATGAGATGGTCGCCTTGCATGCATGAGGTATACCTAAAGGCGGCGATCTCATTTAACAGTCGGGGGCACCCAATGAGAAGGGTAGGAAATGTGGGGGACACATGTATAACGTGTCCACTCTCGGTAAAGGGTAAGAGGACTTGTTCCCCTCGATCCCTCTGATCGCCGCTCCTGGGTATACCCACTGCTATATTCGACTCCTGTAGTACTTGTAATCATCCGTTTTTCAGCTTGAAATTAGACAAGTATTTCATTAATACTTGTCTGCTCTTTCTCTCTTCTGTTTCAGCCCAGAAACTATGTTTTCAGTGGCCGAGGCAACTGGCCTTGAGGTTCGTGCTAAATTCAACAACTACAGTCGTCATGGTGACTACGGACTACACACGAGCGCAAGCTGCTGGAGCCCAGTCATCAACATCATGCGCGATCCGAGATGGGGCCGCAACCAAGTAGGCCTACTAGTACTCATTATAAATGTCTTTTACTTATGCTTGTAAAGTTATAGCGCCGGCCAAAAAGCTGATGCCAGGCGCTTGGCTTCGATTGGCGCTTTAGAAGCGTGGAGACTACGATTCATTCTGACAAGAATCTCAACTAATAATTTCTGCTGTTTGAAATGTATAGGCGTACCCACAACTGAATGTAAGATGGTTAGGCTTATTGATTTGAACCATTCTTCGGCAAAACTGAATTTGGGGTAGGGCCTGACTGTTCATATGATTATGGTGCCGAGAACTGGCTTCTCATTTAGGTTTTAACCCTTTGACGACCAGCGTGTCCTAAGACGTAAATGAGAATCCATTATTGAGATCTCAGCAACCATAGTCTTAGCTTATATGTATAGGCCAGCGCTAGAGATCTGCGGGTAGAGTTTTTTCCACCGAGACCTAGTAGACCTTGTGCACGTTCTCTAGAGAGACACGTTTAATTAAAGATAAATCCAGTACTTCGCCAAAGTTCGCACTCTGACAGTGCTGGATAAAGGATTAGGGAGACGCAAATGATCATTGTTATCACAATGTGTCGCTAAACGTCAACTACTAGGCTATACTCCGATACTTCCTTAGAACAAGATGGCACATTATTTCAGTCATCCCCAGAAGGATCGACGAAATTGCATTACTTTGAAGACACACATTCACTTCATCTTGATCACAACAACATGCTTTAAGGCAATAAGTGATATATGACTGTTTGATGCGTTGATGACATTGTGACTTGAATTAACAAGCGTAATTTATTGATGACTGATTGATTGATTGGTTGATTGATTGAATGAATAATTGATAGATTGATTGATCGATCGATCGATTGATTGATTGTTTGATTGATTGCTTGATTGATAAATCATCAATCTATAAATTCTCTCGCATGGTGTTGTAGGAGACTTATGGTGAAGATCCTTACTTGAGTGGCGTAATGGCAGCGGCTTATGTCAAAGGTCTCCAAGGAAACCACGATCGTTATATTCGTGCAAATTCCGGCTGCAAACATTTCGACGCCTATGGTGGACCAGAAAACATCCCTGCAAGCAGGTTTTCGTTCGATGCAAAGGTGATTTGACGAAGTTTTGAGCATCGTGTTTGTCGCTCTGTAAGTCAAACTTTGAAACGTGAACAAGATCTTAACTTGATTTAACTGGCGCTCTACAGTCTACATGTTATAGAATAGAATTGGTGATTCTTTGATAATGCATTTTTCTGCATAGAGTATACAGAAATAGCTTTTTAATTATGAGGGTTCTAGGGCAAAATGGTAGAGGACAAAATGGTACGGACAAAATGGTACGGACAAAATGGTATGGGGACAAAATGGTATTGGACAAAATGATACCGACAAAATGGTACGGACAAGATGGTAGTGGATAAAATGGTACGGACACAATGGTACGGACAAAATGGTATGACGACAAAATGGTAGCGGACAAAATGTTACGGACAAAATGGTACGGACAAAATGGTATTAGGACAAAATGGTGCGAATAAAATGGTACGGACAAACTGGTATTGTACAAAATATACGGATAAAATGGTAGAGATTTAAGGGGTCTAGGACATATTTCCACTCCCCCGACATTTCCCCTAGGACATTTCCCCCGATTGATCACTAACATATATAAGTTGTGTATCATATTAGCCATATTAATTTAGTATATATCATTAATGTTACATATATAACATATATATGATTAATGTCCGGGGAGTGGAATGTCAGGGAAAATATATATATATATATATATATATATATATATATATATATCAGACTATGTTTGATCTGCGTATAACAAACTTTGGTAAACCATAGTTTAGGTTGGCAAAGTCATTTTTCTTGCAAATATGATGCTGTCTAAATTTGAAATAGAACATGAGCTGATGAACAGAATCCTTGCATAAATTTAGGCTGGATTAATTAATAGAGTCTTGTTTAATCAGAAGCTGGACTTATGAAAAGAATTATGTATAATTTGAAGTGGGACTGATGATAGGAATCCTTGCTGACATCGATGCTTGACTAATTGAAAGAATCTTGTTTAATCAGCAGCTGGATTGATGAAAAGAATCATGTTTGTTTATAAGGGGATTAATGAAACTGATCGCTCTTCAGATCAGAAGCGGGATCGATGAGAAAACGATGTTCAATTAGAAGTTGGATAGTTTAGAAGAATCATGCTTATAAGGCAAAGCTGGATCAACGAAAAGTTACACTTGAATGGTAGAGGGTTCGATAAGCGAATTTTGCTTTAACGAGATGGATGGTAAAAATTATGCCTAATTAGAAGCTGGATTGGTCCAAAGAATTACGCTTATTTGGAAGCTGTTATCTGTATACCTTGAAAAGAGAGGAGCTGAAGAAGATGCTTGATTTACGAAAAGAATTATGCTGAAATGGAAACTGGATCGAATAAAAGATTCCTATTTTAAAAAAGCTGGATTGGATAGAAAGCCGCTGGAATGGATGCGTGCATACGTGGAAATTGAATACCATTTTGTCCATACCATTTTTTCCATACCACACTGTCCGTACTATTTTGTCCGCTACCATTTTGTCCATACCATTTTGTCCGTTCCATTTTGTCCGTCACCATTATAAGCAGAGATAGATATTACTTGTACATGTATACAATGGAAATCATGAAATTACGTTATATCAAAAGCCCTTATAATTAACGTTTTCTCATCGGTTATCAATCGGCTAAACGGGGCACCTCCAAGCGCAGACATCAGACCACGATGAACTATTGTTTTTTTCGAATAGTGTTGTGAATACTGAATACTGTGTGCGATGGTCGTAGTGATTTTTTAGATTTGAGCAGGCATCGGAACAGTTGGAATTATTTTACTAGGTCATACATGACTGACATCTAATTGGAATCCGTTGAGAAGATTTAATAGGCCTATTGATTAGGTTGAATTCTCGGTCGTTGTTTACATGAGCTGCGGTCTATTTGTTACTAATAAGGTTACGGAAAGTGATTGGAGAATGACTTTTCTGCCTGCCTTTAAGATGTGTGTTGAAGCCGGAGCCTACAGTGTCATGTGCAGCTTCAACAGGTGAAATCTTTATAAACATTCAAATTTATCGATATTGTAGCTAAACACAGCGCTACTTGGACTATCATTGAGAGGTGCTAGACATTTTCTTATAAAAAAATAACAGAGTACAAAGTGCATCGTGATTAAGATCAGCTAGTGCTGTGAAAGGCACTTTGTAAAATCAGTGATTACGATGCATTTCAAAATGATGATGATGATGATGATGATGATAATGATGTCGATGACGATGATGATGGTGGTGGCTAGAACTTGGTTTATTACGTTTGCGCAAAACAATCATGCAGCATCAATGGGGTTCCTGCGTGTGCCAACAAACGTCTGCTGACTGACATCCTACGAAATGAATGGGGATTCAACGGATATGTGATCAGCGACGAGGGCGCCATCGAAAAAATAATGACTGACCACAACTACACAACGAGCATCGTTGACACAGTTGCCGCAGCTATTAACGCAGGTCTGTGTGTAGCCATTTTTTGCGCCATTCATTCACTGTAATGGCAGAAACCAGTAGAATATGATGAGTTTTTGTTCTCTCGAAGTAACGATGTAGAAATTACGCTATATAAATTAACTGTTACCAAGTCTGGAATGCGAAAGTTCCGTTGATGTCAAAGTCTCGAACTCAGCACCTACAAATGAGCGCTTCCCATATTCCACACTGTAAGTAAAGATTTTATTGCCCTTCCTCGGACTACCCTTTCGACAACTCATTTGATTTGACGCAGTGCTCGTGTATAGGCTGGTGCCCTGCGTCTGGGTTTTGAGTGGCCTTTAGAAGTTTGGAGGTGACGATTGCGGGTACTGCTTTCCTATCTTCGGTTTTGAGTCCCATGTTTTCAATTTCAGGTACAAACTTGGAGGACGGACCCGATGGTACTGCACCGATGTTTGCATCCATTTCGAAGGCAGTTGCTCAGGGTAAGTTGTCCATGGACGTCGTCAGAGAAGCCGTTAAGTCGCTGTTCTACACGCGCATGCGCCTTGGACTTTTTGATCCTCCAAACTTAAATCCATTTGCATCACTCGATCCGGCGACCTTTGTTCAAAGTCCTGAGCACAGAGATCTTTCACTGAAATCAGCTCTTCAGAGTTTTGTGCTGTTGAAAAACGATGGATTTCTGCCTCTTCCGTTGGGGAAAAGATGGCAAACAATTGCAGTAAGTTTCTTACAAATTTGGATTTAGGTTGTGGGCAGGTAAATAAGTCATAATTATTTACTTATAAGTGAGTAAATAAGTAAACAACCCATTTATTTTCATATCGTGGCTCCGGCTGCATTACATTACATTATTTATCTTTTACGTTATGCCTACTTCGCCTTTTAACCGGTGCCTCACTCTGCTTTACTGTACTTTACTTTGCCTTCTACTTGCGTCTGAGACTCACTGAAATATTGCAATTAAATGATTATATGCGGCAGCTAACTACTTTGAAATAGCAAATAATTATAGCATGCATGATTACCCTTACTCTTCACTAAGGCCTATTTAAATGTGTTCAGGTTGTTGGACCAATGGCCAACAACACTATGGAAATGTTTGGAAGCTACCCTCCTGATCCGGACCCAAAATACGTGACGACCCCGCTAGATGGTCTAAGGAACATTGCTCAGGAAGTGCGCTTTGCTGCTGGTTGCGAAAACTCTGATACAACGTGTACCATCTACAATGAAACGGAACTAGCGGCCGCTGTCAATGGCACTGAAATGGTCTTCATCTTTCTCGGAACAGGTCTTTATTTTACATCTAATAATTTTATCATAGATTCATAAAAGAAATTGGCTTGGTGCGAATTGTTTGCTGTTGGACCTACTAAGCTTAATTTCTTTGTGAACTGCACAGTGTTTAAGCATAATGTATTGACATCCTTAGTGCAACCATTATCGTGTCGTGAACTTCTGAAGCGGCACTCAAAAGTCAACAACACTTTAAGATAATTCCTGAAGTTTCAGATCACCTGTAAGCGCAGTACTAAGCCTACAGTCTTAGACTAGCAGTGCGGTCTTCAGCATTTGGGACAGTAGCGCCCAAGCGAGATAGAGTAGCCAGCACCACTGCACCAGCACTCTGCAACTTTTTTGATCAAATGTGAATGAGGGTTATATTGCGTAGGATTTCTCTACTACAATGAATAAACTAATTATTATGGAAGTAAATGGTAGCGAAGTTTAAATTCATCTGTGCTTAGACTTGAGTGTGCTAACTTAACCTAATTGTTGATCTAGGAGACCTAGTTGAATCTGAAGCCAATGACCGTGCAGACATTGATCTTCCAGGTCAACAACTTCAGTTGCTAAAGGACGCTGTTGGCTATTGTGAGTGACCATCAATAGCCATATCAGAATAATTATAACCTTTTATTGTGAATCGGTATAGTGTCCTACCTACTGAAATAATAAGCCATACACCCATTCACTGGCAACTATTGTATAATTATATAATGTCTTCTCAGAGGAGAAAAACCCTGTCTTCGTTCATTGCCTGTGTCAAGAGCAATTGCCGAGATTGAATCTCACAAAGGAGCCACTTCCTATCCCGGTACGCGATTGTTTTTTTCATAATTTGCCTCGTAATAATGCACAACTTGATTGCCTAATAGGCTAGTGAACATGTGGAATCGACAGTGACCAATTTCGAATGAATTTAGCGAATGAGAACTTTCACAGCCGCTAATCGATTGAAAATATATCCGCATCCTAAATGTAGCGTTCACGTCTTCTGAAACTTAATAAATGAATGAATAAATCGATGAAACTTGACACACCGCTTCTTAAAAATCTACTCAGAAGCGCTATCTAGGCTGGCCAATATGATGTTACATACACTTGTCATTAAGATGCTTCTCATTCAACTAATAAAATTATTTTAATGTAGTTTACAATCTGCTCTTTTTCAATCATATCATCCTTCTTTAAAGGGCTTTTGTTGTTTTTTCTAAAATTATGTTTATGTCAGCTGCAAGTACTCCTGTCGTTCTCGTACTAATGAACGGTGGTCCGTTGGACATCAGTTGGGCCAAGAGCAACCAACGGGTGGTGGCCATCCTCGAGTGCTTCTTTCCTGCCCAGGCTGCCGGTGAGGCCATCCGCAAGGTTTTATTCAACGACGGTCAATACTCCAATCCTGCGGGACGTCTACCTGCGACGTGGCCAAAGTTTGCCGACCAGGTATCTTAGACATCGTTCTTTGGGTCTCATTGTGGTATGCACTAAGTTACTAACCCTATTTACTTGTGTGCATTGTTCCGGGACGGGTGCTTTTCTTTCGGCTCGAAAATGCCTCACCACGGTGACCAATCTCTGAGCCGTCTATCGAGCGAGGGTGATATCACTTTGAAGCCATCTGTCCGATTTTGTGTCTTCTTCATATTTTCTAGGTCCCCAATCGAGTCCCCTATCTCCCTCGTCAGTCCTTCTGGTCCTCGCGTCCCTTTGGTTTTCCTGGTTAGCACCCGTTGCCCTCGGCCCCTTACTGATCGTAATAAAGAAAGAGCTCGGGCACAGTCAGGAAGAGGGTCAGTAAATTGAGCCATAGAAGACCTTGGGGCACATAAGATGCCTTCAGATGGATCGTTGCCTCCACGTAACTTTCTATTTATTCTTCTGACTTAATTTGTGTTTGTTGAACTGCTTTTGTTCTGACAGTATCCACCGATAACGGATTACACGATGGTAAACAGGACCTATCGATACTTCACAGCGGATCCTCTCTATCCATTTGGCTATGGTCTTTCGTATAGTAAGTTCAACTACAGGTCGCTTGACGTACGACCCAGTGTGGTACATTACGGTGATGTCATCATGATCGATGTCTACGTGTCCAATGACGGACCACTATACGATGGCGAAGAGGTACATTACATAATAAATTACAATACAATGCGCTACACAATAACATTAACAATACATTACAATACGACTTACATTTTAAGATAATCTTTTACAGAGTTCAGAGTTTTGTTGATAGGTCTTTTACTACAAGTATATTGTTATGTCTAGTCGCAATTATCGCATGAGAAGCGAGAAGTTAGCCCTGTGTGTAGGAGCGGGAGCACAGCGTCCCTGCACATCCAGAGTGAAGCAACAGACCACTTGTAAATAAGCAATACGGCACATATGAGGCACGGTTGGATTGCTCAACCATTGGTTGAGATTATAAGTTGGTCTATGGTACAGCAAATATTGTGGACCATCATCAGAAAGTTCCAGTATTATATGTCGACTATGGTTCGCCCTAAGATAATTAATATCCTGATGGTATGGTAACTTTCCAGGTGATCCAAGTGTATGTCTCATGGACCAACATGTCGCTTCCTTCTCCTCAACTGCAACTTGTCGCGTTCGACCGCTTCTTCATACGCAAGGGTTATGGCGTCACAGGTCATTTCAAGGTCACACTTGAACAGTTGGCTGTCTGGAGTGATAATCCACCAGGATTTGTCACTTTGAAAGGTGAACTACACATGCTGGTGGTAATGTAATCAGTATTGCCAACTAGGTCATTGCGAGTTAGTATAGTTACTTAGTCGTTATTTGTTTGTATTCATATAGAAGTCCATTATTGCAATTTTCCGCTCAAATATCTTCCTTCATCCGCCAGGGCTTTAATATGCGCCCTACATGAGACACCTTATCGAGTATGAAAGGTGGCATTAGATGAATCATGAATAATATAAATTTATTTAATCGTTACAATTAGTTAATGCATACTCTAATACTAAATTAACTTCTATCAGGTTCTTCGCTCTGCTGCTTGTCTTATGGGGCACATTCCAAAAAGACGCATCCATTTCAGCCAGCATATGTGCCACGCTGCACTGGCTTCCAGTTACATTGCGCATCATCTCCCATATAGGATAGATGCGTTGATCGAGCGGAACCTTCTTTTTAGCGTTAACGGCATATCTGCGTGGGCTCTGTCGTCCGGACTCAGATAAAGCCGGTCGGCCAGTCCTTCGGTCATCTGCTAGTGGCTAACTTTTGGGTTCCCCACGCTATTGCCTCAACCAGGCAGAGTCGGGCATTCTTGATTGTTGACCCTTTGACTTGAAACGGACTTCCGTTGGAGATGCGCGTACTGCCTGGAAACAATGTCTTTAATACGTTGCTCAAGTACAATTTATTTTCCCGTTGTTTGCTGGGAGCGCCTCTGAGAAGATTTCTTGAAGACGATTTCTTGAAGAGGCTATCCACAAATTCTTGAGATGAATTAATTAAATGTTTTTCCTTTGTGCAGGAACCTACATAGTATATGCTGGCGGGCAGCAACCGAATCAAAAGACGAATGTGCCTTCAAATGTCTTAATTGGAAAATTTGTTGTTGCTTGAAGAGTTGTTTACGGCTTTCATGAAGTTTTCCATACAGTTGCCTCGTGGCTTAATTTTAGACAATGCCTGTAGGTTGTAGCACTGGGCGTAGCAACGTCTGCATTATAAATGTTAACATTATATTTTGTTTATATGCGTGCGTATTCTTCATGAGCTTCATGCCATATTGAGGACCTTATAGGTTTTTGCACAATTGCTCGGAACTATGTCGAATGATCGCATTGCGGAACAACGTTGTTGACAGGATGGCGAGCGAACTGTAAAATGGGGGCATGATGCAGTGTTCCTGGAAGAACTCTTCTCGGACTTACTTCTGACTTCCTTGTGACTTCCTAGAACTTCTCTGCGACTTCCTAGAACTTTCATCGGACTTTTCGACGTGCCAGTTTATGCAATATTTCACGATTTGATCCGGAATAGCACTTAACGGGTGCGAGAGCAGCTATTTTATATAGGATAAAATGTTTTATTTAATGAATAGGCCCTACATAATCGAGGTGGCGGATTTGAGCACCTCACAGTGTTCGTGCTTATGCAAATTGCTGAATTCAATTTAATGGAAATTCTTGGTTTTTGCATTTTTCAAAAATTTTCAAACATTTTTCAGTCAAGGTGAGTTCATCGGTTAAGAATACTTCCTACAATCCTTATGACCTACTTTTCTTATCGCTGCACTTGCAAATCAATAAGTGATAAGTTAAGTACTCCGTAATAAAAAAATCAGGTATAATTAAGAAATGGTTTTATCAGCGTAGGCTATACTTATAGATGATAACAATAATTATATGTTAAGCGGAGATTTTTAGCCAGAGAATAGCCAAGGCATCCATATAATGCAGGTTTAGGTTTAGTTCTCCGCAATAGAATTAAGTAGACAGATTCCATAATTCTTTCGGCGTTAACTTCAAGTAGCAAAGCTGTAATTCCAAGGTCAATATACGGTAAAATAGGCTATGCGTGTGTGCAAACGCACCCAGTTAGTTTTAGTTAGGCCCCTATGCCAATGTCGCAAGTCGATTTATCAACCCTGCGTCTGGTCTTATTTAGCCGTTCCATTTATTACAATAACTATGTATACGCCGTTTTGCTGTCTATCCAGTTGTCGTGTGTGAGTCGGTTGTGTATAATGAATGATACCCGTTCTGAAGATTTCAGTTTCATGAGGAACTTGGGGTCTATTTTGGTAATATTGATTAGGCTCTTGACCTTGACCGTGCCCTGAGACTCAGGTAAGCAAGAGATATCTCGGAAGAATAATTGAAAAGTAAACTGGAAGCTTATAAAGACTTAGATCTACTTTGGCAAGCATGCCAGAGCGCATCCAGGAATCTAGGTTTAGGATTTCGCAATGCCCTTTCGCTGCGTCATAATGTTTTAGCGCCACGCGTCACGCCACGTCACGCCACAAAATGTTTATCATGAATTTCTTTATGAAACAATCAAAACCTAGTTTAATCGACCCCATGGTTCCCCATAGTTACTCGTCCCCATAGTTACTCATCCTCATAGTTCCCTCTAGTTACTCATCCTCATAGTTCCCTCTAGTTACTCATCCTCATAGTTCCCTATAGTTACTCATCCTCATAGTTCCCTATAGTTACTCATCCTCATAGTTCCCTATAGTTACTCATCCTCATAGTTCCCTCTAGTTACTCATCCTCATAGTTCCCTATAGTTACTCATCCTCATAGTTCCCTATAGTTACTCATCCTCATAGTTCCCTATAGTTACTCATCCTCATAGTTCCCTCTAGTTACTCATCCTCATAGTTCCCTATAGTTACTCATCCTCATAGTTCCCTATAGTTACTCATCCTCATAGTTCCCTATAGTTACTCATCCTCATAGTTCCCTATAGTTACTCATCCTCATAGTTCCCTATAGTTACTCATCCTCATAGTTCCCTATAGTTACTCATCCTCATAGTTCCCTATAGTTACTCATCCTCATAGTTTTCTTCAGTATGTTATTATTTGAAACATAGCACAGTCCGGGTTTTGTAGGACACTGATTGCAATAAATCCTACTCTCTCGACGAATTACATTAGCATGACCTACTTTTTTATCATTGCAGTAAGCGAAAATGTTGTATTCCAACACGCGTAGCATTATTATAACACGCGAGATTGAACTATTGTTGTGACGATACAGTGTCGTCCTACGCGTACGGGATTGCAATTTGATGACGACACATTGTCGTCATCCGCAGTGAAAGGGTTAAGTTACGGAGCGGATAATAATGATGACACAGATATAGGTTGAGAAGTCACGCGACGTTTTGAACAAGTTTCCCAAAGTTCAGTGGGCCATTCTACTTTCACGACGAGATAATCTTCAAGTTATTTGCGTCTTGAATACGCCCCCAATTTAGCTCTACATTTTCTTTCCCAGGGAGGTGGTTGAGTCGCGCTAAAGGACCCAGCTCAGTTAATAGCTCTTAGTTACTGTGAAAGCTAAAGATAAATTGCTCAGTGCCCAGAGGATTGGTCTTGTCTACGATGCCGTGGAAAGGTGTTTTATTGACGGCCATTTTTGTGGTAGTTTCCGTTACTGGGATTGTCGATAACTCGGGAAATTATGAGCGTGTTCGAGGGGATGTTGATTACCCCTTCAATGACTATACACTGTCCTGGAAGGAGAGGGTGAATGACCTCGTTTCTCGTCTGACGATTGACGAGATCTCTGCTCAGATGGCAAGTGGTGGTCGATCGACCTATGCCCCGGGCATTCCAAGGCTGGGTATATCGCCCTACCCATGGGGATCAGAGTGCTCAAGGGGAGATGTGCAAGCTGGGCCGGCTACATCCTTTCCTCAAGCGTTGGGTCTAGCGGCCACATTCAGGTAAATTCATTCACATATTATGCATTTATTTATTTATGCATTTATTTATTTATGCATTTATTTATTTATGCATTTATTTATTTATGCATTTATCTTGCGATTATTTTCTTTTAGTTTCATTGCCTTCTTCTCGATCCTTTTTTTCTGTATCCGTTTGAGCATTGCCAGATTATTGTCGTCATCATCCACTAAGCTCTATCAATGATACAAAACGAACTTAAAGAATTTCACCTGGATAAAATACTCAGCGAACAGTTTCATGGGTATTAGGTGGAACCGTGGAACCCATTGTATCAGATGGGTTTTAAATGAGTCTTATCGGACTCAGTGGAGTTATGGATTCTATGTGGACTACTTGTGAGCTGGTTTGGCAGGGTAAAAAAGACGACTGCTTGATGACTAACCTGACTACACACTCAATATAGAACAAGTTGACTATTCACTCGTTTCTGTTTCAGTCCAGAAACTATGTTTTCAGTTGCCGAGGCAACTGGCATTGAGGTTCGTGCCAAGTTTAACAACTACAGTCGTCATGGCGACTACGGACAACACAAAAGTGCAAGCTGCTGGAGCCCTGTCATCAACATCATGCGCGATCCAAGATGGGGTCGCAATCAGGTATGCCTACTATACTCTTTATGTATTAAACTCATGCTTACGAGCTTATATCAATCAATCAATCAATCAATCAATCAATCAATGAAAAGTACTTGATATAGCGCCCCTTCAAGATATCTACTTTGAGGCTCTCCATATCGCTCAGAAATAACCTGTTGTTAGATGCATGGCTTTCAAGTGGCGTGTATAGAAGCGTGGAGATTACTATTACGATGAGTCTAATGTCCAGCAATGATTTCATTCTGACAACGTCTTTATTAATATTTTCTGTTGTTTGTTAATATCCACAAATGAGGGCATTTAATTTGCCCCTGTTTTGGATATAATGAATTTAACGTTTGCATGTTTTGGCACAGAGATCGGGCAATTTATTTAAATCTCAAACGAGCAAATCTGAACAGAAAACTATATGGTCTCTAAAATCTTGTTCTAGGAGACTTATGGTGAAGATCCTTTCTTGAGTGGCGTGTTGACGGCGGCTTATGTCAAAGGTCTCCAGGGAAACCACGATCGCTACATTCGTGCAAATGCCGGCTGCAAACATTTTGACGCATACGGTGGACCAGAGAACATTCCAACAAGCAGGTTCTCGTTCGATGCAAAGGTAATTTGATTGAATGTTTTGGTGCATTTACCTAAGTCTCGACTCAGATCTTAATCTGACCGAATTGTCACTCGACATAATTATTATAGAATAGAACAATGTTTATTAAACATATGAAACCCACATTTTGGTATCCATAGTACATAGACTATGGTTATACACGATCATGTTAAGATAGACGTAGCTTATTCATTCATTTATACCATTGAAATCATGTCTCACAAGGCACCCTTCAGCGACAAATGTTTGCCCCATGAAGATGTCGGTATGACTAGGTCATGAGCCCGAGGTCGTGACCTTACCAGGTGGAAGCAGACTGCGCACAACGTGCCTCTGGTTCCATAAAACTTCCGAGAAAAGGCGACCATCATCCAGGTCACATGGCAGTGACAAGGTCGAAGATTCTTCAGGGAGGCAATAAACTGCATCTCATCACACCACACGTCTAAGAATTGCTCTCAACATAACGCGTTCACCTGTGGTTGTTGGGTAGCCCCATAAAACTTGCGAGGCACGCAGTAACCTACATGTAGGGATAGGCACTGGCTTGAGGTAGATTCTGTGACCCTCTGCCTGCTACAAGGCACCGAACACACACACACACGTAACGCTGCGCCACCCACTTGTCCCATACATAACTGACGCATAGTTTGTTTCTTTTGTACTATACTTAGATTACGGAAAGTGATTGGCGAATGACCTTTCTGCCTGCCTTTAAGATGTGTGTTGAAGCCGGAGCCTACAGTCTTATGTGCAGCTTCAACAGGTCAATTCAATTTAACAGCTCAATTTTACCGATATACATGTAATGTAATGTAATGTAATGTAAATCCTCGAAAATTTCTGAGCGCCCACAAAAGCCACGTCAGGGAGACCAGCTTATTCACCGACGCTATGCCAAATCAAGTCCGCAATAGCCAATCCTCTCGTTTTCTTTCGGTGCCGAGTCGAAATCCAGGGAGTCGAGCAGAGTCAACACGTAGTACGGGTAAACATAGCGAAACTTGCACTAGCATTGACAGGATCACTATAAGCATGATAGATAACAGAGGGCAATTAATATCGCACCGCTTACTGGGTAGTACTGCTAAACGCGCTATACAAATTAGTTAAAACAATACAATGCAGCCGAATATAATCGCTTGTTCGTACCCATCGCCGCAAAATGGCTGGCGCCGGGAACTGATAATTATGATGATGTTGATGTTGTTGATGTTGTTGTTCTTACTGCTGCTGTCGTCGACGACGATGACGATAATGATGATGACGACGATGACGATGACGATTAATATAATGATGACGACGACGATGATGATTAGACATTGTTGAGAAACACGAGACTCAATCATAGCTGTTACTCTTGGTGAAACTGCTCCTTTGACGCCATAATTATTCTCTACAGGTCAATGGGAATTGTTGACTGGCACTGCAAAATACTAGAGACAATAATTCTACCTTTCCATTGCTAGTTTCCCTTTGCCTCGAAGGCTCGAACTGTTAAAATTGTAAACCGGTCTTTCATAGCAGTCCTTGATAGCTTCTTAGGCAAGTTTCATGATAAATGTTTAACATTTCTCAGTGCAGTTTCATAATTTTGATTTTTTACTCACACAATTGTTATTGTAAAGTTCACGTGAACTTTTGATTGTTTATGCTGACGCAAATAATGTTGCAGCATCAATGGGGTTCCTGCGTGTGCCAATAAACGACTTTTGACTGACATACTACGAAATGAATGGGGATTCAACGGATATGTGATCAGCGACGAGGGCGCCATCGAAGGAATCATGAATGACCACAAGTATACTACGAACGTCATCGACACAATTACTGTAGCTGTAAACGCAGGTCTGTTTGTCGTCATTGGGTACAACTTAATAATATGATTTGAATAAACCTCAGACGCTAGGTGAGAAGCATTATGGTGGTCTTTTATGATCAATGGGTTATATTGTTATTATTATATTATTAATTATATCATTCATTATATCATTCAATATTTTACTATGATCTTAAATACAACATGTTTTTGTCAGAACCTGCTAAGCAAACGTTGTGCTGTTAGTAATGGTAGTTTAAGTTTAAGGACACTGTATGATAGCAAAGATCATTAGCGTCGCCCTCCTCCTTAATAGAGGCTTGGAACTGGCACTGCCAAAGTGCAAACAGTGGCGAAGCTGTATGTAGGTGTATATGGCCAGTTTATGTAGCGCCATACAAGAACCTTTTGAAGGCACGCTGCCGCGTGCTCACACTGTCTTGCGAGTTTTATCTGTCAGAGGAATTTGAGGATAACCAATGAAGCACGATACTGACATAAGCTGAGTTGTGTTTCTCCCAAGTGGCGCTATAAAAATCACACTTTATAATTCTATTACCGCCAAGGGAGACGACGAGTCCTTTGATGCCAGGGTCCTCTGCTCACAAATGCCATATTCCACACGGTACGTGGGACTTTGCTACTTTCCTATTTCCATATCTGAAAGATCTTTAATCTTATATACAGCACAATGTTTTCCACTGCAGGCCTAAACCTAGAAGATGGACCCGGTGACAGTGCGGCGATGTTTGCATCCATTTCGAAGGCAGTTGCTCAGGGTAAGTTGTCCATGGACGTCGTCAGAGAAGCCGTTAAGCCACTGTTCTACACGCGCATGCGCCTTGGACTTTTTGATCCTCCAAACTTAAATCCATTTGCATCGCTTGATCCGGCGACCGTTGTTCAAAGTCCTGAGCATCGAAGCCTTTCACTGAAATCAGCTCTTCAGAGTTTTGTGCTGTTGAAAAACGATGGATTTCTGCCTCTTCCGTTGGGGAAAAGATGGCAAACAATAGCAGTGAGTCTGTTTTAAAATCTGCATTTATATTGTACGCAGGCTAATAGTTGGTTAAAAGTTAGTCATAGGTTACTAAGATTAATAACTTATTTATTATAAATAGTTGATAATTAGCTACATTATTGTTAAGTAGGCCTAAGTGAAATAGAATGATGCTCTATGAGTGCATGATGTAGGTTATATATAGCGTCACAGAGGTAAATTAATCAAGAGTTTCAATATGCACTAATATAGATGTGTAGAAGTTTGCGAATTTCGATGATGATGAAAGCATCTTCGAGGGCAGATGAAAGTTGCTTTCTATTTAGCCAGCTCAAGGCTTCCATTTCGTCTACTTTGGTACCATGGCTTATATAAGCTTCTTTGAGCTCTCCTGAGTAGGCAAACTTGAAGGGGCACTATCTAAAATTGGTGTGATAATAATAATACTAATAAAAATAATATTAGGCACATTTCTAGTACTTTCTATTTTACCGTTCTCTTTGAAACCCATAATTATGTGCTCCGTGTGGGCTTGCTGAGAGTGGGCATGGATAACTTGCCCTTACAGTTCACTGTTTATTTTTGCTCAGATTGTTGGACCAATGGCTAACAATACGATGGGAATGTTTGGAAGCTACGCTCCAGACCCGAACCCAAAATACGTGACGACCCCACTCGATGGTCTAAAGAACATTGCTCAGGAAGTGCGCTTTGCTCCTGGCTGCAAAAACTCCGATACAACGTGTACCATTTACAATGAAACTGATATAACAGTCGCAGTGAATGGCACAGATATCGTCTTCGTTTTTCTCGGAACAGGTCTCAAGCTGTTTCCTTTACACTTAGACTATAGGTTGAATAATGTTTACATGTTATAAAAAAATCACGAATTAAAGAAAATGCATGTGTGCGACTTGTCTATGATAACATGTTGTTACAAACTGTAAATGTTTCAACGTGTAAGCCATTAACATCCTAGCGTAATCGCGTAATCATGGCGTAAACTCCAAAATTCTAAAGGACCACTTCGAAAGTCAGAAGCAGGGCACCAGCTTATTCACGAACGCTGCGTTGAATCAGAGGGGTTATTAAGAATCTTTTAAATATCTCAGAGCCACATTATAGTCGCGTTTATCTCACCAATTGCAATTGTGTGTCGCTGGCACAGTGAAATTGAAACTTCTTAGGAATTTTAATACGTAGGAGAATGTGTACCGTATAATTGGAATCCAATAGATCAGTGAGATCATTAGTCATGCTATGCTGAACAACCTGGTTGGAACAGGCTAACTTGTGTTCTCATCTTTGGCAAAATTGGTGTAAATTCATAAACTGAAATTGTGCGTGATTACTTGCTCTTCTAGGAGACGTGATTGAATCTGAAGCCAACGACCGTGCAGACATTGATCTTCCGGGTCAACAACTTAAGTTGCTAAAGGATGCTGTCAGTCATTGTGAGTGTACTACAATAGCCATGACACAATAATTAATTGCTTTGATTGTTAATCGGTAAAATTTCTTCCTATTTAAATAGCCTGATAGATCAAAGCTACCCTCACTGTCAACTACATGGTCTGTGTTCTGACCGACGTGAAAAAGGCAACGGTCTCTGTTTTCTGTTTATGTCAGCTGCAAGTACTCCTGTCGTTCTCGTACTAATGAACGGTGGTCCGTTGGACATCAGTTGGGCCAAGAGCAACCAACGGGTGGTGGCCATCCTCGAGTGCTTCTTTCCTGCCCAGGCTGCCGGTGAGGCTATCCGCAAGGTTTTATTCAACGACGGTCTCTATGCCAACCCTGCTGGTCGTCTACCTGCGACGTGGCCAACGTCTACCGATCAGGTAGCTTGGACATATGCCTTTGTATATCAGGGATGTATTTGCCAACTCTATTTAGGCGCTATGTGTGTATATTGTTTTGGGGTTAGGGTACTAGTTACGTCATTTAGTTGGGACTATTATACGGTAAAAATATGATTCCCAAGTTGACCTACAGGTATCGGACGTATGAAACTGACATGGGAATAATCGGAATACTGTCGTAAGCTATGTCTCACGTATGGTACTGTTGATGGGGATCGTCTAAACTGAACTATTGCCTTACTTTATCGCTACTGGCCAGTTTTTTAATCTGACTTTGTGTTCGTTGAACTGCTTTCTGACAGTATCCACCGATAACAGATTACACAATGGTAAACAGGACCTATCGATACTTGAAAGCGGATCCTCTCTATCCATTTGGCTATGGTCTTTCGTACAGCAAGTTCAACTACAGGTCGCTTGACGTACGACCCAAAGTCGTCCATTTCGGTGATGTCCTCATGATAGATGTCTACGTATTCAATGAAGGACCGTATGACGGCGAGGAGGTCATTCATTCATTCATTCCTAGCATTTATGTAGCAATGCAGCACCTCTCCGAGAACTTACTCAGGCGCGCTCCCAGCCCAGCTATGGCTAAAGACTAGTCATGACAATTGCTCTGAAACGCCGTTTTGGAACAGATCAAAGAAATATATAACTGTTTGAGTTTTGTGGAGATTTTCAGTTCAGCCATTATTTTGAGCACTGTTGTTTAGCTACAGGACTATAGATCTACTCCTGTTTTAGGGCCTATAGATCAAAGAGTATGTCATTGTAAAATATAGCTAATAAATATAGGCCTCATGACTCAGATTCTGAATTAGTAAATCAAGTTCATTTAGCGCTGCTTAATATAGGCGGTCAAGCAGTTACTGCAGTTGTGCACTATCTGTTTCGATATAGGGATTAACGGTTCCGCTATGGTGTAATTAAGGTAGGTCAGATAAGTATTCTGATGATATGGTATCTTTCCAGGTGATTCAAATCTACGTGTCGTGTCTCAACGCGTCGCTTCAAACTCCTCATCGGCAACTCGTCGCGTTTGAACGCGTCTTCATACGTAAGGGTTATGGCGTCACAGGTCATTTTGAGATCAAACTTGAACAGTTGGCTGTGTGGAGAGATAACCCACCCGGATTTGTCAATCAAAGAGGTGAGCTTCCTGTTCTTGAATGTTATGTTATTAGAGGATTCCTATATATTTAGTTACTATATATATATATATATATATATATATACATATATAGTATATATGCTTGTACAATATGTTCATAATCTGTTTTCTTGGCTTAATTGTTTCCGGGTGTATTGTAATCGTAATCTCCATCTCCAAACCTCTAAATCGCCACTATTTTCAAGCGTTGGTGAAACCCTAAGACAAGTCCTAGTCCGTGATCGGTCTTGTTTAAAATGCATAAAATCCATTTTTAGGGTAAAATAAATAATTTTCCTTCATTTTCAAACTGAAAACAACCGAGTATGATTACAAGTACAGTAATATACGATCGAACGATGACAAATTATTAGAGGAGTCAATTTGACTGTCGGCAACCGTGCAAGGCGTTCATTGCGCCATACATGTAACTTAACCAACGGTGACGCCTAGCGAACGAAGAACTACTATAATAGAAGGAAGCTTTTCTCAAGACTTACTTCTTCTTGAGGGGCCTTGCACACTAGCAGCGCTTCTGAACGGTTCAACCTGATATTGGCGCTTTATAAATACCTAAATACAATACAATAGTGAACCTTACGGGGAATACGGGTTCTTAGCTCTGCTCCTCATTGTGTTACCCATTACTCTACGATCCCTTGTTGAAGGGAAATGATGAGCTTAGAGCTTACTTCAAAGCAATGATTTTTCTATTGTTCAGGCTTTTACGAAGTTTCTGCTGGTGGACAACAACCATTTCAGAAGACAAGCGTTCCATCGACAGTCTTTGTCGACTTCTTCTCCGTCGAATGATCGCCTTCTAACCACTTTCAACCCGTTTTACCATAGGGATAGTATCTCTTGCACGCAGTCGTATGCAACCTATAGAGTCCTTTATTAAAATGTAACGTCAGGTATACTTGTACTGGTTGTAAGTTCGTTACACTCGCGCGTCATTTTCGATTTTGTTGCATATACTGGTCACCTTGAAACTTAGTTGAACGCTGTAGATAATAGTTTAGTTTTGCGTAATCATTGCTAATATGAATTATGGTTGAGTTTAATTAAGGTGCTGTTTAGTTCTTAGATGTTGTTAACGTAGTTCAGAAACTGGAATTGAAGTTGAATTATCTTACTTCACTTAGAGTGGAGTTTACCGATGGAGTGTAAATTGAAACTTCTTAATTTTTTAGCGCCACAGTTGTAGGTTTAGCTTAACGACGCTGCATGATAACAAAGATCATTAGCGTCGCCCTCCTCCTTTATCTTGACTTTGGCCTGGCACTGTCAGGTGGCAAACAGTGGCACAGCTTCATCAGCGTCATTCTAAGACCACGCTGTGAGTATCCGTCCGTCCGTCCGCCCTCCTGTCTGCCTGTCTGTGTCCGTCTGTCTGTCTGTGTGTGTCTGCCTGTCTGTCTGTCTTTGTCTGTCTATGTCTCGGTGTCTCTGTCACTGTCTGCCTGTGTCTGTCTATCTGTCTCTGTCTGTCTGCTTCTGTCCGTCCGTTCGCCTGTCTCTCTATCTTGACTCGTTCCCACAAGGGACCTTACAGCAGCCATTGATCGCAACACGTCCCTCCAGGTATCGCCCTTCCCTCACCTACCCTGTGCATCGAGCAGCAGGCCCAACTAACCACCCCATCGGTCCATCAGTAACGGGCCGGGTCACGAGGTCCCTTCCTCCGCCAGAGGGAATGGGAACGTCCTGCCTACCCAAGCGCCTCACGATCCAAGAGGGGTGAAATATCACACCGGGTCTATGGGAGCGCAGGGGAGTGGGTTGCTTCGCAGGGTGAATGGATGCGTGCTTCGGTTGGAAGGGCGTGAAGGGTTTTTGGTGTTGAGAAGAGGGTTTGTCGTCAGCGGGGTGGCCATAAAACCCTTCCCCGCATCTGCTCTGAAGGAAGTAGGCGCTTAACAGTTTAAACTTAGCCCTGCGTCAAGTGTTCTGCCTATCCCACACTGCACTACCCTACCCTACCCTACAGCAATCGGTACAACACGCACAGGGCTGAGTAGTTCGACTCAAGGTACGTGGGCGGCACAGGCTTTTGTACCTTTTTTTATCCGGCAACCTAACAATGACAAAGTGCACTTGTAGGTCCAATTTCAAATACGCTCTCGTATACAGAGAAAGCGGAGGAAAGGTCTTACCCCGGTTTTCGCTGAATGTCGAACACCTAGGCCTGCGTAAAGGCCTGCTTGGGGCTTTCGCACTGATGCCTGAACGGAACATGGCAGCGGAAAGGATGATGTTATTATCGTTATGATCAAATTCATTCGTTCATTCGTTAATCAATCAATTAATTAATTAGTTCGTTCATTCATTCATTACAAAAAGTTATATATCGCACCTTCAGGACTGCTAGTCAGGACGCCCTGAGTCCCGACCCCGGCACGGCTGAGAGGAACAGTTTTAAGGCGAGAATAAAAAGAGTTTGAGTGGACCCTTGGGGACAACTACAGCGCCAATGGGAGCGTGTTCCAGAGCGAAGAACCAACCACTGAGAAGACAAGATGTTGTTTAGAAGTTGTGCGGGCAAATGAATCGATAGCTTGTTTTGTTGGGTACATAGAAGCTAGAGCAGTACTGCAGCTGATAGGAATTTACAGTTAATTCATCACGAAGATTTATATAGCGCCTCTTATAAGTTATTGTTCAGAGGTGCTCCGGGACCCCATACAGTTCCAATGCCAATGAACCAGGTTTCAGCCGATAGATACATCACATCACACCATAATCAGTAGCTGTCGAGGGCCAGCACCCCCTGTAGACATCGTGGACACCATACCCTCTTCTTCAAAGAAATTCTTAGGCGTTCCAAAAAGACGCTACAACATCCTCTCATTTACAAATGGTTACATATACAATGGTGTAAAAAGCCACGAGGCTATTCACCTTCTGGGCCGTGAACTGCGTGGATTCGGACCCCACTGGGTAAGCCTATGAGGAGCATTTAGGGTTAAAGTGGGCTCAGGGCATGAGTACCTAATTATCCATTGTATATTTCACAAAGAAGAGCCGCTGCTATTGTTGCTATTGTCGATGTGAGCAGATTTATTGTGAGCTTGAGTCCCTCGTACTATGAGTGAAGGCA